>PDUO01000007.1:1183938-1551532 GCA_003008705.1 Pezicula radicicola | reverse complement strand
GATAAATATCTTATTCTCTTCGAGAGAGAGTATCTACTAAGATATTAGCTTTTCTAGATTAATAGATAATCTAAAAGAAGAACTATAATAGGACTTCTACCTAGTGAGCTTATCTACTATTTAGTTATTTAATAGTTATAAAATACTCTAATACTTTATAATTAGTAAAGATCTAAAGCTTATAAGTAGAACCTTATAATTCAACTCTTTAATTACTTAGAGACCTAATGATTATAAGTATTTCCTTATTGTATATTTTATAATTAAGCTCTATTAATACTATTATCTTTGAGAAGAATACTATAGGGTACTATTCTTCTTTATTACTTCTCTTTTATAAAAACACAGTAGCTACTACTCTATTAGAGGTATCTATTTCTAGTCTTGACTTAGTATTAGGGTTATAGTAGGCTAGGACTAGGGCTAATATAAGCTTGAGTTTAAGCTTTTTAAAAGCTTACTAGTAGTCCTTAGTCTATATAAACTTCTCCTCTTTCCGGGTAAGGTTTATTAAAGGTTTTACTACCTTTCTATAATCTAGGGTAAATCTTCTATAAAAGTTATAGAAACCTAAGAAGGATTGAATACCTTTTATAGTATATAGAGGTTTCTATTCCTTAACTATAAAGACTTTCTCTAGGTTAACTTCAATACTATTAGTAGTAATAATAAAACCAAGGTACTTAGTTCTCTTAATACTAAATTTATACTTCTTGATATCTACCTAGAGTCTTACTTCTCGAAGGTAACTAAGGACTACTTATATATAGTCTTTATACTCTAACTTGTTTTCTAAGTAGATAAGGATATTATTAAAGTAGGTAGTATAAAAGATATTAAGATATTCAAATAATATATTATTTATATAGTGTTAGTAAGTTATAAGTCTATTAGTAAGGCTAAATAGAAGAACCTTATACTTATATAAACTATAGTAAGTTCTAAATATAATAAGTTCTTTAGAATTAAGGTATATTCGAATCCTATAAAAGACTTATCTAATATTAAGCTTAGTAAAGACCTTTACTTTATTAAAGTAGATAAGGGTCTCGTTGATTAGTAAAAGTAAATAGTAGTCCTTTCTAGTAATAAGGTTAAGCTTCCTAAAATCAATATAGAAGTATAGACCTCTATCTTTTTTCTTAATAAATAGGATAGGTAAAGAGAAGGGTACTTAGTTACTTTCGATAAATCCTTTCTATAAATTCTCTAATAGATACTTCTTAACTACTTATAGCTCTATAGTTATCTATAAGTAGAGAGGTCTATAACTTAGTATTATCTTCTCTTTTAGCTTAATCTTATAATTATAACTTTAATATAGTAGAAGTATATTAGAGGCTACTTTTAAAAATATATCCTCCTAAGGGTAATAGACCTTTAGTAATTTAGTAAGTAGGTCTTCTAGCTCTTAGGTATCTAAAGCTCCTTAAGAGTCTAGTTCTTAATTAATTTTATATAGGCTTATAGAAAAGAGAGTATTTTCCTTCCTTCTTAGATTAAGGTAAAAGGTAATAGTACTAATTTCTATAATACTAAAATCTAATTTAATACCTTTAGATTCAGGGGGTAGCTATAATCTCTTAGTAGGTTTTAGAGGTTATTTCTAGTCTTTAAGGTTAGAGGAGAATTTATTATTCCTTCTATCTTTAAGTTATCTCTGTATTTATTATAAACTATAAAGAGTATCCTTAGTATAGAAAGTACCTATAACTACTTTCTTGATTTCAGAGATAAGGTCTTTATACTTAATGAATTTATCAAGAAAGGACTTAGCTAGGGTTCCTACTTTAATAGCTAATGATTTCATTATAGCTAGGCTAGACTCGGGGATGAGTTTAGACTATATCTAGGGAATATCAAGACTTAGTTCTAGTTCTAGATACTAGTTCAGGGGAGTAGAGGGGCTATCCGGGAACGGCTCTAACTTGGTTAACTTTATAAAGGATATAAGGTACTTGACCCTTCCCTTAGCTTTATTTTCTCTTTATATATCCTCCTTAATAAACTCTACGTCTCTCTTCATCARCTCTCTCTGATATCTAGGCTCAATARCTCTAGRTAAGAGACTACYRTAGRGAATCTRGATAGGGTTACTAAAAGAATTAGTTAGGGGTATTATCTCTAGTTAAATAAGTTTCTAATATTATAAATCTAGTAAGATATTAAAGTAGACTAAGAATTTTATACTAAGGATAATATTATAGTTTCTAAGATCTAAAATAAGAAAGGGGATATTCTTAATAATTCTTTTATCTAACTTAATAGTAAAGAGAATAAAATATATAATAAATTTTCCTCTAACTCTATTATATCCTTTAGTATTAATTAGTTGTTCTAGCTTCTACTATTTAATAGTATAGAATTAAGAGTATATTTTAGTAACTTAGGTATTTATAAAAGAAAACCCTTAGGCTCCTATATTAGATAAAGAGGATAGATTAGTAATTGAAACTCTATTATAGTTTAAGTTATAAGAAACTATAAATACTTTCCTATCTATTAATTAAGTAAGATCTATCTCTACTAAGCTAATAAGATAACCTAAAGAAAAGACTTCCTTTAGGTATCCTTATTTCCTGATTCTTGTTCTAAGTCAGAAGTATTATACTAGTATTCTACTAACTCTTCCTTGATCTTATATAGATTGGATTTATCTTTCTTAGAGTAGTTACTAGAGATATAACCTAGCTTATTATAACTATAGTAAACTACTTCCTTCTTATCTACTATAGGAGTCGGAGATCTATACTTAGCTAGGGTAGAAGTAGAAGATTAGTCCTTACTTAGAACTAGAGTAGATAGCTTAAGTATTCCTAAGGGGTTTCTTATTTTTATAATATTAGTTTTCCTTAATACTATAGTTCTTAGGAAACTCTGAGCTACTCTTATCTTTTCCCTATATAGTTTATTATCTGAATTTAAGTATTCTATCTAAGCTATAGCTTCTATAGTCTAGTATATCTTCCGAGTCCTTAGGTTATTCCTTAGAGGGAGGGTTAACTTATTATATAGATTACTAATCCTTATTAATATAGGTATCTTAGCTATCCTTACTAGTTAGAGAAACTTAGTTCTAAAATCCTAGAAAGTTTCCCCTAGGAGTATATATAGATCTTGGTACTTAATCTTAATATCTCTTTTTTTATCTAGGTTAGTATAGATACTAGCTAAGTAGTTAATTATTTCCTAGTAATTCTAGAAGCTATCTACTCTACTAGTTCAGTAAAGTAGCTCTAGGTATTTCTAAGCCTCTCCCTTAGTATACTAGAAAATATAACTTATAAGTAAGTTCTTGGTAGGGAAGTAATCTCTATTCTCTTTAAACTTATCCTTTAATAAGATTTTCCAAGCCCTGAATATAGGGTCTATATTATTATCTAATTAGGGAGGATCTATTGTCTTCTTGGAGTACCTACTTCTTCCTAGAGTCCTTAATAAGCCTATTCTAGGTCGTAGTCTACTAAACGGAGTTCTTAAATTATCTGAACCTAAGTAGTCTAAATCAGAGGGTCCGGGGTTATTATCTACCTCAATAGTCTAACGGATAGTCGTGTCCTAGTTTCGTCCTTATATCTAATACTAGAGTAGGTCTCTTACTTGAGTTTAGGACTATACTTACTCTATACTATTGTTTTAGGGGTCTTTAGTATTCCCCTAGGAATTGTTGAGTTATTCTTATAGCTAGTGATTAGTATTTTATAGCCGGCGGATCTACTCTTTTATTTAGATAATTATATTAGTAACTAAAAGGTCTATAGCTAGTGAGTTTCGATCCTAAGTATTAGGATTAAGCTCTTCTTCTAATTAAGTAGTGATATCTTCCTAGAGGGTTCTATCCTGAGATTCTTCTAGAGAAGGATCTATATAGGTAGAAGCTATAAGACCTTTACCTTTAGTATTCTTAGGAGGTATCTTTTTATAAACTTAATAAAAAGGTTAAAAAGGTATTTAGAGGGTTTATTAAAGTTAAGTCCTATCTAGCTTTATAGTACTAGTAGGTATCTATACTAGACTAATTATATACTCTTCTAATAAAATTAATAATAGACTCCTTATTAGATAGTAATTAAGATTAAAGCTAGTTAGAAGATATTCTAAACTAGTTAAACTAAGCTAAGTACTTAGTACTTCCAAGCTTTCTATTCTATAAGACTAATTTAATTATTAACTTATCTAGTCTTTAGAGCTAACTTAGTTATTAATCTACTCTAGGGGTAGAACTATATATTTAGTTTAGAGATTATTATAGTCTTCCTAGGTATAGAGGTAAGTTTAGAATAATATAGTAATATAATAAATAGAATAAGAGCTTTAGTAGTAAATAAATATATAAGAATAAATTCTATTATTAGATCTATATAAAGGATTCTAAACTAAAGAGAAAAAGAAGAAGRAGAATAAGAATAAGGATAGAGTAATTATTTAAATATAGAATAGTACTAAGTAAAGGTATATATAGAGAAGTTATATATAAGGTTTCTAGTAAGGACTATAATATATTTCTTTAATAAAACTATATAGATATTTAAATATAAAATAGGATTTAATCTAACTAGGTAATATAATAAACTAATACTTCTAATATATTATAATTTTAAAATTAAGTAAATAAATTATAAATTCTATAATAATAATAAATATATTATTAAATCTTTATATATATTCTACTCTTTTTTTTTCTCTCTTCTTCCCTCTTATCCTAGTACTTCTTGATATATTAGGTATATTTTAATATTAAACCTTATTTAGATATCTATTCTTATAACCCTAACTACTACTTAGGGTTATTTAACCTTGATAATAGCTTAGAATATAATAATTCTAATAATAATAATAGATTCAATAGATTTAGTTAGGTTATCTATATTCTTATAGTACTTTAATAGTACTTCTAATTATAATTTTTCTATAAATTCTATTAATCTAGTTTTTTAAATCCTACTAGCTCTATATTATTATTATTATTATTATAGTTATATAGGAAATTAAATTCTACTAGCCCTAGTAGGATTCACCTATACTAGTTAGTACTTCTAACTATGATTTTTCTATAAATCCCACTAGTCTAGTTTTTTAAATCCCACTAGCCCCATGTCGTCGTTATCGTTATCGTAGTTGTATAGGAAATTAAATCCCACCAGCCCTAGTGGGATTCACCTATACTAGTTAGACCGATTCTGAATTTCGCCCTCTCCTCTCTCTCCCCATCCTCAACCTTTGCACCAGAGCCAACACCAGCGGCCACGCTTCAGGCAGCAGATTCAACCAACCGAGGAGTAGACGTCAGGTGTTGCGTTCGGATGTTAAAATGGATACCTTTCCGCAACTGAGAGGTAAGGATGGGGATGGGGATTCCTAGAAACATATCTTGAAGGAGACGCAGGTCACGGTGACGAATGAGCGATCTGCTGCGCCGGGGGAGTGGGAAAGGAGCCAGGTGCTAGGATGGAAGAATGACAATTTCGGGAGCTAATTTTGATCGATACTTTTGTATTGAGATAGCGTGTAGTTAGTGAGTAACATGATAGGTGCAGCAGACTGGACATGACGGCATTATATGATATGTATGATATCTTGGTATTGAGCAACCGTGGCTGCAATGTTTAGAGATGGAACTCTTCCGAGCAAGCATATTGGTGATAATTCTATAAAGCAATATCCATTCATTGAGTTCCTGGGAAGACTATGAGTTCACGATGCTATGTTTCTGGATTTTTATTCATTTGTTTTTCGCCCTTATGTGAGCTGTCTTACTCCAATCCAGCTAGGCAGCAGCGAGAAATTTAGAGCTGTTCTGTTATCCTATTGTTTGTGATAGCTAGCACTTACTTGTACCTACAGAGTAGCGCTTAAGTTACTTAAAATGGTAAAATTAGAATACTTAATTTACTTAATAACTAGCCTAAAGACTTCTTGTATAATTAAAAGAGAATTTAGATTTCTTCTTACTCTACAATTCTCTCTAATATATTCTAAATCTTCAATACTAACTTTTCTGAAAGCAAATATAACTATCCCCTAATTTGCTAGATACCATTTTGTGCAGGGATTCGACACCCCCATATTTTTACCACCAAAAATTGTATGTGTTTTGTCGTGCACGTCCTTCATGGCACCTAACGAACTAGTGGATAGATCGTACTAACTACAATATAATTATAAAACCTACTAATTAATCCTTGCCACGACTATATAGTAAGAGTAATAATAATAATAATAAATTTTGGAATTATAGAAGTAAGACTGGACTTAGGCTAGTGCTTTTGTATAGAAACTCACTTCTTACTATTTTCTAGCTTACTAATATATAAGGTAAAGATACGAGTTTTAGTCAGGACCACACGCTCGTATAAAGACATAAAAACCCAACGTCAGGGCTAGGTCTGAACAGTTGTTAAAAATAGGAACTATTGCGTTGCTTTGCTCGATCAGGATTAAGTACGCTCTCGACGGTATTAGCATCCACATATAGCTATAGAGCGTAGCGTGGAAAAGAGAAAAGAGCCACCCTTATGCTGTCTCCCCTCTTCTCTGTTTCTATCTCTTTAACTCCCTCGGTTTCTAGAAATTGCTAAAATCAATGGCTGGCTTGCTGCATCCTTCAAAGCAGCTGGGAAGTCTGATTTTCTGCTAGTTTTTCCCTCTTAATGTGCAATATCGTACAAATCGTTTTATAAGATATTATATTGAATAACTGCCTATTAAGATACCATTTCTCTTCGTTGTTGTAGGTACAGCAACCGATCACCTCGTGCCACGTATTTATATCGTTATTTTCCATTTCCTGCTAGATGCTGGACATGCCGTTTAGTAGTGTAGGAGATCTAAGCTGGTATATCGAAGCCGGCTTTGGTTGGGGTTTGGGGGTGTACCCGGTCGAGTCGGGTTATGGATATGCCGAAAAATTACTCTAACTCTAAGCCGGCCGGAGCGGCGACAGTGCTCCGAGAGCTATGGAGAGCTCAAAAAAAAGTTGTATCAGTATCAGACCACCCAAGAAGGCATTCCGCATCGACTCTAAGACACCCCGTCTTACACCAATTATATTGGGTCATGAACATCTAGCTAAAATGTTTGAAAATCTCTGTACACTCCCCCTCTCCTCAGACCTATTCGCTCAAGCTCTCCATCCCACTGAGTCTGTCCTGGCCGTTGGATTATCCGGCGGACATGTCCAGTCCTTCCGATTACCAGCTGTTAGTGGGAGCTCTAGCGATGACGAGGATGGCGACGGCAACACCAGCATTGTCTCCAGTGGCACCAACACCATAGACACGGAATGGCGTACACGAAGACATAAGGGCAGCTGTCGCACTCTGGCATACAGTGGGGATGGTAATGGTACGACAACACACCCGCCGCTTTTCTCTCTCTTTCCTCTGGGACAATTGCTGACCCAATTGAACTCCAGTCCTCTACTCAGCAGGAACCGATGGCCTCCTCAAGGTCGCATCCTCAGCAACAGGGCAGGTTGTAACCAAGTTTCTCATCCCACGCGTAAACTCGGCCGTCGACGACCCGTCTATAATCCACGCGCTCTCTCCACAAACCCTCCTTCTTGCAACCGATTCTGCAGCCTTGCACCTTTGCGATTTGCGCGAATACTCCACCTTTACAAGTTCGAAGCCGTCACAGACGTACTATCCTCATGACGATTACATATCCTCCCTCACTCCTCTCCCACCAACCGAAGCAAGCACAAGTGGTTTCAGCAAGCAGTGGGTTTCAACTGGTGGTTCTACGTTGGCAGTCACAGATCTCAGAAGAGGCGTTTTGGTCAAGAGCGAAGATCAGGAGGAGGAACTACTCAGTAGCGTATTCGTTGGTGGGCTACCATCAAGGCCTGGCCGAAGCACGGGCGCAAAAGTGCTGGTTGGCGGCGCAAGCGGGGTTCTGACATTATGGGAGAGGGGGGTATGGGATGATCAAGATGAGAGAATAATTGTTGATGGAGGTCGAGGAGGAGGGGAGAGCTTGGACTCGTTGGTTCTAATGCCAGACGGTGTTGGAGATGGTGGTAAGAATGTGGTCGTTGGTGTTGGAGATGGAACTATTCGCATCATCAAACTCGGCCCGAACAAAATTGTCGGTGAGCCTTTGCGGCATGACGAGGTGGAGAGTGTAGTTGGGTTGGGCTTCGATGTTGGTGGGAGACTTATCAGTGGCGGTGGTCAGATTATCAAGGTCTGGGAAGAGTCGGCTTGGTTGGACGACGACGATGAGGACTCAGATGCCGACTCGGACGATGAGGACGAGGCCGAGCTCAGTGGAAAGAAGAGACCAATCGGTAGCAAAAACGCACCCGATGCTGCAGACAGCAGTGACGAAGACCAGCAACGACCAAAAAAGCAGAAACGGGGCAAAAAGGGAAAGGATAAAGCTGCCGTAACCGGCATCCTGAAATTTGATGGCATGGAATGATACCCATTTGTACGCGAATATTTCCAGATTACATTCAATCTGCCGTCTACAGACCAACAGCATTCCTGTTCGACTTCCGTTGGAAGAGTGCATAGGCTTGCAGAACTTTCAGACCTCACCTATGATCAGTGTCATGGCTTATCTCTTCGGGTTCGTGATTTACTCCAGTGGGGTTATCTAAGGCGTCCATAAGCAGTGGACGTTATCCTATCCAAAATATTCCTCTGCAACTTCACCGGATATGTCAGGGACTCGAGGACTGCTGGAAAACCCAACACCCGTCCTGGAATTGTGAGAATTGACACATGGTGCGGCCGAGTGCTTAATTCACCTTTCGAATACAGATGTACGGAGTACGGGATGGCTTTTTGCTTGTCGAAGTACAAGGTATTTATATGCATGATCGTATCGAGGACGATCTTTGCGACTTTTCGTCCAAAATCACTGAGGAACTCCAAGTTCAATTGCCTGTGCCGCAGGTTACCAGCCAGAGGCACAGTCCTACAAAGATTATGCAGCAATTCCAACGAGCTTAGCTAGTCATAAATGTGCTCCCTTTACTCGTCATCTTTCCCAGTTGCGTCAGCTCCAAAGTACACACCGATACTAAGTTCTCCCCATGAAAATGTGGTTGTTAAGCGAGGGATGAGGTTCATTGAGCCTTCGGATTGAGCCTTCGGGTTGAACCGAAGATCATGACCAACAACAATTACGAATCTCGTAAATGCGCAGCAGAAGGTGCAGTAATGCGTTTCAGACTCAAGAAGCCGGTAAGCTTGGTGCATGTAAATATCCAATTGAGTTCTGCATGCCACCACCATTGTGCTCGTATTCCATCAGACCACCCCGCTGTTTAACGGGTGTGCTATTTTTAGCGACATGAAGCTATCGAACACTTAACCCAACTTGACAGATACTTGTATATCTTGTATTTCTTGTATTTGTTGTATAGCTACGAATATATGTATGGCTTTCTAATTCTTGGAGCCGGATAAAACATCCTCATCATCCATTCAAAAAAAACCTCGAACTTTGTTGCAACAATGGCCTCCTCCGAAGAAGTATTCGTCACGAGCCGCAGCAGAACACCATCAGTCATCAACGTAACTTCTCAGAAAGTCCACATCTTTGCCCAACTCCCAGATTTAATCCAAGAAGCCCTTGTCTCAGCCGAGTGTAAGCATAGAGTTTGTTGCGACGGAAAACAACTAAAAGGAAAACAGTTTCCAGTCCTCAGATTGAGATCACCCGTGTTCACCATTCCCAGACTGTCAATCATGCTGCTCTAACAGAACCGGTATTCTTTATAAGATCGCGGGTCGACTCTGGAATCAGCATGGTCGATTTTCATGTGACTGATGAGGAGATTCTTGCAAAGTTTGGCACCGATCTGACGGCCAACTTCGCTGATATCAGAGTCCATGGCCCCAAAGCATTCTTCCAGAAAGAGAACACATCCAATGGAGTCACTTACTCCCTCTCTGCGTGCGCAACAGGGTACATTTGGATATATGTTACGCCAAAGCCGACTGTCCCCGACTATTCTGGGTTCTTGGATGTGGAGGTTCAAATTGGCACCTTTGCATCGCGAACCAGAGCCGTCACAACTTCAGAGATATCCTGCAGGTACCTCCCATTCAAATCAGATCTACTGGATGGGCACCTTGCCCTCCTCTGTTCAACAGTGTTGGGTATTTATCTTCGTCTTCGCATGATGGGCCATCAATACGAGTACGCCACAGAAACAGCAATAAAGCAAGGTCGCAAAGATCTCTCCGGGCTCAGGGTCGTAGAGCCTGGCTGGTTTGGAATCAATGGGGAGCTATTCAACTTGTTGAGGGGTATATGTGCTAATGCGCCAATGCCACCTATTTCAGATGTTTCGTTGATATCAAGGTCCATGATCACTCGACGATGGGACTGCCTGAGGGAAACTCGGACTTTGAGGAAGACACACTTCTTTCCCCTGGGAGCACTGAGGAGTTTGAGAGGCTCCAATGTTGACGCGTTGCATTTGTTGACCAAGTCTTTCAAGGCCCTTGAACATAAAAGCAAGACTTTGTCGCCTCCAACAGCAGACTATCAGAGAAACGGCGCCTCACTTCAGTCATTTTATAACACGATTCCCTGTCAAACAAGTCAAATTTCTTCTTCTACTGGCCCTTCTGGATCGGATGTGTCTCGCTCATGAATCATCCGAGTCCAACCTGCCCGATGAGGCAACATATCGAAATACTGGAAATACATACGATCCAATGCCTACCATGCTGTACATGCCCGGTGTGTAGCAATTTCACATGGTAGCTCCCAACTTTCGAGCTAGTATAAGACACGACCAATTGAACACCACCGAAGCGAAGGTCTTGTCGCTTCGGAACACGAAAATCTACACATGGGAGTCAGGACGAAGATATATGTTCGTACTCATCTACCTAAGCGCTTTCGCCAGAATCGGGTAAGGTCAAATCTGACAGAATCTCCTTACAATCGGGCGCGCTTTTCTCAATTCAGCAGGTCCTTTTTGTACGGAAGCACATGTATATATTGATTTCCGGGATATATGGTGCACATGCATTGTCGTGGGATTACCCCGCCTCGTTTCCTGGCTCAAGTTCCCTGCCAATGCCAATGGAGGATTGCAAATGGCCCACAATCTCATCGCCACCCTGCTTCACAATGCCACCAGCATGCGGCTTGCGAGGCACGTGCAGCCCATTTGCCATCGTTGTTCTTCCTTCGACCACCACGACTGGATCTACGACGTTACCTGCAGCGCAAACTGCCGACGAGGTACACCACTAAAATGTGCCCTTTCTTCCTTGGCACAGTTCCCTCACCCCATTTGGCATTGTCTCCCAAGATGCGAAAAGATGCTCAGATGCGAAGGGGTCTTTGGCGAGCTCGATCGTCATTACATATATAGATGAAAGGTTCCATCGCTTTTCTTTTGGCTTTGCTAGGCAGTACAGGCTCTGTGATCTGCTAAGTGCTAAGATAGAGAGCTGTTTCTCCAACATCATTCTCGCTTCTCTGCTCTATGCCATGTCTAAAGTCGCCTGTCTCTTTCTCTTGGCTGCAGCCACTCTGCATCTTGTCGCGGCTGCACCCGCTGTCGGCGCAACACCGAAAATCAAGCGTGATGCTGTTCCAGATTACGCCATTACATATGCACCTTACAGCTATCTCTACAGTGGAGAGTCATGGTGGCCTTCGGACATTGCAACTCATGTACAGCACGTAACGCCAGAGGTCAACTTTGTTGCTGTTGCAACCAACGTCACGCTTGAAGATCTCAATACCTTTGCCAGCGATGTGTATTTGACTAGCAACGACAACGTCGAGGATAATCCAGCTTGGTTACTAGGTATTGAGCCCGACAGTACTGGATATACATCTGCCCCAGCGACTATCATTGTCGCGGACAAGACGGACTATGTTGATGTGTTCTACTTCTACTTTTATAGCAATAATCACGGTCTCACGTACGCGTTACCTATTCCCTTCTTTCATAATCCCACGAGTTGGATATCTGTCAATGGAAAGGACTAACCAGAAATCTAGCGTGCTTGGAACACAGTTCGGAAACCACGTTGGTGATTGGGAACACTCAATGGTCTGACCCTCCGTTGAGAAAACTTGTCATCCCCATTAATCTAACCGGCTGATAGATTCGCTTCGTTGATGGGGTTCCAGCATATGTTTACCTCTCCGAGCACTCAAGTGGCTCTGCATACAACTATTCTGCTATGGCCCTGAATGGAGTTCGGCCAGTTACCTACATTGCCAAAGGCAGTCATGCAAATTATGCGACTGCTGGTAAGCAGGATTATGAGGGTGGGTTGTTGGCTGCCATTGGGGTCTACGACACAACTGATGCTGGGCCATATTGGGATGTTACTCAGAACTACCGCGGGTAAGCTTTTCCCGTGCCCCTCGATCAAATGCCTGAACATGAATTGATGAAACTATGGGCAGGTTCGCCTTCGACAACAGTACTTCAACATTCACTTCTCTCGGCGGAGTAGGCATTGGGAACACCGAGCAAGGTGTTGAGGGCGTGGACTGGCTTCACTGGCTGGGTTTGTGGGGTGATGAACAGTACCCGACCTCGGATCCCAGACAAGACTGTGATTTCGAGTCCATTACTGGCGAATGCCACTATGTGTCTGGTCCGACTGGTCCATTTGACAAGAACTTGGGAAGAACGACTGTCTGTGAACATGATTCTTGTACTATTAATAGCTCTATCTAAGCGAGTGCGCAGTACTCGTTGGCGACTATGTGATGTTCTGAGTGAAATGCTTGAATTAATTTTTCTTTTCTTCGCCAACTCCAGGGGTTGGTTTGGGCGATGCGATTATTATAGCGATATAATCGTTTTATATAACCTACTAAGAATAATAGATAAAAGATACATACTCCCTCTTACTATACATATAATCCTTAAGAGGAACAAAATAATTTACTTATATATACATTAGGATATACACTTAGACTTTTTATGTTCCGACCGTCGCTTAGGTTAAAATTAAGAGAAAAAAAGATCGCATCGCTAGAGTATCCCTCGCTTGGTCCTAGGAGTAGTAGATTTAGGCTGGAGGCCCTTTTGTTTCAGGGCTTGCCGCCTAGAGGCGCAGCCTACAATTCTGCTATTTAGGGACCTACAGTATAGCCAGGAGATGTGGTGCCTCTACAATTTTACGCACGAACCCCTAGCCCCAGGACCAAGCAAGGGATATTAATCGCATCGCCCAAACCAACCCCCCTAGGATTGGCGAAATAAAAGAAAATTACTCGGGAAAATATCACGTGTGTCGCCAACGAGTATAAGTAACTATATTTACTTACCCTTGCTTTACTTTATATTTCCCTCTTTTCTCTTTACTCTTATCCGACTAACTCTCATCTAACTTACACTGGTGAACACTGTTTACGCTACAGTACAGTACCAGTAAGCTTTGCCTAATTTAGTATCTCGCGTATCTGCGCCCTGTATAAATTTGTATGGGACGGAGATAGTCCAAGAACGGTTGTCTTGGCGGTAATGTGTATAGTATATCTTCAATTCAAGTGCCTTGGGCGTTGAAATTGTTAAGACATATTTTATAAGAGAGGTCCCTAGCGTTCCACTTTGTATAGAGTTAAAGGCCTCTCAATATTGCCCAGCTATTTCGTCTTGGCCCTATAGAAATATTAATAAAAACTCTTTACTACTTTCTTTACTAGTAGAATTGTGCTCTTGTATCCTATCGCATGTATATTTTATATTAAAAAAGTATGGTTGCTGGTGAAACTAGTAAGTAATTATGATAGTCAATTAAAGTAAGATTACAAAGAAGGCTATTGCAAAAAAATTATATTCTTATATAGTGCCCTGTATTTGCGAATTCATACGCTGTAGCTAGGCAACGAGCATTCTTAAGCAGCCTGTAAACATTATTTTCTAGGTTTATGCTACAGACTTCTTTCCCCAGAAATGAGGGTGCGCAGCCAGCTTGTACAGTAGGTGGACATTAGTCTGTCACTTACCCCTATTTTATACTAAAACTCATACCTAACACTTTAAAGGTTTATAGTAAAGAAGGGATAATTAATTAAAGTCTTTATACTAGACTTATTTATTTGATAGTTAAATATATTTTTCTATCTCTATATAAAAATTATAGGTAACTAACTAGGATTAATTAATAGAGATTAGAAGTAGAAGGAGTATAAAATTTACTAGTTTTATACTAAAATTTACTTAAAAATTTACTATCCTAAATTATTTATTATTTCCTATAGTAACTATTAGATATAATTAAAATCTAATATAGAAAAGTCTACTTTAAATATAAAAATACTTACTAGTTAAATTTTTAGATATACTTATAGCCTAAGTTAAAGTTATATAAGTGGATGTACTAGGAGTGTTTTGGTGTAAAATAGGGTAAGTGACAGACTAATGTCCACCCACTGTACAGTAACCTATCGTTAAGCTTTTGATTCCGGGGTATAGACTAGCCTGTCCTGTAACCAGTTCCTATGACTTTTTGCCGTAGCCTTTGTAGGCACTAATGTACCTGCGTATTTTAATAGTTGTGAGGTTGTATAGTTGTTTTAATTATACGCCCAGATGTATACAAATTCCGTTTCTATACCAATGATGTCTTTATGTAGGCTAGGGGTGTTTTGCACTGGTGTTGATTAGGTAGACGATGTCAAGCACGACAACAACGACGACTTTAATACTGTTGGTGTTGAGGCTATGTCTGAATTAGTCCTAATTCTTCTTTAAGGATGTGGCGGTAGGGTGTTTGTTATATGGTTGTACCTCTGTAATTATTGTTGTAGAAATGCTTCTCGTGAAATAATAATGCAGCGGGTAATATGAAGATGATCAGTGGCGAAAGGGTAGGACTAGCGGCATACAGTCAACCAATTGTTGGGAGACGATTTGCATCAACAATACCGTCCCTCATCATCGTGTGCGATTGTTGCCACTGGCACTTCCTTTTCCTTGCCCAACACCACCTCTGTACTGTACTGTACTGTACTGTATGGTGGCGCAAGGAATTTAAGCTTTGCGCATTCCAAGGACTCAACAGTCTGGCCAGCCCGTTAAACCGTGCTGTACTGTACACCGGACGCCGTCACGCCCGCTTCTACATCTGGACTAGGTACTGTAGGTATACGATCCCAAGATCTTAAGTAGCGTAGTGCTGTACAGTATACTTCGTACAGTATTGTATACTCGAGCACCGTACTTCGTAGCAAAAATCATTTTCCTACCTCGCACCTCGGGCCTCTCTTTGCTCTTTTTCTTCTACTCCTCTCCCTACTACTCTCCCTACTCTCCGCTGTTTTCTTCTGCGCCACAGCCACATTTCCACATCCACATCTACATCCATATCCCACATTCCCATGCGACAATCCCATCCATGTGCTACCGCTATCTATCACACCTAGCGAAGCTCCCTCCACCGCGAATCAATCCAGTACTGTACCGCACTTTACATCTGTACGACTACGAGTACGGTAGCTGCGTCATGTTACTCTGGATTTTCATAAGCAATTCCATCGCTTAACCTCATCTCACCACTTTGTTGTCGCGCCAATACTGCTACTGCTACTGATATGGTGACCAAGATTGATGGGAAGTCGTCAGGCGATGGCTCTGAGTGTCGCCGTGAGCGAGAGATGTATAGGCAAGACAGCCTTATTCTGCAATAGTGTATCTGATTATTGACCTTGCCTTCAGATATCTACCGCCCTTTGCAGCCTCCTACCTTCCTCAGCATCATCGCGGCGGCGACAATTCGGCGACCTTGTCAAGCCCCCCTTCAGAAGCCCACAGCTCCGTGGACAGAGCCCTCAATGCTTTTGCACAATTAGGAGCTCTACGATTGAGGACCAAACGTGCCATGATCTCATTGATCGATCGAAAATATCAGTATATCCTCGCCGAAGCAACACAAACCTTGTCATCTCAATGCGATAATGTGCATGATGTTGGGGACTCTCTTTGGCTAGGTGTGCGGACAATACCTCGAGATGAAGGATTCTGCGCTGCCATTATACCACCGCCGTTATTGAGGGATGATTGTGCAGATGACCATCGTCCTGCATTGGCACCAAGAATCATTAATGATCTAGCCGTGGATGAGGCCTTTAAGGATAGATCGTACGTTCTCAGTGGCAAGATACGATTCTATGCTGGCGTGCCAATCCGATCTCGACATGGTTTTGACATTGGATCCTATTGTGTGTTAGATGATAATCCACGGGCTGGAGTTAGTGCAGTTGAGCTTGAATTTCTCCAGGACATGGCTCACACTGTCATGGATCATCTTGAACACGTAGCGGAGAGGAGAGATTACCAGAGAGGAGAGAAGATGGTAAAGGGTCTGGGATTATTTGTGGAAGGCCATTCTAGCATTAGTGATTGGTGGCTACGGACTCGCGACGAGAGAAGGCCCGTACACCATAGAAATGTGAACCGCAGGCATAGCGTCGAAGCTTCTGCAGATGCTCAGGGGATGGACCTCACGAAATCTAACAATACGTCCGGTGCTGGTGACACGGCACCAGAAAGACCCAAAAGTCCTGAATCTTGGCCTTCTCCGCCGCTTCCAGCAGAAGATTCAACTACTTTTTCAAAGATAGTTTCAGGAAAGTCTTCACGTAGACCCTCCACAGATTCTTTGAACGCAGCTCATGAAGTTGACCAATCTTCTACCAAATCACAACCAGTCTCACCAAGAACTACAGCTCGACCTTCAAGCAGCTGCCCTGTTTCCCCCCTACCTATATATTCCTTGAAAGAGCTCCCGCGTGAGTCCTTCGCCATTCCTACCGATGTAGCTGCTCCATCTGCAGATTCTCCAGAACTCGCGCCAGGTGCTTCGACCGAAAGACAAGATTCGGACATTGCTAAAAGCATTAAGGAAATGCTCTCTCGCGCTAGCAACCTCATCCGCGAATCAACTGACGTGGACGGCGTCATATTCTTTGATGCAAAACATTCTAGCTTTGGTTCTCAGGGACTCAAATCTTCTTTGATTGATGCCAATAGTAAAACTGCGACAGAAGGAACTCTAACAACTTCTAGTAGTGAGAACGAATCAAAAAGCTCGTCACAACAAGGTCCATCAGATAGTAATTCTGATCAAAGACCTCGTGACAAAGCTACCTACCCGAAGCAGTGTACGTGCGAAGTGCTCGCATATTCTTCAGCTTCGTCATCTAGCTTGCATAGCCAGGATTGCTTACCGAGTCATCTTACTGTCACAGAAAGCTTTGTAACCAAACTTTTCAAACGTCATCCTCATGGCAATATCTTTATGTTCGATGAGGATGGAGCAATATCATCGGGCGAGGATGAAGTTAAGCAGGCCGAAGTTGCTGGGGAGATCTCGGTCGTCGCAGGCGGGAAGAGCAGAAAGAGGTCTGACAGGATCCTAGAAGGCGAAACTATTCTCAAAATTTTCCCTGGTGCTAGATCTATGTTGACCTTGCCTTTATGGGATGCTCATCGGGAACGCTGGTTCGCCAGTGCAATGCTATGGACTTCCAACCCAGTCCGAGTACTTAGCTCTAAAGATGACCTGAACTATGTAGCTGCCTTTGGTAATAGTATTATGACAGAAGTCTCTCGGCTTGATGCCATAATGGCCAACCACACCAAGACAACTCTAATCTCATCGATAAGTCATGAGCTTCGTTCTCCATTACATGGAGTCCTTGGCAGTATCGAGCTTTTGCAGGATACTTCAGTTACAGAATATCAGAGAGATGTGTTGGACACGATCGGGCACTGCTCAATAACACTACTCGATACCCTGAATAACGTACTTGACTATGCTAAGATCAACAATTTCACGACGGCTCAAAAAAGTGAGCAGAAGGCTATACGCAAATCATCTTTGTCACGAAAGACTATACCCGCAGAGAAGTTTCGTATTTATGGGACCATCAGCTTGACTTCTGATCTCGATCTAGCATCTATTACGGAAGAAGTAATTGGTGGAATATATGCCGGATATGAGAACACCCTACGATCAAAATCCTATGCCTCTGGAGCTGATGTTGATTATCATATCTCCTCCGATCGGTTAGTCCAGGGACGTCAAGATAATTCGCCACTCTCCGTTATACTCGACGTTGACAAAAAGTCAAATTGGATGTTCTGTACGCAACCCGGAGCATGGAAACGCATTCTTATGAACCTGTTTGGAAACGCATTAAAGTTCACTACCTCAGGTTTGGTAAAAGTCCAACTTGAATACAAAGATGCTGCCCAACATAAGCTAAGACTCAATCAAGCGTTTGTCACAATCACCATTACTGATACGGGAAAGGGCATTGCTCCCGACTTCCTCAATGGTCATATCTTCAAGCCATTCTCTCAAGAAGATACACTCACTCCAGGTGCTGGTCTTGGCTTGAGTATCGTTCGCCAAATCGTTGGAGCCCTTGATGGAAAGCTGGAAATTTCTAGTGTGCAAGGTTGTGGGACAGTTGCCAAAGCTTGTCTTAAGCTAGAAAAATCTCGCCCACATGTCAATCACGCCGTACAATGTCCGGAAAATATCCGCCGAGCCAAGGGTTATACAAATGGACTCGAGCTGGTTCTCGTTGGCTTGGAAGACACAACAACCCCTGAAAATGAAACCACCAAGCAGCCAAATGCTCTTGCTGCTATAAACCCCATAATTAGTAGGATATCCAAGAACTGGTTCGGTTTGAGGACCAGTAAAGCGTCAGGATTCGATGGGCTCGGCGATATATTTCTTACTACTTCTAAGAACTTTACAGTACTTGAAGAGGAATGGCAGCAGCACAGCTCACTGTCAAGGGACTTCTCTAAGCGACACATCATTGTGCTTCAAAATAATACATTTCCCGAGGACAGAGCTCGATCAAGAAAGAATACAAACATCCATTTCCTCAGTAACCCGTGCGTTTACCTCCATGTCCATTCCAGCAGCCATATAATGCTTTTCATTTCTAGTATTCACGGTTTCTGACCTGGTCTTCATGGTCAACTAACATTAAACTAGGATCGGGCCTCGGAAGCTTGCTGATTGTTTCCTTTCAATCTTCGAAAACTCCACCAGCCCGGATGCCAATAAAGACTCGCTTGAAGCATACGATACTCCTTCCACCCCAGCCTCCCTCGGCGTCAAAATAGCGACCTCAAAATGCGACCCTATCCTCAGTATACAAAATTTGGATCTTTCGACATCACCAACGTCAACAAATGGGATCGCCAAACCAGCAAGTGCCGAACAGGCCACCAACGAGCCGGCCATTCTGATAGTAGAAGACAACCCTATCAACATGAAAATCTTGGCGGCCTGTATAAGCAAATTACAAGCACGGTTCCACACAGCAGAACATGGACAACAAGCTGTAGACCACTACAAATCAGCACCGAGGAAGCCTGATCTTATCTTCATGGATATTTCAATGCCTATCATGAATGGTTTCGAAGCTACCCGTCATATCCGAGCCTTTGAACGAGAAAATCGACTTTCTGCTAGTATTATAGTTGCTGCTACAGGTCTTGCGAGCGACGAGTCACAACGTGAGGCTTATAATAGTGGTATCAACCTCTTCCTTTCGAAACCAGTTCCCTTGAGAGAGATGAAGAAAATTGTTGGTGAGTGGAAGACTAGAATAGAATGAGTTATTAGCGACATCATCATCTTTATCATTCTTGTAAACACCTTGAGAGATTATATTTTGTGCCGAATACATAATTGCTTGGTTACTTTCTTTGGGTTTGCATTGATGGCGGGCTTCTGCATCAGTCCTGTTAGAGTGCAGTTGCCGAAGCCACTTGCCTCGAATTCAGAAGGACGTGGCCCAGTTTTAGCTTTTTTTCAGTGACGCTGCCGGACTATTTTGTTGATGTGATGCATTGTAAAGCAAAACAATCAAGAGTGCAATTTAGTAATTTAACTTCACAATTTCTGTCCAATGTATATACATAATACATTCTATAATTGTATTTAAATACTAGAATGCCCCTGTCCTCTTTGTAGAAATGATATGTGTCTTAATTTGCTGGACGGGCTGCAGATACTTAAAATTTAAACTAAACCCCTCTAATAAATAATTTGCGGAAACATTAAACTCTCAGCAATTAATTTAAATAAGGACTTTGAAATCACAACCTCATCGCAGGTGGATCTCCTCAATCTTATACCTATCATTATATACAATCTCCCCTTCTATGATTCCGTGGATGTAACATTTATTAATCAGGATGTAGTCATCATCTTTCCTGTGAATGACTAGTGGAAGCTGCCCCTCTTTTGGAATAAATACGAGGTCGCTAGGCATCGTATTACTTAGGTCTGCTGGCGCATCTGCTCGTGTTCGAGATCGTCGTTGATAGTAATACAGCTCGTGACATCCTCCAGCCCCCAAGTATAGGAGAGTGCTTCATACATCGGGTCCTCACTTAGATCTGCTACTTTTAATTCGCAGTGGATAAATGCACGAGCACTCCCAGGCTTGACAACGAGCAGTCTAATTTTAGTGCATTTGTCGCGAATAGGCAAATAGACAGCGTTTCTTTCCACGGGACTTTCGCTAGTAGTGTTTGTAAAATGGGAGGAAGAGGAGTGTCTAGTTTTGGCAGCCGTTGAAAGTATGTGTGGCAATCCTGTAGAAGAGACTTAGGCACAGAGATGATCGAAGGCAGATGTTCGTGTACGAGGCTGTACCTAAAAGCTTAGACACAGTCTTGATTGAGCAACTGGTTCGGAATGGAAAAAACTGAACGATTATATAGGCAAAGAAATGTTGTAGCAGGTAGGCAGCCATGGTGAGTATAGACGATGGTTGAGGCTATAATAAGCGAGCTAGTTTGTTGACACTTACACGAGTTATTTGGCTTCCTGTGGCTATGCTAGATTTTTTCTATTTTATGCTTGTAGTGTCAAATTAGATAATTATTACAGGTTGTACAAGTTTAATAGGTCTTGCGTTAATGTAGAATCAATCATGTATCACTCTATATATATAAGTCTTTTTTATACTTGTTACCTAAACACAGCCTAATACTTGAAGACTAGGGTGACTCTTAACTATACGCGTTATTTTATTTAAAGCTTAATCACTAAGTACAGAAGAACTCCCCTTTTTGTACGGACTATTACGCCTATAAGGTATATTGGAAAGATGAGGAAAGATTCGTAGGGACGGTAAGTAATAGAGATTTTACAGTAATATATTCACTAACACACATACTGTATAGCTTCCTCGTCATTAGATCTAATAAGTATTTTATTACTATAGTTTACAGCTCTAGGTTATATTAATATACTAAGACGTAGACTAGTTTAGTACATGCTTAGGGCTAAAAGACTATTAACTAATAGTCGCAAACTCACCAGATCTATGAAGCTTATAAAGCAGCAATGTTAGGCACAAATTAAACCGCGTCGATAAGGGGTCTAAAAGTAGAAGGTATAGCGCTGAATAACGCCAGCCTAGTTCTGAAATCGACAGACCTATTATGCATTGCGCAGCCGTAGGTACTGTTTTCTAATCATGGTGGGTTGCAGACAGTCAGTCGATTAAAGGCGTGATGTGATGTGTATCCGCACTAGTATCCGCACAAGGCGCGTGATCTTACTCTCAACTCTCAAGAGACTCGGAGAAGAGAACGGATTGAGATTAAGATACTTAAAATTGAGCAATAATTTGAAGGGGAGAACAACGAATATATTTGATGCGGTTGACTTGAAGACAATGAAGACTATCCGAAGAGCAGCTAGCATTCGAGGGCTGACAAAAAGGCTAGTCTTGCTTCGTAGCAACAAGGAAAAACTACATCAAAAAAACTTCCTGAGTTTCCGACAAAAGAAAAACCACTAGCAACGTCAAGAAGAAACAATAGCTGAGTTGAATTGTATGCAAAATGCTTTATATAAGAGTTCGGCAGAATAAATATCCCGCCAATTGGCAAAAGGGGTTAAGTTGCTATAAGTGGGGTTATGAGCAAAATATGTTTTCTTTTTGCATGATGTCGTCCGATCACTTGAATCGACACCTTGCGAAGATTGTGCGAATTGTCGGGAAGTCAAAATCCTGTTGATCACCCGTAATAATTTAATAATTTAGTCTAACTTCGAGAATCCTGATGATCCGGTGTTCTTGCGGTTGTCGTTACGCCACAGATAATTTGAGGGCACTGGCCGTCTTATTAAATAGTTGAACACGGCGGTGTGTCGCCTCCAGCTGAGAGGTTAGTTTGGGAAGACCAAGTGAAGGCTACTCTAAGTATAATGACTCTAAGTATAATGATAGTGTGCTAAGTGTCGTCTGAGGATACTTGGAATTGTTTCAACGAAAGTTTCTTTAAATACAGCAATAAACGCGTGTGATCCGCGAGAACTTCGAACAATTTCCGTCTCGAAGGATGTCAACGCTGTCGGTGACGTCTCGGCCAATCCTTCAGCGTTCCCAGCCCCCATGGGCAGGCCTGAACTCCAAAACCCCTGGGCCTGTGGCGCCTATAAGCCAATGGGGCACACGCTGAAGCTTAGCGCAGCACGTTGCCGTCGCTCTGGCCAAGAGATTACGCGGACAGCGGACATGGGGAGCCATTACCTGGGAACAGCGGGGGGACACAGTGTGAGTGCGCGTTTCGGATCAATACAGAACAAGCCCAATTTGTACCAGCGCTGCAGAATGTCGTCGTGGACTCGTAAGTTGCCAATAATATATTTACTCTCCGGTTGTCCTCTCTCTCCTTATCTTCTTCCATGGAGGCTCTTTTTGTTTGCTCCTGTCCTTTCCTTTGACATATACATTGCGTCTCATTTCTCTCGAGTTTTGTTATTTTCAATTGCTGGCCAACATGTTGCAAAGTACACCTTCTCGTATCGCTGCGGTCACGGCCGTCTCTCTGTTCTTCACTATTCTCATGTACAGCACCATGTCAAATCTCGAATTTCATACCTCTGTTCTCCGTGTTCCGTACAAGCCGACGATTGTTTCTGGGTGGGGCGATGGCTGGACCTCGCTGCTCGCACCGGGCGAAGCTTTCGAAAAGACGACCATGAAATCTCCCTCCGGCCAGTTTATCTTCAGTCTGGCAAAAAACGGACATCTAGTATTCCAGGACCTCAAGACTAACAAAAACACCACTTTATTCAGCATGGAAGGCAAAGGTCAGAATGGGCCAGAGACTGGATTTGCTCTTCCGGAGAGGGCAACCTGGCATTCGATGATAACAAGGAGGGGTGTCTTCGTGGTTTTTTACGTAGTCCCGCCGCCCCAAAAAGTAGAAGAGCTCGCACCAGCCACAATCATGCAGGATGTCCCGAACAACCCGCCAACATCAACCACTGCGGAGGCTGCAGCACAAACGCCAGAGGCTGAAACTCAGACACCAGAGGCTGCAAGTCAAACAACAGAAATTATAGCAACACCCGAAGTTCCCACTACCATACGAGTGAAGGCAAAAAAAGAATGGTACGAGGATGATACCGATGAAGAAGAGTATGAGGACGAGGAGGACGACTATGACGCAAACAATGGGTTGGGGTATACTGCCATCACAGTCTGGGACTCGAATCGCCTGCCTGGCTGTCACATTCTGCCGAAATACGCTCCAGCGGATAGCTCGCCGTTCTTGCAATTAGACGATGATGGACTACTGCAGATCAGCACAAGCAATGAGATTAATTGCGTCCTGAGACGCCCAGATGAGGAGAGAGGTGAGTCTTCCCGGCTGAATTTAATGTTCTAGAGAATGGGACCGAAGCTGACCGAGGTTTGCAAGTTAGCCCTGTCTAAGCCATGAATAATCCAATAGCTGGGCGATGATAACCGAATTTTGAAGACGAGCGTATACGCACTTCTCGAACTTGAATGACCACGGCACAATCCCCAGAGTGCGGATTCCGTCACAGCGTTGGAAATGAAGCGACCTCGTTTCATAGCGGGAGTTGGAAGTCATGACAGGGAGGAGTGGATTCAACAATGAAGTCGGTCTCGCGACTCTCAACATCGCTCCACTAAACGCCATGCGAAACCAAGAAGTCCCGAGTCCCAAGTTGCTGGGTCAGACAAGGGAGCGAGAAAAAGAGGCTAGTTGCGGTGTTTGGCGAGAACAGGCTACTCCGACGAGGGGCAACAAGCAGACATTAAATTTACGCTTAGTGGAGTTGAAGACGAGGTAAAGGAAGGAAAGGGATACAGAGATGAAGGACAACGCAAAGTCCAACAGTGAGGCTGGAGAGATGCTTAGTCTTATGACCGCGTATCCCAATCTAAGCTACCAAAATTATATGCCATTTAAGCACATGTGTTTCGTTAGTCAAACTACCACCAGGGTCAGAACTAGAGTCAATATTGATAACGGGTTTCCCTTAAAGTTGAGGCCATTCGCCGTATTCAGGAATTAACACGCGTAGCTCTCTTGGTTCAAGTCTTAGCTGATGCTTAGTCGCATGTCAAGTCAGTTTGTACAGCAGCTTGTAAATTGCAGCTGAAGAACACACCACTTTTACACCTTAAAACATCGCTTTGCTTGCCATTTTCAGTTTTTTAATATGCTAAACACTATACTATTTTGTCCCCAAGCGATCGCAAGTTCTCGTTCGCATTTAATTCCCGTGTGTTAAATATTGGAGGTTGGGTTGACACTACCAAAGCTTGGCTCATTCTCGCACGACGATATGTATTCTCAGGGTCTCTATCAAACCGGGCCCACGTCTTGTCAGCAGAACATAGTTGGGTCTCTGAATGCCATTACTCGCAAAGGCGTCAAATTCCATCTGAGCTTTACGCACTGCTACATGCAAGGCTCACCAATCATCCTTGGTCTCGTCAATGATGTTGCACAGCAGAGTGACTTATTCTTTTATCGCTGCGCGTGATCTGATTTTTAAAGGGGATTTGGACATAGACTGTCAACCACGTGTCGAAGGCGGGAACACAGCTTACAGCCTCACTCCCTCGTCCCCTCCAATATCAGTTCCTCATAAAATCTCCCATAATTATTTACTTTATTGTCCCTCTGCCTGAGTTGATGCTATCATTTTCATTGCCATCAGTTGAGCGGTAATCAACATGTCTTTCGGCTGCTCTGCTGGAGACATAGTCGCCGGACTGCAACTCCTGAACCAAGTCCGTATTGCATTGAATGATTCGCGTGGAGCCGCATCTGACTTTCAGGACACCATTTCGTTCCTCGAAACACTGTCCCGGACATTGTAACTTCTGAGTGCTCTGCAAACCACATCACGAGTCCCAGTATCATGCAAAATCTCCGTGAACAATACGAGCATATACGAGTACCGCCGATTTAGTGGTAGCCACAATGCTCCAAGCTGTATCTGCAACCGATGTTAGGAATGAGCTGAATTTCTACTCAAAAACAGCGCTGAATGTCATTGGTGTCGAAAAAAACATGGTCTGTCCAAATTACTCGCAGTGTACAAATGTGTTCAGCTCTGGGAGGGAAAGTTATAGCAGAAGAGTTAATGTTAAGCTCCTAAGAAATGTGCTCATCAATCTACTGCTTCTCGTAAAGGAGATTAGTTTGTCCTGTTAGAACTGGAGTCAATAGTCAAGGTCTTGGGAGTAACAGTAATGCCAATACTCCATTAAATACCAAGGATTTGAGATGCTTGTCGAGGAATATTGTACAAAAGCTGGTCTATAGGCGCTGACTTTGAGAACATCACCAAGGATGTCATGGTAGCTGTTGGAAGTAGATGTACCCATGGAATGTTAGCTGCATAGATTAATCATGCTAGGTGCATTTCATTCTTCAAATCGGCTATTCAGGAACATCAGTGATAGCTTCTAGCTTGAAAAGCCATCACAGAATCTTGGGGGGGAGGGGGAGGAGGGGGGAAGTATAAAAAATGCTTTCCTTCAACAGTTCCCAAAAAATAAGTCATTAGTATCAAGCTCCACCTGGAACTCTGGGGCCGTTTTCCTCGCCACCACTGCCAAGCGTTCTAGAGAACTTCTAGAAGGTTTAGAACTATGGAAACTGACACCTTCCAAAAGAGGCGCAGAACACCAAGACCAATAATAATGTCAGATTTCGAGGTTGAATTTCTGTTAGCAAAGTTATTCAGTCCCATACTTCCATTATTGCGTCTCAAAAGTTATCCCGCTTCTCCTCTCGGCTAAGCGTCGTTGTGCTCTCTTCTTGGCTTCTTGGCTGTCATTTTTGCTCTGCACCCATATATTGCTTGCTATCACCTTTTTCTATGAAACAATAGGATTTAGGAAGGTGCTTGGTCGTATAATCAATGCTAATTATTCTGAGGCTTTCATTTAGTGTTTCTTTTAAGTCATGGACTGCACTATGAGAAGTCCGACAATCCGTATCCAAGAAAATTCCAAGAATCCCAAGAATACTCCAAGCATTTACCTACATTAACATTCCTTTAACATTCCTTGTCGCCTTCCTTATCAGATGATCATTCTACTTGCCAAGTTCTTTGGGGTATTATGAGTAAGTCATTGGCATTACTGCCCGTCAGAATCTGCTATCTTCAACCAGTCGACCCCTCAAGGCACCCAACTGAAGATCTCGGCGTCGGCTCACTCTCCAATTGTGCACTTTGTTATCAACGTTCGAGTTTCTCGACAAGACCTTGGCCTGATAGTGTGCGCTGTGGAATCTGGTCCCGAGTCTTCTGCACCGAAAGATGCCTTCTTCGGCTGAGGAGCATCGATCTAGGGTTTTGCTTGGGCGTTGGACATGTATAAATGTCAGGGTCCTCACTCGCGCCGGTCATGGGAATGTTATTTACATAGTCGCCTGTCATATTGTCGCGCTGTGCTTCGCCCGCGTTTTTTCATACCCATCGCCTCAGGATCACAATGGAGAAAACGAACACCCCAGAAAAGGATGTCGGCATTGGTAGCCCTACCAACAGCACATCACCCCCTGAATATGCGATAGACAATATCATTGTTGAGCATGAGAGACCTGGCTTCTGGACACGAATGGGCTGCACTCCAGAATCCTTCAAACGTCGGACATCTTCCAAGGATGACAATCTGCTCAACCACACTCTCAAGCCGCGTCATTTGCATATGATTGCTATTGGTGGCTCAATTGGTGCTGGTTTCTTTGTTGGCTCTGGCAGCGCACTTAGTCGTGGTGTATGTATATTTCTCTCTAGCCAGGGCTTAGACTTTAATGGTCTTAAAATGAGAACAATATTTAATAATCGCCGTTTAGGGACCAGCAACACTTCTGATTGACTTTGCAATCATGGGAATTATGATTTTTAATGTTGGTATGTTTTATAACTCAGCTTTTGTTGCTGTTATGCTGACTTCTGACCTTAGTATACGCCCTTGGCGAGCTCGCCGTAATGTATCCTGTCTCTGGAGGTTTCTACACTTATTCTACTCGCTTCATTGATCCTTCTTGGGGCTTTGCCATGGGATGGAGTAAGCAACCATCTATCAGCTTTCCGCACTTTCATGTTAATCCTTCGCAGATTATGTGTTTCAGTGGGCCATAGTCCTCCCTCTCGAGCTAGTAGTCGCAGGATTTACAGTAGCATACTGGAATGAGGATATTAATGTTGGCGTATGGATTACTGTGTTTCTTCTTGCTATTGTTATCGTCAATGTCTTCGGTGTCTTGGGTTTCGCCGAAGAAGAATTTTGGTCTAGTATTTTGAAACTCGGTGCAGTAGTCATCTTTATGATTGTTGGCTTAATTCTTGGTAAGTCTAGGCCTGAACGAAAGACAATTCTCTCCTGACATTTGCAATACTATAGTCTGCGGTGGTGGGCCTAGCAACGGTATCTACGATGAATATTGGGGAGCTCGACTCTGGTATGATCCCGGCGCCTTCAGGAACGGTTTCAAAGGCGTCTGTTCTGTCTTCGTTACGGCAGCATTTGCCTTCTCAGGAACGGAACTTGTTGGTCTTGCTGCTGCTGAGTCCGAAAATCCTGCAAAAGCTTTACCTGGAGCTATCAAGCAAGTCTTTTGGCGTATTACCCTGTTGGTATCCCTATACCCTCATAAGTGTTTCAGATACTGACAGCCAAAGCTTTTACATCGTCGGACTCATGTTCGTCGGATTGTTAGTCAGGTAAGACCTCCATAATCATCAGTTGAGAGCTTAAATTCATGATATCTAGCTCCACCGATGACCGACTTCTTGGAGCCAACCCATTCGTCGACGTCGCAGCTAGTCCTTTCGTTATCGCAGCCAAAGATGCTGGTCTTACGGGCTACGACAGCTTTATGAACTTCATCATTCTCATCTCAGTCATCTCAATTGGCAATTCCGGTGTCTATGGTGGCTCTCGCACCCTTACTGCCCTTGCAGAACAAGGCTATGCTCCCAGGTTCTTTACATACATCGATCGTTCTGGTCGTCCATTGTGGTCGACTATTGCGATTCTACTTTTTGGGTGCCTTGGATATGTGACTCTCAGTGCTGATGGTCCCGTGGTATTTGACTGGCTCCTTGCATTGTCTGGTCTTGCTGCCTTGTTCACGTGGGGCTCAATCTGCTTAGCACATATTCGTTTCCGTCAAGCGTGGAAATACCATGGTCACACTCTCGACGAGATTCCATTCAAAGCTGTTTTCGGCGTCTACGGTTCCTACATGGGCCTAATCCTCATCTTTCTCGTACTCATCGCACAGGTAACCCTGCAGCCTTCCTTTTTATATCATCCTGCTTATAATATACAGTTCTACACGGCACTCTACCCCCTCGGAAACGACGGCAAGATCGGGACCGCAGAGGATTTCTTCAAGTCCTACCTGGCCCTTCCAGTCGTGATCCTCTTTTGGATCTGTGGCTTTATGTGGAAACGTACAGGCTGGTTGAGAGTCTCCCAGATTGATGTTGATTCTGGACGGAGAGAGGTTAATTGGGAGAGGATCAATGCTACGAAGGCGGAGATTGCGAGTTATCCGGCTTGGAAGAGGGTTATCTACTTCTTGTTCTGAGAAGTATCTACCAGATCTCAGGAATAGGTTTGTGGTAGACATGTTTACTGATTTAATCCTTGGCCTTCGCTTAAGACCGATCATGAATAGGGGGCGTTAGAGAAATTCGACGATTACTCGTTTAGCAGTAACCGTGACGTCCCTCCAGAATCAATTTTATTTTTGTCTTTAAGACTCAATCTTGCATATTGTACGTTCAGAACAATGATACAGAAAGATCTGCATACTTTTTGTTCACCCTTTGTGCATTTCTTCTTCGACGCTGCACATCGCAGCATAACTCAAGTAAGGCTGTTGAGGGATTAGTCTATAAAGCTAACTGCTCGAGTAAAGCTATTAAGACGCAGTACGTCCTTCAGAAAGTTGGAGATTGCTGCTGTGCAGTAAGCACTGTCGGTATTTCAGCATTACAGTACTGATGATTTAACTCACATTTAACCAACAATCCATCAACTCAATACTATTTCATTTCCATGTCGTAAATGCGGGAATAATATATTATAAAACTAAGCACATTAAATTAAAAAATGGATCATGAATTTAAGCGATTCATGGGCGTGTTAGCACAGCTCGCTAAGTATTGCCAAATCTGGTATTACTAAAATAGGCTACTCCGAGCTATTACTACAATAGGAAATACCCTACCCCCCCCAGCCTACAGATATATATATATACTACCTCTAGACCTTACTTTATTCTATAATCGAGTCTATTTCTACTTTCTAATAGTTATAAGCCCGGGATTTCCGACCTAGGATTTCCGACATCCCTACTCGATTCCCTTACTCTTAAGAGTATTGTATTCGATATCAAGCTCTACCACCTACTCTTATAAACATTAAAGTAGTAGGAGTACCTTAATATAAACAATATACCTTTATCTATATACAACAAGCCCCTCACTGCGCCTCTGTCTATATTACAATAAGGCTCTCTCTCTCTCTGCGCCTCTGTCTGTATATAATACGCCCCTCTCTGCGCCTCTGTTTATATATAATAAGCCTCTCTCTGTACCTTGCCTGTATATAAACTACCTCTCGTCGAGTAGATAAGTAAGCTCTACCTCGAATATACACCAATGACTATTATATTTACTTATCTAGACGTTATATATCTCTCTGTACCTTTGCTTGTACACGAAATACACGAAAAGCCTCTCTCTACGCTACCCTACCTATATATATATACGATAAACCTCCCTTCTCTTCGATATATAACGGATATATATATATACGGGCTATAAGGGAAGGAGGAGTAGGATTTAAGGGTATAGATTTAGTGGTTATAGGTTATACTATTCAGGTTCTCTACTCTGTATAAAACCTAAGGGGGTATATTGCCAAATCTAGTATTACTAAAATAGGCTACTCCGAGCTATTACTACAMTASRAWAGGAAATMCCCTACCCCCCCCAGCCTACAGATGTATATATATACTACCTCTAGACCTTACTTTATTCTACAATCGAGTCCATTTCTACTTTCCAACACTAAGATCACTCGCCTCACCTGACACTCATCCTTCCCTAAGGTCTACGTACTGTCTTCGCTACCTCTCTTCTAAATCGCGAATTCATGATTGTATAAACATAAAACGGTAAATTCATTCAATTCAAGTAGCATATGAGCTACCTGTTCTTTTCTAGTCTGAAATTCATCTATCCCTCAAGTACGCGATTTCACTGTTAAGACCCTCAATCATCTCCCCTTGGAGCTGTATCTCTCCAACCTTCTCTATGATTTTCGCATCCGCACCTAAAATAAGCTGCAGTGTAACTGCTAACTGCGTAGCACTGCTCACAAATAACATAACCAAGCTCACTTTTGTTTGGTATACATAGGTAGGAATCGAAACGAGTGCAGTAACCATGCTAACAGTAAGTAGTCCATAAAAGAGCGTCGTATTGTTGACTTCAAGGTCGCTACCGCGTAGACGAGGTATAAGAATGCAGTAGAGACCAGCTAGAGCGATGATAGAGGAAGAAAGTGTGGACCAGAAATTGGAGTCGATTGTTGGAATTGTATTTGGGGGTGTGCACTTCCACGTTGCTACTATTGTCGTAATTGCACCCGCAAAAGCAGAGAGGATGATATTAGAGAGTATGAATTCAGAACTGCCCATCGTTCTCAAAAAGTCTTCCCAGAGCTTGTCCCTCGGTTTTTCTCTTTGGCGACAGGTAAATTCCCAAAGTGTCTCCTGAACTGTGTTAGAAATTTACTGTAAGGTTGAGTATTGTTGCATAGGAAGGAATTGAGAGAAGAATAATTACCCTAACTCCCAAAGACTCTCTGCGACTCTGCTCTGACAGAATTTAGTGACTAAGTCTTGAAATATGATTAAGAATACTCACCATACTGAGCATCCCTGGCGTCATTTATTTTCATGTCCACTTCTTCCAAGTTTTTGTCAAGTTGATATATAACAGAGTCCATACGATTGCGAAATTTGAGAGGTTGCTCCATCCGCTTGTCAATGACACTAAAAATCTTGTCACCTAGCTCGATCTATAAGTCTTGAATGCCGGATATTGCTCTCTTAAGGTAGCCATTCTCCATCGTCCAAAAAAGAGGGTTTGAATTCAAACGTGTCAGACATTCTATCAAGTCGTCTCCCAGTTCCTTGCGTGAGATGTAGAGTAAATCGACGGGCTTGAACTCCTCCTTATCTTGTACTCTTTCTATTTTCTTTTTGAAGTGGTTCAATGCATCACGTAGAGACCTAATATAGAACTCTGTGTCCAGATAGGCGATTTCAAAATATTTCCAGTAATCATCTCCATTGAGTGGCGGATAGCAGTCCAGCACCATGAGGATGGCTCTGGGATCAATACTTGTGATATCCTGCTCGAAGAACTTCTGTGCGAAGGGGGCTGGCGGAGGGGGCGGCGGAGGCGTAGTGGCACGAAAGGAAGGCTCTGCTTGTGATGGACCTGATTGAATTTTTAATGGAACGAACTCTCCGAGGTGCTGATGAGTGGAAGTTCCAGTGGGACTGTTTTCGGTAAACAAATACTCTTGAGATTTCGCTGGTGCAGACATTCTTTTGGACTTCCTTAAGTTTGCTGTCCTAAAAGCATATTATAGTTTTGGTAGCCCGAGGGCTAATAGGCGCGTTAGGAGTCGTGTTAGGAATCGTAGACATAGCGACGACAATATTAGCGGTAACAATGTTTGTAGTGAGGTATGTTAGGGGGAACTTAAGGTAGAGGCACTAGTAATTTTAGTAGGAGTAGAAGTAATAGCTGTGTATATTCATTTAGGCATAGTGCATGCCAAATATTAAGGTCTACATGCTAAATAACAATTCCCTCTAAGTACTGTTTGGCATACACATTTACACTAAGCGACACTTGCTCGTCTATTCCTCAACACAACAGGTTACCTAGGTAAGTTGAATTCCTATTTTAGACTACACATAGTCTCGGCCTGGCCTACATTCTCCATCCTCCTGCTTACTCAAAAGAAACAACCTCAGCAGTCTTATCATCCACCGACTTTCCACTTATCTCTATCTTGCTTGAGCCATCATCAACGTCTCTCATCCTATATTCAGGACTCGGACTAGGTCCTCCACGATACCACAGAGCTCTCTTCTTCTTCTCCTTCTCTCTCATATCATCCAACATCTCACCACTCTTCTTCGTACCTTCAAGATCATCCCTATTCACCTTCCTCTCCCCCCTCTCAAACCCCACACCCTCCCCACCAAAAAACTTCAAATCCTTCCCCTCATCCTCCTCAACCCACTGACACCTACTAAAAGCCAACTTCAAATCCGACCACCCGAAATCCCCACGACCATGATACTGTTTACCTAAAAGCGGAACAATAGCATCCGTAGCTTCCGGAGCGTAATAATGTGGGATCTTGGAGAATAGATGATGAATTACGTGATGAGAGGAAATGTTGTGGAAGAAATGAGATCCGATTATTCCGAAGTCGCGATCCATTGTTGCGGTTGCTCCGAGTACGAAGGTCCAGGATTCGGGGCTGTATTTGGGGATTGAGGGGTGGGTGTGGTGGAGGTAGGTTATCATTACTATGAGATTTCTGGTTAGCTTCTTTGGAAGGAGTTTTGTGAAAATTCGACACTTGAGATGTGTATTTTTTCTTTTTGATAAAAAATGGTGTCGATATGAACTCACCAATCCAATGATTTACCCAACTCCACGGAACGATATACAACCAAAAGACCTGCTCCCAAGATCCCAAATAATTACGTAAAAAGAAAAGCCCACACAAAGTGATAAAACATCCAAGATCAGAAAGTAAAATCGACATAGTCTCGCTGGATCTAAAAAGAGAACCCCAGGGATCAAAATGACTATGTCTCCAAATAGACATTCCTTGTTTAAGTAAAGCACCAGGAGGACAAGTAATATTAGAAAGAATATACCAATTCCAACCGATAGCCTGTTGAAGAATAATTCTCAGGAACAAAACTATTGGTGCATCTTCACCTAGTTCTTCTAGGTTGTGGACGTCGAGGCCGAGTTTTGCGGCGTAGGTTTCTCGACGCGGTGGTACGTAGACGAGATCTTTTTCGAGATGGCCTGCGTAGATGTGGTGCCGTCGATGTGTTGATTTCCAGGAGAAATAGGGGGCTAGGAGGAAGGAGTGGAGTGTCCATCCTATTGTGTCGTTTAGGATGCTGTTGGTAGTAAAAGCGCTGTGTCCACATTCGTGCGCTACGATCCAGAGTCCTGTCCAGACTATTCCTTGTGCGAATCCATAGGTCATCATCAGCGGGTAGTAGAAGAAGGTACCATGTCCTTGGTTAGTGACTTCGGAGATCCGGAAGAAGCCATAGAGCAGAATGGAGGAGTAAGTCAGGTCTCGGAAGAGGTAGAAGAAAGACCAGAATGGGGATGGTGTAAAGCAGTATGCTGGAATAGCCTCGCGTAACTCTTTGATTCCAACCTGTCCATTCAAATCCTGGTCTGCGTTAGTGAGATCATGGTTTCTCGTCGTTATGTACTTCAAGTACTGTACCCCGCCGTTAACAATCTCACTTGGGTGGACTTCTCTGGAAGTCTTAAACCCATTTCGGGAGTTTTCTTTATTGTCCATCTTGGCCAAGTACTAGACTGAGTTCTATGAACAAGTCTCTGGATGTTTGAGTCAATAGAAAGTTTATATATGGGAGGTGCTGTGGATGTAACGATGATTAAGCACTTGAACAAACTTAATTGTTGGGTCGACTTAATACTTATAGACCTAGTAGTTGTCAGGACTAGACAAAATATCATTGGAATCAGAAGCGGGCTTAGAGCGAATCCAAACAAATTCCCTTTCACTTGCTATCCATTGATGCCTAAACTATATATAACGGTCAGTCGTGAATGGGTGTATGGTTCTAACCTCGCAGGAACCCTAGCTCGTCAATTACTTATCTTGGAAATATGCCCGTGATGTAAGCAGCAAACTTCTACTTTGGACAGAGACTGCAGCAAACTGCAGCTACAATTCTACAAACCAATAAGAAGAGGGCGATCAAGTCGTTTTGACTGGTATAGAAGTTGTTATCAGAACTTTAAAATCCAATATTGTTACACTTTTGTCTTTTGTCTTGTGTCTTGCGTCATTTGTAAGCCACACAGGTAGAACTTTTTGCGAGGGATATTCAAACGTTGGTGGCGTCCCACGGAGCGAGTGTCTTACTTCTACTTTCTAAGATTCTCGACAGGAAGATTCTTTTTGCGGTCTGCGCCAACCCCTTTGTGTTTGTGACGAACATATGAAAGCAAGGAGACTAGTCACACGGTATGAAAAAAAAAACAGTGACATGTTGCTCCAGAATTGATCCTGTCGAACCTCAAGTACACAACGTCGGAACAAGATTCGTAACCATTCCCTCGGCTCTCTGCTTAGTGGGACAAGACGACCTATCACCTACGCCTTCGCCTTCAATTCCAAATAAAACTCCAACAGACTCACCACGGCATCCTCATAAGTTCTCAAAGGGCCAAAAGTCTTCGTCGTCTCTGACGTATCCAAATTCGCAACCATAGAAGGAAGCGAGCCACCAAGTGGCAATCTCCCATCCTTCACAGCCTCAGGAAAATGCTTCTTGGCAATCTCAGCAGCATCATCGAATTTAATTTTCGGAGTCTCAATGATGAAGCTCTTATTGCCCTGGACTTTGTTTTCGTCTAAGGATTCAACGTGAATGCGGCTTACGTCTCTGAGATCGCAGACTGTGCCTGGTCGTGGAGATGGTGAGATTACGCCGAGGATAATTCCCATTACTACTTCGTTGCTACCTAGCGCGACTTGGGCTGGGTCTTTTACGAGTTTATTGGGTCCGACTACGAAACTGGGCATGACGTTCACGATTGTGAAGTGAGGCTTCTTTTCTGCGATGAATCGGTCCGCTGCGTCGAGGGCCAAAACTTTGGATCCTCTGTATGCGGCTCTAGCATCTGCCCAAGGTGCTGAAGGTAGTGGATTGGTACGGGAATCTGGAGTGTATACGTTATCTAGATCGCCTTTAGTTATAGCACTACCCGGGGCGACCGCTACAACTGAGGAGGTGATGACGATACGTCGAATGGTGGGGACTTTTATAGCTGAGTGCAGGATGCTAGTTGTGCCTTTGATGGCGGGAACCACGACATCTTGCTGCAAATCTTCGGTCTAACGTCACCAAGGTCAGCAGCTAGAATCTTGGTGAACATAACGGCAGGTATAATGGCCTACATTAGCTTTAGGCAGAGGACTAGCAATGTGCTCAATGTAAGCCACTCCTTCTAACCCTTTGTCGAATGCACCATCAACAGTGATGTCCGGGACGACAATGAAGTCAAGGTTCTCGGCATGTGGTTTGATTTCCGGATGATTCTTGAGCTCCTCTGCTTGCTCTTCGCGACGGACAGAAGCGCGGACTCGGTAACCTGCTTTCAGGGTATCGACCAAGACGGCAAAACCTACGTGCCCAGTAGCACCAGTGATCTAAAACGACACTGTTAATTCCGCTCAACCAGTTTAGATCGAACAAATATGTACTCACAAAAACGAGTTCGCCTGCCATTGTGAAGAAGTTGAAATTTGGTGATGAGAAATTGCTTAGATGTGGGGACGATGAGGTAAAGTTGGGTAGTCTTCTAGATACTCTTTCTTACCTTTCACACTGTTGGGGGCCACTCACTCTTTATATTGTCCAGTGATGAGACTCGGGTTTTAGGCCTAACTTTAAGTCCGATTCGGTCTCATCAGTTGTGAAATAAAATTTGCATACGGCGGTAAATGTGTGTTTGACTTTTAAGGATCCATAACAAAAGCGGGTACGGATTGGTAGCCGTTGGCCCTGAATAGTTATCATTCGTGGCGCAGCGATACGCAGTACCGCGGCATGTTTACTAAACTTACTTGGAAACTAAACATTGCAGACTTGCGTGTCAACACGACTACCTAACAAGAAAATTGTTTACTCAACCTCTGGATTAGATATGTTGATTAGCAAGCTGGTTGACGTCTGGGGACGCTATTGACAGAATAGCCTTTGTTGCTATCAATGGACATTATCGCCGAGAAAAGCAGCCGAAGTGGCTGTCGGGATGATCATTCTTGCCGATTGCCAAGAGCCCGTCGACTGCCAGCCCATGACGCAAGAGACCAGAAATATGAAAATGGCAAAGAACCAGGCAGGAGAGGTGAGTGCCAAAGAGGATTGTAGATGAGAGATGTTTGGTAGTAATTCAAGGTATCATTAGTTTCAATCTGCATGAAAATCTCACCTGCTTGCCAACCTCCTCTTTTTCCACGCTTTAGCTTCCTTAAAGACTCCCATCACCAAAGGAACCCCAATAGGTCCCAGAAGCGGAAGGTAAACGGCCACTTTGTGTTCGTCTGGGAAGTAGACCTGGCCGACCATACTTTTCTCAAAAAATGCTTTCTCTGCGGCCTCTTCTGCAATCCTCGCGTTTTCTAGGCCTTCAGTTCCTCCAAGGCCATCGCAAGCTTTGCGCAGGTGCTCGATAGTCGTATAGACGCCTTCAGCTACGCTCCTTGGAATACTAATCGAAGGCAATGCGCGTGTGAGGCGAGCCAGACTACCAAGGGTACCACTCGCTTTTAACAATAGTCCAGCACTCCTCACTCGAATAAGTGTCATTAGACGTAGAGGTAAGGATCCGCCTTCGGGGGCTCCTAACAATGCTAAAAGTTGGTTGGAGAAGATGAGCATAGCTGGTCGAAGATCGGTGCTGTTCAAGTTAGTAACCGGTTCCGCAATTGAGCAAATTTACTTACATATCCGACTGTATCACCACTCCACCCCATTGTGGAATTAGCCAACTCTTACCACCACCCTCAACCTCCATATCTCCAACATATAGAATAAAGTTGATTGTCGGGGCACCTCCAATACTCGGACTCAATGGCCACTCTGCAGCATTTATAAAGCCGCTCAAGTCCTCCTTTTTCAAGACATTACCACTAACTCCGGGCGTCGCATACAGCTGTACTTGAGTATCAATGGTGAAATTGCTGATCGAAGAGAAACTCTCCAGCAAGGGTTTCATATGCTCGTCTAGTGCTGATTTAATATCCCACGAAGATGGAGTTCCAGTTGATGTGAAGAGAGAGAAGGTCAAGTGGTAGTTTCGAGAATACTTCATGGAGCGAGTCGTCCATTTTGCTAGAGCTTCAGCAACTTCAGGTGCCAATGCTTTTGGGCTTCTTTCGGGTGGTGCAGAGCTTGTCGAAAGAAGGTACGATATCATGGCTTGCTCCTCTGCAAATAAGCCCCTGAGTACATTCGCAATATATGTGGCGAGAGCTGAGGATGAGGACGAACTCGATGGGATCTGGTTTGGGGTATAATAAACATCGAGTACTGGAGAATAGGATTGCAGATGCGACTTTTGATCTGGTCCCGGTATGACCCTGATGACAAGGGCTAACTCTTCCTCAACCCCTCCTGTTGATCTTCCATTGAGCGCAGCTGAGGCATTTGCAGGTTTAGAAAGTTGTAGCCGGAGATGGTGTGCCGAAAAATCATTCAAATCGTCAAGGGCATGCTGGGTCGTTCGCAGCAGATGTTGCGCCTCGTGGTCCTGGAGCGAGGCAGCCTCAATGGATATTCGGAGTGGGAATACAGGTCGACAAGCCTAGGTAGGGGTCGTCAGTATCAATGTATCTATCCCACGCCGTGTTTCTTGGTCTGCCATACGATTCCCTTATCCCACTCGACCATCTCATCTATCGGCAGATCCGCCCTGTAGATAGTCGTCGTCTTCCACCATATTGGCAAGCCCAGGAAGATGATGATGGCCCAGAAGGAGAGGATCACATAGGTGCGCAAGCGAATGCTCTCTGGCTTTTCGGGCGGCGGCTCCTTTTTCTTCGTCGACACGATGGACACAGCATTGGGCGGCGGCTCGGGATCTTGGATTGCTGGGATATCAAAAGGATCCTTATTCACGACATCAGCGACGATGGCATCGGTGGATGACATGGCGATGCTTGTTTTCTCGTCGTCTAGTCGTCTAAAGATTGTTGATATGGGTGGCGCGCGCGTCTTGTCAATACTGTAATGCATGTTTAGGCCAGCGTCGCGAAACAGAGTGGTGAAGCCACACAAGGCTGAACTGAACTGGAACTAAACTACCTTTCGTAAACTACAGTGAACGCACGGCTGGCTAGCGATGCGATGTGGCGGTGCAAGACAAAGATCCAAACTCAACAACGTACCTTACCTATGTAAGGTAAGGTAACGGGCGAGGGGCAGCCGAAAATGCAAAATGGAAAGCAAAGCAAGTATTCAGATGGCCATACGAAGTACCTACCTAGGTAGGTAGGTAGGTATATATCCAGTGCTCGTATACAATATAATGCGCAACACAACAGTACAGTACAGTACAGTAGGTACTGTTCGGACCGTATTCCATCTGTACTCCTACTGTACCTCACTGTAGAATTACAGAATCCAGATCTTCTGACAATCAGCCCAGCCAATCGCATGGATGCGACAAGGGCCCGTTGCGCGCGTTCAACCTTATCATAAAGCGAACTCTGTATTTCAAACACTGTTGACTGCAGGAGTTCAATCCCACTGGTACCGGTGTCTACATACTAAACCTCCGTCTGCATGGATTGCATTGCAGAGGGGTACTGTACAAATGTCGCATCACCACTACCACCGCCACCACCACCACTACCACCACCACCAACAGAGCCAAGGCCTGGTTGAAGATGCATCCCCAAATGTGGGGGAGAGATTGTGCCGAGGCTTATTTTCCTTTTCTTTCGTACGACAACGACGCTGATCATGGTCATGGTCATGGTTATGCACACCTCCACCGACGGCCTCCCCTTTATGTACCTCTCTCTCTGTGGTCGTTCTCGCACTCTTGTCTTCCGTTAGCTCTGTTCGTACCGGAGGGTAGTTTGATGCTCCGACCCTTATTCCCTTTTCCGTTTGGTTATTTGTTCTCTGTCTTCCTCTCCTCTCTCTCCCCAACCCTCTCAAGTTGCAAAACTAGCGGTAAGCATTCCGTCGACGGAATAACCACTTGTAGTACATTGACACTTGATAAACGCAACAAGCTGCCAATTTCTTGAAGCTGCTCTTGTGAACCACAATGCCTGGTAAGCATCCACTCCCAGAGCACCTCGCCAGGGTCCATGGCTTCTGCTAATCACCCAGAGTACCAATAGTCCCCTTAGCTCTAGCAGCTCCGGCTGCTGTGGCAGGTCTAGCATACCTCAATGCAAGGACCTCTTTCAGCTACGACTACAGAGTATTGGGCAGTGCGGCCACGGCGCACCTCAAAGGTACCCTGAGGGAAATGAGGGATCGACTGAATATGTTCTACCTCATCGAGAGCCATGCCCAAGGCAAACGTGCCAATTCGCCCTTTATGATCTTCGAGGGGAAACAATGGACCTACAAGGAAACATACGAGACGGCTCTACGATATGGATCATGGCTCAAGAAGACTCACAACGTCAAGCCGAACGAGATTGTCGCAATGGATTTTATGAATGGAGATAAATTCATTTTCATCTGGTTCGGCCTATGGAGTATTGGCGCAAAGCCTGCGTTCATCAACTACAACCTTACCGACAAAGCCCTCGAGCATTGTCTTCGTGTATCCAAGGCACGCCTGGTTCTTGTCGATCCAGATATTCAGGAGAAAGTCACAGATGAAGTCAAGAATTCTGTTAAAGATATGGAGTTTGTAACATTTACTTCAGAGGTTGAAGCTGCTGTCATGTCTACAGAGGGTACTCGAGAACCAGATTCGACACGTAGCGACCCTCAGCTTCGAAACATGGCCGTTTTGATTTATACCAGCGGAACAACAGGCCTTCCCAAGCCGGCTATCGTCAGCTGGTCCAAGATCATCATATCGCCAGATCTTGTATCTGGTTGGATGGGTTACAACCAATCTGATATACTCTACACCGTATGCTTTCCGTCCCAATAAGAAACTCGTGCTGGTTATATATGCTAATTTAATAGTGTATGCCACTTTATCATTCTTCCGCTGCGATCCTGGGCGTATGTACAACAGTCAATAGAGGCGCTACCATTGCACTTGGCAAGAAGTTTTCAACGAAAACATTTTGGACAGATGTTCGCTCATCGAACGCAACTATCATCCAGTATGTCGGAGAGACATGTCGCTACCTTCTTTCTGCACCACCCCAGATTGACCCCGTCACCGGCGCGAACCTCGATAAGCAAAACAATGTCAGAATCGCTTTCGGCAATGGACTCAGACCTGATGTCTGGAATAGATTTAAAGAACGTTTCGGCATAGAAGCTGTAGCCGAATTCTATGCGGCAACCGAAGGCTCCAGTGGATCGTTTAATTACTCTAAGAACGACTATAGCAAAGGCGCCGTTGGACGGAATGGATCTCTTGGCAATTTCATCTTCAGCTCTAGCATTACAATGGTCGAATTGGACTGGGAGACTGAAGAACCTTACCGAGATCCGAAGACTGGCTTCTGTAAGAAGGTCAAAACAGGTGAACCAGGCGAGCAACTCTACCAACTGGATGCAAACGATATACCAGCAAGATTCCAAGGTTATCTTGGCAGCACTGAATCTACGGAAAGCAAGATCATGCGAGATGTTTTCAAGAAAGGCGATGCTTGGTTCCGCACGGGTGATGTGATTAGTTGGGACTCAGAAGGTCGAATGTATTTCAGTGATCGAATCGGAGACACATTCCGATGGAAGGGTGAAAATGTGTCCACCAACGAGGTTTCTGAGTGCCTGGGAGATCACCCTACCGTCCACGAAGCCAATGTATACGGTGTGGAACTGCCCCATCACGATGGCCGTGCTGGCTGTGTTGCGCTGGTTCTGGCGGATGAGCCCAGCGAACGACTCCTTGCAGACCTCGCCCAACACGTCCACAAAAAGCTACCTAGGTTTGCAGTTCCTCTCTTTCTCCGTATGGCGAAGGACATGCAGCGGACGGGAACTCTAAAGCAGCAAAAGCATATTGTGAGAGCTGAGGGTGTAGATCCTTCGAAGACCGGTGACGACGAGTTGTATTGGTTGAAGGGTGGAACCTATGTCAGATTTAGTAAGAAGGATTGGGAAGAGCTTAATGGAGGCCGGGTCAAGTTGTGAGTCTTATAAGAGATTCTGCGAGTAAGATACCAATTTGTATTTATATGTTGTATATAGCACGTGCCGGAATATATAACGACTTAGGTAAAGTCTGCCAGCGAAAGAGATCTTGCGAAAGTCGTTTGCTCAAGAGGGTGTGTTGAGCCAAGACCAACCTAAAGCTTTTCTATGTAGTTGCAATCACACCGAAGCAAAAAAGATGAATAATAACACAATTCGACCACCTGCAGAGACTGCTATTGATATCATGTCACGTGTCCCTACATTACGAATGCCCCTTGCATCACTTCATCCTCCACTTCCTCCATCTCGTTCGTCTCCTCCGGCTTATCTACACCCTCACTCCACCACCTCCGCCACGCATTCGCAACGGACCTGCTGTCGGTCGTAGTCCAGCTTGCCGTCGAGAGTTTCGATTCATGAGCGTCTTCTCGCTACGGCGGAAAGATGACCAAGAAGGCTGAACAAAAGCAACAGCGAGAGCAACAAAGCTCCGCTAGCCTTGATGCCCTCAAATTCCGCAAATTCACCTACAAACGTCGTGGCTGCGACTTCACTCTGGGCACAAATCTTCCAATGCAGCCCGAATGCCACATAAGCGCTTCACCTACAGCCGGTCTTGGCTCCCTCGACAAAATCCTTCTCGAGCTGCTACAGTGCATACTCTTCCAACTTGATGTACGCACGCTTATAGATTTTCGGTATGTTAATCGAATGGCCCTCCAGATTGTGGACTCGATTCCCAAATGCAAAGCCATTTATACGCATGCACGCGATGCGCTCCGTGGCATTCTAGCCATTGAGACGGGCCGGTATATAACCTGCGAAACCCTGTATGCGACTATTTGCACGGCTGAATGCGAGACTTGTGGCGACTTTGGCGGCTACCTCTATGTTTTGACTTGTAAACGCGTCTGCTATCTCTGTTTTATACATAGAAACGTTTATTATCCATTACCGTCCGAAAAAGCGAAGAACAAATTTGGCATCACTCATGAAATCCTTGAACGTTTACCACGTATGAATACAATACCTGGCACATATTCACGGAACCGGATAGAATATAATTCTAGAAGTAGAATGCTAGATCATGATAGTGCTCGCCGTGCGGGCATTGAGCTACATGGTTCTGTCGCTGCTATGGAAAGATACGTGGCGGCAGAAAAAGACCGAAACACACCTTGGCGGCGGGGTGAATCCCTAGGTGGATTCCTAGCTGATAACCTTCAGTATGAAGACCCTTTGGACGGAGACTCTCAAAATCCAATGCGTTATATGGCCATTATTCGCACACCATGGTTGAATAGAATCTCGCAAGACGTAGAGCTTGGTCGTTATTGCCATGGATGCAAAAGGTCCTGGGGGCAGGATTTGCTTATGCATTACAGACGTCTATACACTGTTGACTCTTTCAAAGAGCACTTGAGGCAATTTGGTAGCATTAAAGATGAGAAGCATGAAAACCTGCGGAGGGTGGGTGGTGTTGTATAGTGCACAGGTTGAGATAATGCATTACAACAAGAGCGAACTCCGTTTACTACAACCACAGGTGTACTAGCGATAATCCTCTTCACACATGTTAACTAGGAGCTGTGTTAGTTAAAATCTCTACAAACTAGGATACCTTCTATGTATTTCTACTACGATATAACTCGAAGTACCTCGCTTAACTCAAGTAACCGCTTGGTTGACTGAAGTAACTTATTTGGTTGTTAAGCTTAATCCTTACTTCTAGTACTCGTCAACTCACGTTGAATATAACTCCTCACCACTTCATCATTCTCAACTACCATCCACGTGTAGTCTCTGCTACTTATCAGTGTTGATGGCGAAGCTGGCTGTAGAGACTAGGACGGTGGACGTATTAAGCAGCGTATGGACTAAGTTGTGCCTCAAATAGAATGGTAAGTAGATAGCTTTTGTCAGAGATTGCGCAATACTTCTGTGCCAGCCTATATATCACTCGCCCTCCCACGTTACGATGTGCGAAGATATATCGAAGATAGTAGTATTGTGATTTCTGTAGGGACACTCTAACAGACACTCGCTTATTTATAGTCCATGCAATTTCAACCGAAATAAGCCCTCGTTGTAGGATCAGTTCATGAAACTAGTAATTAACAAAATGTTGAGCTTGTTATCTATACAAGAGTGAAATCTTCTGCGTTGTCCAAGTTAAACGTCATGCCATGTTTTATGTGGGCACTTGTATAAGGGCCGTTCTTGATAGTCCGAAACCTCGAAAAGAGAGAGGACTTCATTAAAGAAAGATTAGGTCGGAAGTCCTACAACGTAATGCATTTCGAGGTAAGATAGAGAGACATTGTAAAGAAATTCCATTGTCCTATATATCCCCTGAAACAGACTTACATGCTCTTAAGTGTCTTACAAGGCGATATCGCTAAGGTCCTTTAAAAGGGCTTGTATAGACGATTTTGGGATGAGATTGCGCTCGTCCATTTGTTTTGGCGTAAAAGCGAAAATTTACAGAAGAAATCATTGTATCATTCGTTTAGTGGTCATAGGTCTTTGTACAATGACTTGCCGCAAGTAAACGTATGAGATACTAAAGTACTTGACATCATTGCTTTGCCGCATTCCCTAAAAACACAACAAGAACCGCACAATATCTGCAAAGGAAGTTAGTATTATTCCTAGAATACCTTTCAGGCGATCGGCCCTTACGCTGCAGTAGCTCCAAGGACTTCATGCCGCTTTGCTTTCGAGTAGAATGCCATGGAGAAAGCGAATACAAGTGTGAACAAAAACAGGACACCGATGCATCCTCCGTAGCCTTTGTTGCCGCCGACTATACTAACAAGGATGTAGCAGATGAAGACGGGGAGAACGAGAAGGACAGACATCGAGAATGCTATAATGGCTGTCGCTAGATTTTGTGCCTTTATTTGGCTATAAGATGCTATGTTCAGGTTGGAGAACTTAGCTCCATTGAAAGGGAATAAAAGTCTTTCAATCTGTCGTTCCAACCAGTCAGGTTCCCTCGGTGGCCTAAGGGCGACTTGGTCTTCCATTGAGTAATTCCAACTACTCTCGCTCTCTACTACAGGTGCTTGTCTGTCAATATAATTCCTAACACTCTGTAAATCGCGTTCCGTAGGTTTTTCAAAACATCTCATCTGTTGTGTAGAGGTTAGGAGTCCAGCTATATAATAGGTCAGATCCATTACGCATCCTGTTATTCTCAGGGTCTCAATATCACTGACAGTATTCGCAAAAAGCACGCTCAATATCTTCAAGTAAACCCTTACGTTCTGGCGCGTCTTCGTCTGCTATTTCCACACTTACAAGTCTCTGTGGATGTTCTATAGCGTCGTTGTGGTCCATTTGGTCAAGTTTTTCTTCCAGACGAAGGAGCCGAGCTTGCTTCTCAAGAAGAAGCCGGGTTTGAATATAACCAAAACGTCGGAAAATCATGAAATCGTCACTACTATCCAAAAATGCAGCGAGTCGTGGATATCCGTTCGTGTAGTTTCCCACTGTTCCTAGCAAATATAAAAATGAATCATGCCAAGAGTGAATAGCATCAATTGGGTCACTCACTTTGGCGAACAATAGTTTCGTGGACTTCTGGGTCTTCTAAAGTCCGGCGATGCCTTTTAGGCAGTCTGGAAATCTTCTGTTTCATCCTGTTTGGAGCTGCGGATATGAACCTGTTCCCTTCTGGCAGCTCGTCTACTTCATCTTGGATCGTGCTCACTGGTTGTGACTCCATATGATTTGGTGTTTGTACTCCAAAATAACGATCTACTGTTTCTCGTCGATCCACTTGAGACGTAGGCGGCGAAGGGGTGGGCAAAATTGAAAATTCGTGAGCCGTCTCGGATTCTGTGGGTTCCATTTTGAGGAATCTTGGTTCTTCATAACCTGATGATACTGGGAGAGTAGCTGAACGAAGCAGTAGCCTATTGATGTTACTCTCTGCTCGGAACTTTGATCCTCAGCCTCGCAAAGAACGATAAACGGTAGGGTGGAGCATTGTAAGCTGCTGGCATATGCAGGTGACAGTGCTGCCTAACGACAGGCAGGCATTCATCTGGTCCACTATGATTTGCCAAAATGGGACAACACTGCATCGCTACAACGCATAAGTCTGCTATCACACCCTCTGCACCACCGGACCGGGTGGGCGAGCCAATAACATGTGTTTTTGGTCACTTTGAGCGGTGGAGACCGATCTAGGTCAACAGTTTATCCCTATATAAAACAATCTTCACTAAGTACTAATACAATAGTTCACTCTGAACTTTGAGTCTTTGCCTAGGTGAATAACAACTTCGCATTATCTGTAATCAGATTACCTCCTTAGGACCAATGATGCAAGACTAAAATTCCTTGAAAAGCGAAACTAACCTTCCCGGGATAGTAGCAGAGTAGTAGCAGACGGCAGCCAAAAGGGAAGAACCATGTGATAATTATACCGGAATTATATCGTTAAAAGAATATGTATCTATTCAGGAAAGTGGGTAGCGCTGCTCTATCAGCGGTACTGTGTGGGCCAAGGTAAGTTCATGACATAGAACGCTACAAATTCCCATGGCTTTTCTCGAAGACTCGATTTGAGGTCTTGAAGAGGAAAAAGCTCAAGATGTTTCTTTTTATCCTTTTAGGCGCAGTCTTAACAAACAACGCACCTTACATATCTACAACCCTGTATATAGACTGTACAGCTTCTGTACATTTCGACATCTTAAACGCAATACCTTGCCTCTAAACCCCTAAACAGAAACTCGCTTCGTACCTTCCGACTAAGCGAGCTTGAGACGTATATAGAAGCCAGGAAGTTAGTATATTTCTCTATCCTCCTAAGTGCTTTTGCTAATTTTCAAGCTTTTTTGGACTTGTAGCGAATATTAGCGGTCTCTATATACTTGGATCGTAAAAGCAGAGTAGTTACTTTGAACTCATCGGACCTAGAGCCCCTTACAAGCATCACCCAAACCCCAACGTCAAGCTCCATGGATCTGGAAGCGTTCCCAGAGTGTCGAATGTGAGTTCTTCATTTTTAAAGGTATAGATCTCAGACTCAAGTCTCTGCAGCACGGACGTCTGATTAAATTGTTTGTAATTGCGGATAACGTAGTGGCAGTCCATAAGCAAACATATTTCAAACTGCTACTAATGAGCCCATATAATAAGATCATAACAGCAGTCTAGAGGTTATTTTTCAAAAAAAAATATAAACAATCACTAACCTTTCACTATATAAAATTCAAGTACGGTAAGCAATCTTTCTTCTTTTTAGTGAAATCATGGCCTGGAGATTATCAGATCGAGGGAACCGACGCCGTTTGACATCCCTAGATTAACAACATATTCTCGATGATTGAGTCTAGCGCCCTCCATTTGGAGGCAACCACAAAAGCAATATTTTGAGCGATATTTTGAGCGATATCAGAAAGAACAGTCGTGCTCTATGAGTAGTGAATAAGCTTGATCTGAGAACGGTAAAGTACGGGAACAAGATGAACACACATATATGATACAAGTTTTAGCCGGGGCCGCCGTTCGGTCACGTGAGCCCTTTCAGATCACGTCACCTTTGCTTACCGGCCTCTCCCGGCTAAAACTTGTCCTCCGGAGGCTCTGCGAGGCTATAGGGGTAGATGTCGTCGTGGTGTGGTGTTTTAGAATGGGCCTGTTTTTTCTACTACGGAGAGGACGGGACACTTACTTTTGCCGACTACAAGCGATAGCGTAGTAGAAGGTCGGGCCGGCTATTAATCGTCGGTGTTTTTTTCAAAACAAGCCGCTTCGATTTTTAGGTAAAATTAGGGTAAAATTAGGGCTAAAATCAAAGTCCTTTATAAAAAGTAACCTAATATTATAATATTATTTAATATTACAAAGCTTCGGCCTGAAAGTCTTAATATTTACTAGATAGGGATTGTTACTACTAAGCTCTATAATCCTATCGTTTAGTAATTCTCTTAGTATATAAAGAGCCTAAAGTAAATCTCCTTTTAGTAGTACTTATAGGTTTTTATACTCTAATATCTAAGTTTATAAAGCCTATAAACTCTTAAACTTAGGCTTACTAAAAGGTTATTATACTAGCTATATAATTATAAAAACTCTCTAGAAATTAGCTTAAATTAAGAATAACCTCTTAAATTACCTATAATATTTTTTTAAGGTATATATAGTTAATATTATTATAATTTTAATAGCTTTTATAGTTAAAAAGTAGGAAATCTAGCTATTTTCACTTATAAAATCAAAGCGGTATACTTACTTTCCCGGCGTACTTACTTTCGCCGTTACCCCGTAGCCGCCTTACTTTGTATATATGTCCACAGTACCGTCAGCTTCAAACGACGTTATGAACATAACCCATCAATAAACCGCTTCTAAAGAGCTTTACTCACTTTTACAGTACCATGGCTCCTCCCTTTCGCGCAGAGCAGATAGGCTCACTCCTCCGCCCTTCAGAACTTCTCTTAGCCCGCACGAAGTCCGAGTTAGATACTACATTTACAAAGCCCTTCCCTGAAGATATCAAGCGACTCACCCGAGAAGCTCTCGCCACTGCTATCGAGAAACAATTGTCTTTGTCAATTCGACCATTGTCATCAGGCGAATTTGAGCGTCACATATTCTTTAGCGGTTTCTTCGAGAAGCTAGAAGGATTTGAAGTCTTCCCCGAGGTACCTATCCCAGGTGGTTTCCGCCCCAACTTTCCAGCTATTATGGAGTTGGAGCGCCGAGGCATTCCAACGCTTCCAGGTGTAGTTGCTACTGGAAAGATCAAGCATGTAAAGACGGCGTACCTAGAGGAGTGGGAAGTGCTGAAAAGTCTTCTCCCTCCCGAAAAATGGAAAGAATGTAAGATTACTATGCCAACTCCAACATGGCAGCATATGCAATTAGCAAAGGGGACGGCGTACTCAGCCTCCGTCTACTCTTCTGACCAAGAATACTTCACCGATCTGGCTGCTGCATATGCATCGGAACTGCGCGCTCTTTATGAAGCTGGGATTCACTCTATTCAGATTGATGACCCAAATATGACTTGCTTCCTTACTTTCGATTTTATCGACAGCTGTACTGCTGATGGAATTGACGCCGATGAGTTATTGGACCTATATATCTGGGCTCATAATGTCTGTCTTGCAGGACGTCCTAAAGATCTACACGTTGGTATCCACTTGTGCCGAGGAAACATGACGGCATCTACACACATAGCAAGCGGATCCTACGAAAGAATCGCGAAACGGATATTTTCAAATTTAGACTACGATACATTCTATCTCGAATACGACACAGAACGAGCGGGAGATTTCGAACCTTTACGACATCTACCCATTGGAAAGAATGTCGTGCTGGGTGTTGTATCGACTAAAAAGACTGAGATGGAAGATCTAGAGGATTTGGTTAAGCGGGTTGAGGATGCTGCGGATGTTATTGCGAAGGGTCAGGGAAGGAGTAGGGATGTAGTTATTAATGAGGTTTTGGGGGTTAGTCCTCAGTGTGGTTTTGCTAGTATGAGTCAAGGTGGTGGGGTTGGGATGACCGAGGTGAGGATGTGGGAGAAGTTGGTGTTGGTTAGGGATCTGGCAAGAAGAATTTGGGGGGATGCTGTTTAGGAGTTGTTGTGGTTGGACATTTGCTTTTGTACGTTGTTACTTTTGTTGGTATAACGCGCCATTTCACTGCAGACTTCGCCACTCCTAGGGTAACGGCTTCAAGTAGTGTCGAATATTAGGCTATAAATTGAAGTAATACATCTGGAAATCATATCCTTCAAAGTCTACTGTGACAGATACATGATACATACGTCAAGGGTAATTAATGAGAGAGTACTATATTTAGCCGAGAGAATAGTATTGAAAGGTTTATTGCTTCGGGCACTTCACTAGTAGTATCTCGGTAGAGAATGGAATTGGAGGTAGGATCGTCAATTCAACGTACTCTTGGAACTTGTACATCAGTGTAGAGAGTAGGCACTTTAGGTCAAGTCAGTTCGTCGCTTAAAATCAAAAGTCGTACATAGGCTGAACATTTAAAGGATAGTTTAATAGGGGATTGTTATTATTTTCCTTCAACTTTTTTGCTGCCAGCTTATTATATTGACGTGTATCGATAGAGAGAGCCCTAAGATTATACCACCAATTTCTCTCAAAATCCTTCTCTTCACATCACAGCTCGAAACTCCCTACCAAAACTCTCTCCTCTACATTACTCCCAATATATATCTCCCTAGCTCCCTTAGCAACAATCCAATTTCTCGTATTGACATCCCAAAAGCTCAACTGTCTTGTCTGAATCGTTATATTTATTTCCTTGCTCTCCCCGGCTTCTAACTCTACGTCTTCAAATCCCACTAAAGCCACCGCTGCAAATTGCACACTTGGATATCTGACTGTCGCATCTGCAGGAGGTCCGAGATAAATCTGCGGTACCGCAACCCCATCCCTGGTACCAGAGTTTTGCACCGTGAATGATACGGAAACGGTAGCTTCTGTCGAGAGGTTTTGAATGGAGACTTGAAGGCCAGAGTACGAGAATGTACTGTAAGAGAGACCGAAACCGAAAGGGAACAGCGTTGAAGTATTGGAGTGAATATACCATCTGTGACCAGCATTCACACCTTCAGTAAAGTTTGCCGAACCACTTGTTGTATTAACGCGCTCAGGATAAAGGGAATTACGAGTCACGGTTTGGTTTTTGGAAAGTGGGTAGGTGACTGGAAGATGGCCTTGGGGATTATGAAAGCCTAGGAGTAGTGATGCTGCTGCGTTGCTGCCTTCTTGGCCTGGATAACCCATCCAGAGAATGGAGGAGACGGAGGAGAGCCAGGGCATTAGTACTGGCTCTGAGTTGTGGAGGATTACGACAGTTCGGGGATTGACAGAGCTGATGCGTGTAATGAGTTCGTCTTGGTAATCATCGAGTTGTAATCCGACTGGAGCAGGGGAATTCGCATAGGCGAACACTAGAGGGACTGAGACGGTTTGAGCAAGGGATACGGCCTTTTGAATGTTGATCTCGCGTTGTGAAGGAGGTACCCAGCAGAGACGGACATTGACCTCTTGACCAAGAAGTCCGACTATAGTTGCTGTGATATTGTGTGTACCAGCTGAGAGGTAGATGTTACCGCCGATATTGTCCCATCCATCGGTGGTGATGATGGGTTTACTCCAGGGTCGCGCTCCGCCATCGAGATATAATCGATAGCCGGCTGCTACTGATGTGCCATCGACTACGATACTGCCAATAGTGAAGATAGTCTGCCAGTCGGAGTTATTATATCCACCTGATGGTGACGGGATCAGACGCTGAAGAGAAAGTCGGTAGTAGCCTGTTGTTGGTGCGAGTAGTTTACCGCTCCAGGTGTAAGTCCGATTTGCCGGTAAGGCGGTTGAGTTAACAAAATCGACGGTAAGATCTGTCACGTAAGACGAAGGCGATATCGAGTCGTTGCGTGAAAGGCCTGGAGTTCCATTCAAATCAAGAAGGTAGGTGCTGGGTATTACTGAGCCTTGAAGGTCTATGCCCACAGAAGATGGGATCTCAGAAGTACTTTTCCCTATTCTTTGGGAGAGTGCTTCTAATGGACTTATCTCTCTGGAGACAAAGCCATATGCTCGTTCTGCAAAGCCTGTTCCATGAGTATATTGAAGGCCAGAGGGGCCGAACACTCCAAGAGAAGTATTAATTGCCACAGGAAGAACATCGTTGTCGTTTTTGAGAAGCACGCCTGATCTGACAGCGATATCATATGCAATGCCTGCCGAATGATTAACGACTTCCTCATTCAACGGCGTTGTTAATAATATATCTGACGTGTCGTTGCTGTTCAAGAGACCAAACTCGTTATATTTTCTCAAGATATGGCCAAGAGCTCGATTGAGATATGTCTCGGACACGTTCTGGATCTCGTAAATTTGCGAGTAGAGAAGATCTCCGAAATAGGCTCCTGAAGGCATTTCTAAGTCCATCCCTGCGATGATGGAGGCAGATGTTGAGTGAGCAGCGCCCCAATCAGACACTACGATGCCAGTGAAATTCCAGTCTTCACGTACAGTGTTTGATAGTAGCTCGGGATATTGACATGCTGGAACGCCATTAACCTGAAAACAAGCATTAGCTGGTTAAGATTTATAGAATAAGATTAACAAGCATACCTGCGCATAAGAGCACATTAAAGTCGCAGCTCCAGCTCTCACTTGTGCCTCGAAAGCGGCCCAGTATACTTCATGTAGAGTCTGTAAATCTACAACAGAGTTCTTGTCACCACTACTGGCACCGGTGCTAGAAGGGCCAATTTGTTTGCTGTTTGCCATAGCTCCTTGATCTTGAATTCCATTCACGCCTTCAACTCCAAGTACGGAATTCAAGAAGGGATCTTCAGAGTACGACTGCCAGAAGTTCCCTGTCAGCGGATCTCGGAGAATGTTTACTCTCGGTGCTAAGGCAATGGCTGGCTGATTGATTAGCTACTTGAAAACGTGGGTTGACAAAAATGGACTAACAAGTATTCAGCAAAGTAGCCTCCCTGCCTGTAACCAGACCAGCAACATACGCGGCCTTTCTCGACCAAGTAGCAGCAATATTCAACTGAGAAGGAATGCTTGTAGCATCCTCAACAATATTTATTCCCCTAGAACCTATCAGTAACTTTTGTACAAGCATTACAGAATACAGACAAGGCTTACGCCTCACCATCAGCAAGTTGAACAGCTGGTATTCCAAATCGAGTAATTGAAGCTATGTATCCTGCAGGATTCTGATTACCAGGATCAATACTGCCATGTACCAAGGTTATCTTCTCTACGCTGGTCAAGGATTCGATCAATGTATCGACCTTCTGTATATTTGTTCTCCATGGTACTGGTGTAGAAGCATTGAAGCATGATACTCGGGTATATAGAGATGACCAGAGGAGCAAGTTGATGATGGCGGACTGAGCCATCATGTTTATTATTTTGCTTGGGAAGGAAGACAACCTGAGAAAACGAATTGAATTTGAGGAATAACTACATTTAATATAAATACCTTGGTACTTAGCTCTATCCTATGTTATTTGCACATATGGACTACCCCCTCATCGAAGCGGCATTCTATTCCTTTCTACCCGGCATTTATAGGACGAACTTTTCCTCTTATAACGCGATCGCTAATGAGGATGGGCTCATATTGGTTCCTTCGCACACTGGTGAACGGGCCGATATGGATTCATTGCTGGGATGTAACTGAACAACGTGGGGCTCCCCACACGGCGATTTCCCCGTGGAGGACTAGAAGGGTACGCCAAGCTTTTATTTTCTCTTCGTGACCGACTTTAGCAGCTGGGATTAATTGAGGGAGGGGAAGTTAAGGTGCCTTTTAGCTCCGAAAATTTTAGCTGTTAGGTTAATTGTCGGTCTCACTTAGGCCCCTTCTAAAATACATTTGATTTTAGATAGGGAAAGCAAGCTATATAAGTAAGTAAATTATATAATTTTAAAAGTATTATATTATTAAATTTATATAAAAAGATACTTAATACATCAGCAAACCCGGAAATGGTCAGGTGATTATTTTTAGCGACCTCGGGCCGGGTGCACTAAGATCCAACTAATAGTATGCGTGCACGAGTTATTCGGCCGCTTTTCGGCCGCTTCCGTCACTAGTGGCGTGCCGCTGACATGATATCGGCGAATTAGAAACTCCGGCTGGTACCACTAGTGTGCCGCTAACACGATATCGGCAAATTAGAAACTCCGGGGCCTAAGCGAATACTGACGATTAGTGCTACTAGCGCGTTTTGTATCTTTATGCGACTAAATTAATTTTTTGGAAATAACTTTACAACTACGCGTCCTATAGACATATAGGGAATTGTTATTCGGCATTGAGTACTTGATATTCGGTAATGACTTACCAAAATCGAGATAAGGCCTAGAGTGCAATTACTATCCAGTGTTACTTGTACCCACACTAAAATTACTAGTGGATTCAAGCCCTTACGATAACTTACACTTCCGTTATTATTCTGTTTGGTTTTATTAAGTGGTTAGCTAAACTATTGAACCTCTACTAATTGCCTTGCTTTTTTTGTTGCTTCTTCAACAATGGTTGTTCTTATTCAGTAAGGACTTTCGTAGCTTGACGATGTGGTGGCTAGGCGACGACGAGGTACTAGGCGACGATAGGGTGGTACCGCGTAGGGTACTTGAATTTACTAGTAATTTTAGTGTGGATAGAAGTATCATTCGCTGGCTAACGCTAATGCTGTTACTCTACCTAGCCCCGACTTGGTCAAGTCAATGTCGAATAACAATTCCCTGCATATAACCTCCCTTGCCTTCCTCGAGCTCTCTTTGCTCCTTACAGAACACAGAATAAAACAATAGAGTTGCTCTTCTATAAGTAGTGCAATGGAAATTCAACGAAATAATGCTTATAAACGTTTGCGGGGATTCAAATCCCATCCATTTTGCATATCTAGCATCTTAAGCAAGTAGATTATCTGTAGAGATACCTCAACTCCGAAACATTTCGGTGCTGATAGATCGATGGCTTTTAAATTAATCCCAAGTTCTTCCGCTATATAATAGAACAGAAAAGGATCGGGACATTGGCATTGATTTCTCATAAGTGAATTGTAAACTTTGAAATGAGGCCATACAGGTCCTTGGGACGTCATCGCCCGCTTGATCATCATCTTCTTCAGGATGATCCACCTTTTCAATCGCATCTTGACTTCCAGAATCACTCATTGAACTAGCCTCGATTGCCCCTCCTTTCTCATATACTTTATTCCCAGATTTGAGATCTTCCTTCATGCTATTTTTCAAGTCCAGTTCGAGATGTACAAGCTCAGCCTGAAGGTACACAATATTCAGAGCATTTAGAAAATCAATTCTCAAGTTCGAAAAAGGAGATAGGTGAGGTTTTATTGAGGAAATTAGGAGGCTTTAAACCAGAAGTGTTGGCTCCGCTTCAGCCTTACGACCAAGTGTGCCTATCGTGCAGCGACGCTTGCAACACAGCCGTGTGTGCACAATGAGGGGTAGATAGGCTCCCACTCTTCTTGCGAATATGCTCTGTAGAAGCTACGTAGCCATGGTGGTTTCTACATGATTGGTTACCTATTTACCAACAAATGGAAAGTACCCAGAGAGCCTTATTCTTAATTCACATGTGCCGCCAGGCTTACCTGATAGAGTTTAATAAGACTACAAGCCTAGAAGGCACTTGATGATTCAATATAGGATGACTTGTTTCATCTGTAAACAAAACGTGAATGGCAGTCGGTAATAGTGTAAAGTCGTTAAAGCTAGCAGTTTTTAAGAAGAAGCTGAATAAGAGGCCAAAGTAATAGTCACGGAGGAGTAATGAGATTATCTTTAATAGGCGCGGCGTTTGTATTTGGACCTCATGTTCTTTACCCTTCCCAGATGGGAATTTCACAATCTCGTAAATGCTATTTGTTCTCCATAGATTTTAATGTTCATCTTACCTTGGAGCTCCGCGCTTACCAGTCTCACACCAGCCTCTTGTAATCACACAAAGTGTATCTTGGAGTGAAAGCAGGCTTGGTCGCTTCGGAATGGCATCGACTCCGGGTCCTGGTTGAAGACTTCTTTGCACAGAGCTTTAAGAAATTAAGACTTGACAGCCTCATTGAGGAACATGAGTCGTACAGTACGCCGCAGACTTGTAACAGCTTCAACTAAGCTCAAAGGAAAGATCAACAATCAACTGAATTCCAGGTTCAAAACAATAAAGCTTATTGCAGAATATCCTTAGTGTTGTATGTCACGTTTGATGATTTTTATGATGTATGAGTGCAGTTCACATGATTGATGAAAAGTTTATGAGCAGCTCGACTAGGCGGCAAAGTTGCTTATATGTGGCTATGACTGAGCTTCTACATTAGCACGCATCTAGCGAAAATACCCAATAACTTCAACTGGATAACTCTCAAGACATTTCGTAAAAGAATTCGGTGCGAAGACAAACAACCTACTAGGGTGCGTCTGCTCTTCATTCTAACAGTGAATCTTGTCAAGCTCAGAGAAATTTCGCCTCACATAATCAACTGGAGGCCAAAAAAAAAAAAGAAGCTGACAAATCAAAAGCTAGGTTCTCGGCCCTCGCTCCTCGTCCCGGGAAATTCGCTTTAGCGAGCTTCAGCACTTCGTTCCATTTGCGACATAGTTGACTTAGGTATACACAAAAAAGTCATTGATATATCGGATTATCAAGCAATATCCTATTCAACCAGATCTAATGGTGCCAGATCGATGAAAATTGTTGTCCCTAGACCTCGAGTTGACTTTATAATTATTTAAAGTTAACCCGTTCGTCCGAATCTCGTCCCTTTTCGCCCGAAGATGCTTGGGCCCAAAGGGGGTATCGAGTATAAGAACAGTTTCGTCACTACCTCAATCATTCAACCACTCAACAACATCAACATTAAGAACAAACAGTACAGTTTTCCGCTCAGAACGATAATAAAATTCAAATCTTCAAAATGTCATCAACACCATTTCGCAACATTGGCCTCCTTGGTGTACGTTTTCCCCTCTTCCACCTGAAACACATCACTAATCCCCACAGGCAACCGGGAACCTAGGTTCCAAAGTCCTCACAGCCCTAACCAGCGCCGGTTTTAACGTAACAGCAATCCAAAGAGCAGACTCCACCAACAAAGTCCCCTCACCCATCAAATCTCTCAAAGTAGATCTCAGCTCCCAAAAAGATCTAACAGCAGCCTTCAAAGGCCAAGACGTCATCGTGAGCGCCATATCAAACCCACGTCTCTCAAGCGACAAAATCTGGATGAATGCCGCCATCGATGCAGGAGTAAAACGTATTGTCCCAAGTGAATTCAGTACCAACCTTGAAAACAAGACGTCACAAAAACTACCCATTGTTAAGGATAAAGTGGAGATTCGAAAGTTTGTTGAGGAGCTGGCTGAGAGTGGGAAGATTGAATGGTCGAGTGTTAATAATGGTCCATTTATGCTCGGCTTCGTTTGGTCCAGTGGTTGGATGGGTCCGAATCCGAAGAATAAGACTGCTAAGTATCATGATGGTGGAGAGAAGATCGTTTGTACCAGTACTTTGGAGAGAATTGCTGAGGGAGTTGCGAAGGTCCTTGCGCCGGAGCACGCCGCTTCAACGCGCAATAAGTCCATCTATGTCTACTCGGCAGCTATGTCTGAGACGAAGATGACCGGCCTTGTTGCGAAGGCTTCTGGTGTCAATGCTTCGGAGTTCAAAGTTGATAATGTCAGCATCTCGGAATTGGTTAAGGAGACGTATGGAGCTATGGAGAAGGGAGATATGTCAAAGATGATGAACTTTTATGTTCCCTTCTGCTTTGGAGATGAGTACGGTGGAGATTTCAGAGATATCGCTTGGAATGACAAGTTGGGGTTGAAGGAAATGACGGATGGAGAGATGGAGAATTTGGTCAAGCAGTGGATTTAGGTGCTTTTCCTAACATTATCATGGAGATAATTGCTGTATAATTTTGTGTTGTACGAAAAAATGTATAAGTTATTTTTTCTCTCGAGTTGGTATTATCTACAAGGCCTTGTAGGGAAAGGTCGACTCTGGACTGTAATACTAGATAAGGGAATAAAAGGGAGAGGAGTTTAGTTACTATAAGTGGAACACGTCTTGCCTCTCTGTAAAGACGTCCTTGGGCGATATAAGTTAAAGAAGGCTAATACTGTGTAAAGGAGACAATAAAGTCGAAGACGCAACAATGGCCTGTGCGCTTTGCGTCTAAAAACTCGAATTGGAAATCATTATTTGTTGCTGTTGACCTATATCTGGACGGTTTCATAGTGGACCATAATAATAACACGCAGCGCCGCAGGACATAAGCAAATCGTTTACATCCTCGCCCCTTTCCCAGAGCCCTCGCTCCCAATCTTCCAATTCCTCACGCGTTGAGTTTTGGAAGCCAGAGTGCTCAAGTTCAAGCAATTCGAGCATAATCGGAAAGTCTGCCTCGTAACTCACCCTTGTATGGCCTGGAATATTTTCCTCGCTGTAATACCTCTGGCGCAATCTCCTTTTCAGTGTGACGCAAGCCGGCGGTTGGAGACTGCCTTTTGTGAAATGGCGCTCGGGCTTCTCATGGCGAGGATGCAAATTAGGAAGGTCGACAGAGACGTCCTCCAGACTAGCAATCTTGTCTCGAGACATGGACGCAGTAAAAGAGGACAGGGCGGCGCGCTCGTCCACGAACGACCACGAAGAATGGCCGTCGTGGTCCAGCCAGAGATGAAGACTCTGTAACTGTTTCAATTGCACGGCAAGGGCAGGCCACACTCGCATCCACGCGCTTGACTGGTCGCGCCCACGAACGTTGGTGGTATGCATTGTTGCCATAGAGACGTCCGGCATCTGGGTGTTTCCGGAAGGACTCAATGTCGGGGCATCACTGCTCACCGCCTCGAAGAATGACAGAGGAAGTCGTAAGGTGATAGTCAGCTTTCTGAGCAATGGACCCACAGCGTGTAGAAGTCCGTACGGGGATAGGGACGATCCGAAATTGAGGCGGCTCTGAGCCAAATGGTCAAGAGTCTCAAGATCCGTTACATGGAAGGTGGCAGTACTGGCCATCCAGTTTAAGATATGCGTGTGCCTGGTATAAGCAGTTTGTCAGCGATAACTTAACAACCTGTGCTATAGCGTCCTGGTGACAATTAACAACCTACATCCTCTTGCACACGAAAAGTAGCGCCACTGTCGTTTCACCGCCATCAAAGTCGCAGCCAGCTTGGTGGCTGTGATATCCCGCCATCCTCTGCGCAACTTCCTCGCATTTCCAGTGCGGCCCCCACGAGGACCGTAGTCGACGTGCCCAAATAGTGTCGTGCGAACAGTCTCCAGTAGTCTTCCGCTCCATCCCCATCAAATATTCTGCTGTATCGGGCACAATACACGTCGAGATGGCGATTTTGCCCTGTCGGAGGAAGACATGGATTGCGTTGGGGATGAGGCAGGCGTAAATGGCCTGGAGGATTTCGTGAGGAACGGAGAGCAATTGACTTTGCTCTTGAGTTTCCATGGTGTTTGGCGCGAAATACAGCAATCGTATTCCAATTCTGCGTGGAAAGGGTTGTTGCAAGGTGAAATGGTGAAAGGTGAAATAATAAAGGGTAATGCAGGTTAAGTAGGTACTGTACCCTAGGTATTTCTATTCATAGCATGCCAAGGCTGACTTGCATCGTCACCAACAGACAGGAACTGTGGGAGGCGGAGTCACGATCACGGAAACCATACAAGTTTTATGGTCGAGTCGAATGGAGTTCTCCACTAAGGAAAGAAGAAGGGAGGTCTAAATACAGAGTGTTGGGTAGTCGGGCGGTTAGGTCCGAAGCGAGTTGGTGGCGGCTAAGGCGGTGGCTAGGATACGAGTATGGTATCACATAGCTTGGCCCATGACAAGCGGCCCCTAAACTCACTCCTATTATAGAACAAGATTATAAAAAATCAACGTTATTTTTTACTCTAAATTAGCACTATACTACCTATTCTAATAAGGGCTTAATCTTCACCTGACAGGGCCAGGGAGCGATATTACTCGAAAACTTCAAAACTCCTATATCCCTTTGTGTGCGTCAAGTGGCCCGCCCACTCAAGGTTTTGAATTAAGCATTCGGGAGATCATCACTAGGGGCTAACTCTAGGTCCTTAGGTACGCGTAAGTATTGGCCTAAAATACTTAGAATAGTTACATTTGACGCGTAAACGCGTTAACATAAGGTTATTTAAGCTCTCCCTTCACTGATTCGCGCTGTGCACATACTCTACCAATTTTAAGTTGGGCACTATTTGATGCACAAAGGGATATGGCAGACTGTGTCAACTACAAAGTGCAGCGGATACCTAGATACAATAGCTTCGTGGGAAACAAGACCCTCCTTGTCTCTAAGAGCTCTTCTGTGCCTTGAACTCATACACCAGACACCCAGCCTGGATGCTCCCACCAATACCGCCATTGTCGCACTTCTTGTAGTTGTCGACGAGCAAGTCCTGGCAGGCCGTAGAGCCCGGGTCCTTGACGGCGAGCGGGTTGGCGGGGTAGATCTCGTCGTAGCCCGGGTCGAAGTCGAGCACGTAACCATCCTTCCAATAGATGTTGTACTGGTAGGGCACGCCGTTGGTCATGGTCTCCCAGTGGATGTTAGTCGATGGGTCGCCGCGCTTGATGGTCTTAAGAGCCGTCCCCGCGCACGTCCAGCCCGTGTACTGCGATTGCCAGCTCCCCTGGATGTCGCCGGGTTTGCTGAAGTCGTTGCTCCCGTAGCATTGGCGATCCTGCAGCGCGAGCGGGGTTGTCGGCCCCACGATGTTGTAGTCGAAGACACCGCAGCCCACGTCCAACTTGCCCGTCTTGGCCATCAGGATGCCCACGGCTGTAAAGGGAAACGGTTAGAAAGGATTTAGATACAAACGGGGAATGGCTGCTCACTTCCAGTGTTGGAACACGCGGTTGTCATCTGGGAATACGCATCCTGACAGTCAAGGGCACACTTCTGGCTCTGGTCCGTAGGCGCGAAACTCAAGTCGAAGTTGTAGTGCGACCAGGTGTTCGGGTTGGGCGGGGGGGTGCGCCGTCCCAGCTGCGGTTCCACCACCCTGTTGTTACCCGCCGCGTCCACCGTCATCTTCTGCGCCTGGTCCGCGGCCCAGCCGTCACAGAAGTGAGCGTAGACGTTGTTCTTGTCGCTTCCAAAGACGTTGGACGGGATGTCGCTGAACTGGTCGGGTTGACATTCAGCCGACGGTCCTGCATCAGGAGGGCTGGCAAGAGCATTGTGCATCGCGTCCCAGACGTCCATGATGAACGTCACTTGGTCCTCTTTGAGGATGCCCATGTACGCGCCAGGGGGGGCGTTGCACACACAATCTTTATAATCGCCCTGTCAAGATGCCGAGAAAGGGGCACATGTCAGCCGAGTTCCGAAGGGCAGCAGGAAGTAAGTAAAGGAGACTCACTGATGCGCAGACAGGGTTGCCGTCTATTTGGTCGGGAAGTTTCGCATCGCAATCCTGAGCATCTGCGTATGGATACCCACAGAGAAGCTGATGAAGGCGCACGGTCAGTGGACGGGGCAGAATGGAGGGAGCGATTCACGATATCGAATCGATGTACTACTCACTGGAGTCTGAGTAGGATCGGGGCAGCCCGTCTGCGAAGTGGTGGGTGTCGTCTGGGTGGCCGTGGGAGACGTCGTGACCAGGGACGACGCAATGCGGTTCTGCCCCTGGAGGGGAACCTTCTCGATGATGGTATCAATGGCCAGGGCCAGGAGGTATGTGGCAAGCTGATTGGCGAGTTCGTCTCCGATCGTTAACATCGGCGCGTAGGCCAATACAAAATCGCCAACGACGCCAGCCGCGCGGGCAGCTTCTCCGGCGCCATCAGCAAAGCCGAAAGGCATCGCGGCTGGGTTGATGAGTAGAAGATCGTTGAACGGCCCACCTGGCCCGGCCATGGATGCGACCGCCTCGGCACCGCAGATAGCCTGCCCATATGTGCCATCGGCGCGCTTCCTTCTCCTACCACTGGTATTAGCATCAAACTTAACGCCGTCATCGCAGTTCACCATCATATGCATGAGTTCGTCGATCCTTTGGGCAAGGTCGACATCCAAGATCGCCGCAAGATCTCCTGTGGAGAAGCCATCACTTGGCTGTGTAACCTGTGTGACTGATGGGGTTTGGGTCCTGCAGAGAAAATGCAAGTCAGTACTCGTGTCATGTCGTTCCCGAATTTAAGACGTACCCCTGAAGCTTCGTAGGGTCAGCAGTGGGCGTGACTGTGCCAATGCCAGACCCCTGGGCCGAGATGATAACTGCCGTGGCCGCCGCGAGTGCTGAGGCCTTTGTGGCATCTTGCTCGGGAACGAACAAACCAAGCTCCGTTGTCTCTTCAGCTCTCAGCTTCCATTGGGAGTATAAAATGGCCGAAATTTCCAGAAACACGTCAGCGACGCTCTTAAATGTCTTGGAAAGGAGCTGGGCGAACCCGCGACGCTCGAGCGCTCCGTCGATCTGTAGGTCGGCCGAGTGAAGGACATTTCGGGCGCCCTGATAGCACTCATTATCAGACGCACCGCAGCCGTCAAAGACGCCTTGAATCTTGGCCTTGGCATCGGGTGAGAGTTCTATGTCGAAGCCGTCACCCTCTTTCCCCGATACCCAAACGGTAGTGCCCCCTAGGCTAGGAGCATTTTGCTTGTAATTCGTTAGCATTCGTATTGTAGATGCAAAGGTCTATAGTACAACTTACTATTCTGGCTTTGTATTGGTCCAGTTGGCCAAGGTCTAACACTTCTGCTAAAGCGAGAACCGCACCTCCGACTAGGACGAAGTGTATCCAACCCTTCATTATAACAAGACAAAACAAGGGGAGATCTTTATAGATAAGAATGTGGTTTGGATTTAGATCGGGAATGGAGATGATGGTGTCGAATACCATACACTAAGAACGACGGAAGAGATATTTATATGTATATTTCAATCACCAGAGTCATTACGAACAATGACCAGCTTTACGGCTGGAACTCGGCACAGATTCTGTAGCTCTTGTTCCATGACCTATTAACTCGTGGTTTAAGCGCCTGTCGTTGGAGTATACTATGAATGTCCTCGTTGGGGTCAGCGGCGTAGTCCTAGTGTTGGATAGGGTCTGTACCTTTGTGGTGCAGGACGGGCAGGATCCTACCCTTGCTACTCCTATAACTCGACCTTAGCACCCAACATCACGAACATAATGTGCCTCTTATATGCTTTTAGGGTCTATAGCTACTCGAACCCCAATATTGCAGATGGAATCGCCTCGTCTCTTGCATTTGGGGTCTAACATCCTACATCGCCGATGTTATCTGGAGGTAGAACGGGATGTTGGGGTTATAAGCCACCCCTACCTTTACACTTCCCCCCAAAACAGGCAATTCACCATGTATTGTTAGTTTTTCAGGAGTGGCCTCTCGTTAAGCCACATCGACTAATGACTCACAGATCTCGGATGTAGAAAGCTCTTCTCTGTCCGGAGCGAGCCGCAGCAGTCAGGAAGGGATACAGTATCATCATTCGAGTCGAGCTCTGCAAGCTAGTGTACACGCTGCTAAGACCCGACGAAACTTAGCTATTGCTCTGTAGAAGAAGAAAAAGGACCTCGCAAGCGCCTTTTTTTTAACGCCATTATAGCGAATATTCTGAGGAGTTGGGAAGACGAGAAGATTCTCGGCGTCTATCACAGGGAGAGCACTCGTAGCTACAGAAGGAATTAGCTAGGGTAATGAATTCATCCGCCATTGATTCGAGCCAAGAGAAGATGCTTAGCTGCCAAGAGTACAAAGCAGGCAAGTACTTTACAAAATCATTTCCTGATAGAGTGATGAATGCGTCGCCAAGTGATAGAGCCAGCTAATTTTGGTACGGAGGAAGGGCAAGGCAGTTCTTTTAGGGTTTGGGTTGGGTTGCACGGGCCCGGCCCGGGCCCGTTTATTCCATATGCGACATGTCATACACAATTGGCTGATTTAGCCGCTAGACGATTACCGGTGGTAGACTATCACGGTTATCCTGGCCCTAACGACGACGACTATGATTTCCTCCGACCGACTCGTCGCATGATGAACCCAATTCCCCTCCAACGAGGCCTTCCTAATCATGGCCACTAGGCTAATTTGCACATACTACTACGCGATACAATTATGCGCCCCCGTACCAAACACTAACTACTTCTTGTTATGTTAGGCTGCATCGCCAGAAATCCACCTCTCAAGGCCGAAAACGTCTGGTCGAAGTTGGACTTTAGGGTTATGTAGAGCAGGCCAGCATGAAGGAACAACTACTGCGCCTTTGGGTGCTGTGTATGTTGGTGTTATTCTCTCTTCTTGGTCTTAGTCTGGCCGTGTGAGGTTGCCTATCGATTATACGCGCTTATGTCGTCGTTTGCTTGTTTTGCTCGGCCTTGGCTGCGGTGGTTTTGGAGAAATGACTCCGAACAAGGCGAGTGCTTATTGGGTACCTACTTATAAGTAGCCGCTTCCGAGTCTGAGGCGGCCAGAACGACAACCTCTGATGCCGTTGCCGCAATCCCTCAGGGTGGAGGCCGGTAGAGTAAGCTGGAATCTAAAGGATTCGAGATGTTGGGAAGCACCTTAGCAATCATGGGGCAGTGAAATCTGCTCGGGGGCTGGGCTGCATGGTTTTCCGGATTGGACCAAGTTGCCAATGAAACACAATGTCGATTGGGGGCTTGTCTAAAGCCTGCGTTGCAGCTATTCACATCTCACTTACGAGTATATATATGCTGCATTGGCGACATGACTATCGTTTTGGTATTTAAAGCCTTCCCTCTCGCCATCGCAACAACCAGCTCGAGTTCACAAGACAAGATACTTTGGTAGACTGATCTTCTGTTGCTCCATTACATCTCTGCGGACTCACGCTGATCCTCTCTAAAAGTCTTCACTATGAAGTTGAGCACTTGGCTAATACTGGCGTTGGGAGGTAATTGTTTAGCAGCGCAGTACGCTATCGACAAATCTTGTGGTACGTGTTTTTGTCGCAATGTGACAACTGGCATTCCTATACGAAATGACTAAGATATTGCCAGACAACACCAACGAGATCAATTCGAGAGATGGTATCGTAGGGGCCATGCAAGAAGCTGTAGACCTGGCAGAAAATGCCTTCAATGTCATGACAGACCATGGGTCCGATGACAAAGTCCAAAGCATGTGTAAATATATCTTTGGCGCGGACGACTTTGACAACAAGTTCAACCAGGCAAGATGTGAGTACATAGGCCATCTTCAACAAGTAATGATTATGAGGCCTGACTGTGCTGTTTTCCTATCAGCCACCTTCGAAGCTATTAAGGCCTACAGCAGGGAACCGTCACAATTCCGACCCCAGGATGAAGGATGGAAGGCGATAAGGAGCAATATCGACGTTGTAAGTATCCAAACGCTACAGGAAAAAAGCTGAATTTGGGACTGATGCACCACGCTATAGGAGCTGTACTGCGACACGTCGCGCTTCCTGGACATTGAAGGCTCGACGATGAAACGAGACATAGCGATGGAAAGGCGTTTCTTTGAAGCCTGGCACAAATCGCTCGAGAAGTGCCACGATCCCAAGACCGTGCCGGGCTCCGGGACGACGATCGCCATGACGTGGACCTCGGACTACACCGATATCAAGGCTTGGATCAATGCCGGTGGCTCCAGAATGGGCATATCAAAGGACCTCTATACTAGGCCGACCAGGTATGCCAATGCGATGGACTTGTGCGCATGGTACATGAACAAGGCGGCCGCAGACCAGTGGCCCAAGATCGACGCGGCCAGGATCGAAAAGGCGATGTCAGAGGAGTTTGTCAAGGCTCTCAAGGACACGCAGACTCCCGTGGACGGTATTATCCAGACCTTTGGAGCTGTCATACTACATGAGGTAAGTCCATGCTCTCCTCCATCATGAGTTCAAGACATTGTGTGGTTTCAGCTGACATTTTACGCTAAATAGCTGACGCACACGAATCAAGGCGGCCAGCTGGAAGACGTCAAGGACAATGACCTACCGGATGGGACTAGACAGTGCTATGGCTGGAAATGCGTTGGCGCATTGCATAGCGTCCGTAACTCCGGTGAGTGGCTTTATACGATGACTATGGTCTTGAATTCGGCTAACAGGGCGTGTTATAGATTCCATTAATATGCTGGGGATTGCCTTGAAGGTATGGTCCTTAAATCACTGGATCAACGACAACGGCGAGATCGCTCCACGATAAGTAAACTAGGTTCGAATCAATGTAGCACTTTAGATACATAGATAGTTTTGTTTGCGTCTTGTTATCTAAGTAGGCATAGTTTCTAAACGGTTATTACCCCTATAGTTAATACCGTCGCTTAGCTACCTGTTTACTCTATATATATATATATATATATACTTATTTAAAGGTAGATTTAAATTAAATTCTACGCTTGAAGTAGTTATAAAAACATAGATTAAATAGCTAAGACACTATAATCCTTACTAAAAAAAACACCCTTAATTTAATATATAGAGAATGCTCTTTAGGCTTATATATCTTATTAGAAGAATTGGTTACATAGAAGAAGATTATATAAGTATTAGTCTAAACTAATATAGGCTCTAAAATTAAATTACTACTAAGTTAGTAATATCTTAGATAAAAGTTATCTTTTCTTATAAGATAAAATTAATTTACAATATACGTTGATTATTCTAATTGTGATAACTGATGGAAAGTTTTCGCTGATCAACGGCCCGGATAACCAGCTGATAAGAACGCACCCTAATTAGGGAGCTGACTGGTCAAATAGGGCGGCGTATCAGTGTCGTGAACGGCCGGCACAAGCGTCCCAGAAAGGCAGAACCAGAAGCTTTTTCAATAGTAACAAAAGATGAGATGCTCGAGACTAAAGTTTATGTACCGCTGTTGACCTTTCAGGATCAACCTGAGCCGTTAAGGATACCAGAAGGACAAAATCTATCAAACGTACTGCAGTGTAAGCACCAATCGTGGGCGTCGGTAAGATTGCAATGGCAGGAGAGTGTTGTACGCCGTAAAAAGTTTGAAGAAAGGATCAGTCTGAGGCGCGGCCCAATTAGTGACACATGGGAAGCTCAACGGCCGACTTTACTACCTTTAACCGAGTTCCTCTCCCCCGAAGATTGTATTGCCGCACTTCTTTTCCAGACTCCGGAAGGATGCAGACCTTTCTTTTGTACTAGTGGAATGATTGGACATACGTATGGTAAAATCAAAGAGGGGGATATCATCTGTGCTTTTCGAGGATCGCTAGTTGTCATTGCTCTGAGTTATGTCAGCGGCACGTATGAAGTGAGTGGGGTAGGGTGTAATTCATACAATGGAGTTAAGAGCAATGCCTGGTTTAATACTGCTCCTGATACTGGTATGCTGCTTGATGATAGCACTATTGATCACTCAGTACGCCTTCTTTTCGGCATACAAGGCCTCATGTTGTTATCGGCACATCGGTTATAGTAGAATTGGAGATCCTTCAAGAATATTCATTATTTACTTAAATTCCTACGACTAGTTGATGTGGTAGGACCGACAAACTAGTCTATCAGTGGAGGGACAAGTCACTAGTGCAACAGTCTCTGCAATCAAGGAGTCCGTTCGAGTTCTATAAATTATTTACCATACATAGATGAGAGCGAATGCCCTCGACAAAATCATAGGGAATAGATATATACTTTTTTTCTAGATCTAAGTAATTCTTTAGCTTAATTTCTATATATATTTTTTTACTTTATTCGACTTATCTATTTATATATAAGTAGTAGTATCCTTTACTAAGGATAAAATACAGTTATTAGTTCCTAACTATAGGTCAATCCTAATAACAGTATACTAAGTTAGCCTAGTATTATAGGTAACATAGCTAAAAGAAAGCGTTTTTATAAATTCTTATAAAGCTTGTTGAATAGGCACGATAATTGGGATAATGGGCAGCAACTGTGTGGGCAATAGTGGTTGATTCTGAGTTCTGTGTAGAAGCTAGAGTACTAGAATAGCCGTACTTGTAGTAGTAGGACGATCACATGACTATTCCCATATATTTATTGAATTCAACAAAGGTTAAGGTATTTAGCTTCCTGAAAAACTAGCCAAATACGCCACTCTAAACCAGCCTTGATTTTTATGTTTTGCGTAAACAGAGGTAGATAAGGGCAGAGATTCGGGATCAGGCTGGCCTCCCGATCGCAGTCCGGGTGATCATCGAACGCTCTGAAGCGCCAAGCTCCGAGATACCAATAATTGCAAGTCATTTGGTAAAGAACAAAGGAGCAAGGGGAGTTCTAAAATGCTTAGGTTACCATGAAGAGCAAAACCCTTGTCTTGTCTTCCAAATCCCGGAAGACCTTGGCAATCCATCAACCCTTAGAAGTACTATGCTCAAAACACCACCTTCCATGCAAGCACCTGGCGGAGGCCATGCTTTAGAAGATCGGATGCGGCTCGCGCATCTGATGTCGGAATCTGTGCTGTTTGTCCACAATGCTGAATTCGTCCACAAGAATATTCGGCTGGACACCTTCCTCCTTCTGCGGCCACACTCTACAACTCTCCAGCCACTGCAGAGCCTCGTCGGCACAAGACCACATCTAACATACTGGACAATGCTAAGGAAAGCAAGTGATCTAACTAGCTTGAGAGGCGAGATGAGTTGGCTCAAGGACATATATCGCCATCCTCATCGCCAAGGACTGCAACCTGAAGAAAGATATAACATCGGGCATGACATCTACAGCCTTGGAGTCTGTCTTCTCGAAATTGGCCTTTGGGAGCCGCTCACAACTACCAAGAGCGATACCGATGCCCTCCTTGTCGATCTCAACGACGCATACAATGTTACTGAGCAAACTATAAGCGAGACATATCGACAAATGGCTATCGACCACCAACTTGTTACACCTGAAGAGTCGGATTCAATAGACGCGTTGACAGAACCTTCAATTATCATGGAAGTTCTGATAGCTTTGGCAGAGAAATCTCTACCGCAGAGAGTCGGCACCGAATATTCCAACATTGTGATCGCGTGCCTGTCATGTCTCAACGGTGGCTTTTGGAGAGGACGTGCCTGCAACGGACTTCTCGCAGCATGTAACTTCTGTGGTATTGAGATTCAAACATCTGGTCATTGAGCCACTATCTCGGATGTATTAAATCCAATCGAGGATTCGCTCTTTAATTTGTAACTGGTGGTCTTGGTGGGGAAATTCTTGATTTACGAGTTACGAGACTCGCAGTACCACGCGCTTTGCTGACGAAACGTCAAGACATATCATTCAGGCTGAGATCATAGACCCGACATACATATTTCAATACAATTTATCATCCTCACAAGCAAGGTATATTCCAAATCATTCTCCCAGACATGGATATCACATGGTCATGGGCTTACGTTTTATCAAACAAATTTGTCGATCGCTGTCGATATCAGACTTTGTGAGGTAAGCGATAAATAGCCTGCAAAGAATATATTCAGTACTCCCTATTAGGTGCAAGAAGGAAAGCTTTAACTATTCAAATTCGGCCCCCTTCCAAAAATAGCGCCTCGTACACGAGTTCGGCAGACATCACATAGAAGTAGCCGACGCAGCCCCTGCGGCAGATACTTCTTTGGGAACGACAAGTGGCGGAGAATTTCTATTATGACGGTGTGTGACCGTAAAACATAAGAAAGAACAAGAGTGGGGACAACCAGAGAATATTACCTGGATCGTGAGCTTTCTCTCAGGCCATGAGTCCTTTCACTTTATTATAGACGCCTGTCAGCAGCAAATTACTTGATTTTGTTAACCCCAGGGGGGGTAAAAAGGCCCCCACACACTGAGTCAAGGCAGCCTGTCAGCGGTAGTGCAAATGCGTTGAAGCATTCCCTATAATTCCTACTACGTGGTCCTATGGTTTTAGTAAAGCTATAGTACGCGGCCTAGTAACGCGAAGGGAGTAGCAGTGCGCTATTGTTTTGGATATCAGGGGCGGATCTATTTGTGATAAGGATGCAGAGAGAGGTGGCAGCGGAAGGAATTCGCAAGGCGAGAATTTATTTGGTGATGCGTACCGTTATTTAGTGTTCATCCCGCCTTAGAGAGGACTAGCGAGAATGAGTCTCGGCGAGCCCAAGAATCTGCCGGGGGTGCGACTTGCTGGCTCTTATTAGGGTCGATATAGTCTACTTAGACCAGAGAGACAACAGAGAACGTAACCATCAGGTAAACTTGATAAGGATAATCTATGCTCAGGCTGATAGCTAGGGAATAAGTCCCATGGCCCAAACCCGCTGCGAAGGATAAGACACTTCCTCGACTATATCTTTGCTACCAGTCACTTGGAGGAAACTTTGGTTCAACAACAGCTCGAACGATGTAGAGTTCAAGAACCTCTCTGTTCGGCATGATTTACCAGCTCTGAGCTATTGGAGTCGGCTTTGGATTATCCAAGAATTTGTACTCGCCAAAGATCTTGTCCTTCATCTCGACGAAGCTGTTGCTGGTCTGGAGGACTTTAATAAATTTTGTACGGGGATCGAACGCCTTTTGACCAAAAGTCGTTGGGGGGAGAATCAGTAGTTGATCAACTTTTCCGTACACTTCCACTACGACTCTGTCGCCAAAGAATTGCTATTGGTCCGGAAAAAGAAGCCCTTGTTCCACTGTACAACCTGATTCATACATATGGCAAGAACAAATGCACGGATCTTCAAGATCAGGTTTTCGGTCCGCACAGCCTCGCTCCTAAATGGTGCGGAGACTCGACACCTGTCGACTATTCCGCCTTCTTTTACAGTATTTGTGGAAGTCTTCTAAGCCACTATCTACTCGAACATCATGGGGCACTCAAAAACACCATCGATGATGTTGATTGTTTGATTCTTTCAAAAATGTGCCAGTCCGTTCAACGACCACTCGAAATATCTGCTATGGATTGTGCTCTGATGCCTCTGATATAGGCTCTCAAATGAATATATTTATTTTCATCTATCTATGGCCAATTCAATTCATTCAATTCATAAATTTTTATTAAATTTTTATTAAACATTTCTACGTAACTCCGGAATAGGTTAATCCGTCCTAGACTAGGGTTTTATTGCTTCAGACTTTTATGATATTAGACTTCTATCGATAATAATATAGACAATTTTACAATAATTAGATATTTAGGAATTAGGATCTCTAGATAAACGGCTTTCGATTAATCAACTTTTTATTTATAATTAGCTAAGAATTATTATTATTATATAAGTTTACAACTTAAGTTAATAAAACTACAGTTTTATATAGGATCGTGGTGTAGGGACCGCTAGATCTGGCTACAACGTCGCGCTGTTTTTTAGCTACTACAGTACTAGAGAAAACAAGGGGGATACGTCGAAATCTAGTTCAAGATGGGGTTGTATTGTAGTATGTAGGGTTCTACGGAATCAAGGTCTAGTTTGTGGTCAAAAAAGACACTTAACCGAATTAGGAATACTGCCTTGAACATTCACCTCCATGTCAACTAGGCTCCTAACCCCACCTATAGAACGGCTAATTTTAGGCTACCGCTGCCCTTATAATCTCTTACGGAACTTATTCTTGCTCGATTACGCCTTCTAATAAAGAATAAGAGTTAGCGTGAGATTGTACCCAGCACGAATTTATATTCTAGCACAAGCTAAAAATACCTAGTATTTGACATCCAACTACAAAATAGTAATAAATTCGAACTTCTGCAAGCAACTAATAAAATAAGCACATATATAGACACTAATAGTGAAAGGCCTTCCCTTGCTCCACTTCCTGCGCAGACTTATTTTGTCTGCGTTATCCCCGTGAGTGCAATTTCCCTTTCGCCTTTGACCCCGAAACAGACAATTCTTCTCTTCTAGAGTTTCCACCAGATTCTCCTCGACGACGGATTCAACTCCACTTCACAACATCTCTAGTGCTAGGAATTGACCAAATTAACTACTTCTCTGAGACCTTGGTGACCCTGGGACTCGGTGGTCCCGATGATAAACCTTCTATTGACTCCCTCTTGCTGTGTACAGAAGCACGCTTAGTACTGTACAAATCCTTCTTTGCATTCTCTAGTATTCTTGCAATATACTCATTTCTCCCCGCCTGCTCCTCCTTTCCTCGCACTACTAATGATGACCACTCAGGTAATCCCTTCCCAGGATAGATACACGTCGGATGCCAACTTGGTGACCAGTTATCAGGTTGGCCTTTGTCATGGGTGACTGGTTCTGGTACTCTCTGGCACACTATCCGCGGGAAGAGAGTGAACACCCGGGGATGAGTTCTAGACACGGGCTCTGTGTTTGATCCATTGCGGTTACGTGCTGAAGATGCTGGGTCAAACCGTTGGGACCGCCACTCTTCATATTTTGCAGGATCCAGTGATAGGGTAGCAGTGATCTTCAATCCGGCGGTCTGAGCATCATCCCAGAGTTCGATGGTCGACTTAATAAGCGTGAGGAGGTCCATTTGAAGGGTCTCGATCTGGGTCGAACTGACTAAAGGAGAGAGGACAGACAAAACCTTAGAGATGACACTATCGGCTCTGGCAGAACCAGTAGCAAGAGTGGATCCCTTGGGTTTCAGAGCTTCAGGAGGAGCAGTGTCAATCTGTAAAGATTGAAGAGCTCGAATAGTGAGAGCTGTCCATGAATTTGCTGCGAGTCCACAATAGCTAGATTTATCGAGCTCGTGAGACATCTTGTTAAGGATGCTGCTGAATTCGGGATGTAGTAGTGTGAGCTCGGAGCTCATGGGTTTCCAGACGTCTTGACATATGGCATCCGAGATGATACGTTGAGCATGGGCAGTACAGAGATCGCGTGAATCATCGGAATCATCAATGGTAATAGACTTGAAGCAAGGATCTGCTGCAACCAGTTCTTCGTGTACTTTTTCTAAGTCCTTATATGCGATAAGCAAATTTGAGCGTGGCTGATGGGAGGAAGATCTCACTTTTTCTTCTACGGGTATTTCATGGAAATATCTCATAGAAATCCCTTCAATCTCACCATATATATCCGCGAATCTCTGCTTGCTAATTCCTCTTAGCAGGAGTATCTTCTGTGGGCTGTGGATAGTGTTAAAGTACGTACAAGTATGCAACTGGTTTACCGTTCAATGCGAACTCCTCTTTCATTATTTTAAGTTCCCTTTCTAGAGCTAGATTGTCGTTTCTGATGGAATTCTTTGCTCTCTCCAACAAATCGTATTGCTCCTTACTGGTCTCTAGCTCCTTGGTTTGACTCTTGTTTGTCCTCTCCTGTTGTTGAGTCGTTGCCAAAAGCTGTTCCTTCTCAGCCTTTAGCACAGTCACTCTTCTGTCATTCTCATCTCGTTTCCTAGCAAACTCGTCTTCTAGCTCCCTGCTACACTTCTCATGGCTCTTAGTCTGCTTTGTCGTAAGCTCCTCAAGTCTCTCTCGTAGTTTGAGCCTTTCTTCTGCTATCGCCGCGGAGACTCTTTTCTCAAGTTTTGTTTTCTCTTGAACCAGTTCTCGTTTTTCCTCCTTGATATTTGCCTCTTTGCGCTCAATTTCGGCCTTTGTTTTCTGGTCCATGCGTCTCAAAGTGTAAATCGTATTCTCTTGCTCCCTTAGCTCGTTGTCTTTTCGGGCACAATCTTCCATTAGTTGATTAAGCGTCGTTTTAGTTTCTGCTACCAAGCTGAGGTCGTCTACATGTAATTTGAACTTGTTTTCTAGGTCCTTGATTGCTTGATGAGCAGCTCCCATACTTTTAACAGCTTGATGGACGGCTTGGGTCCATGGGCCAAGACTAGGTTGGTGTTCGTGTTGCAATGAGGTGTCTCCTCTACTTTGATGCGATCTTCTGTTGTCGGTATTATTATTTGTGCGGTCATTGCCATTGCCGTGCCCGTGTTCGTCGACTTCCTCAGCATCAATTCGATTACCGCTGCTGTTGCCACTTGACACATTCACGTTGTTATCTTCCGTTTCACTTGTTTCCCATTTTTTACTGGCTTCATCTCGTCGACGCTTGTTCCGGGGCATTGCAGCTGAGTGGGCCTGGTTCGTGGCACAACATATTAGCTTGAATCTTCCTCGCCATGGTACAACTCGACTTTCAGAGGGCGATAAGACGGTTGCTTACTTGTGACGGAGGTTGAAGGACCTTTCCTTGCAGACTATTCCTCCTGCTCCCTAGAGGATTTCTCAGCCGCCGCCTGAAAGACCCGAGTCGCGTCTCCAAATGTGAAAACTCGCGGTTTTTGTCTCTGGAAAATGTGCGGTTTAGCATCCAGCTCACTGAGAGCAAATCAGTAGATCCGATTCGCTGAAATTTTGAGCTTGGAGTGTGGCAATAGTATGGCAATTGCAGATAAATAGCTTGTCCGTGAAGTAGGCAAATACAGTTGAATTGGGATATAGGAAGATGATATTCTTGTATCGTTGAGCAAAAGCCTCAGATGATTCGCAGTGATGCGTCGCACGCTTTGGCTCCAAATCCCACAACTGACCTCTCCCTCCACGCCATCTGCCAAACATACATCAATTCATACAAACTCGAATCATTGAGGCGGCTGCCAATGCAGTCCACCTGACGTGTTGCTGCTTCACTGGCTACAGAGCTATCTCTGCAACTCGCATGCGTGCATTGGATTCATGGATTTTCCAGGTGGTATTTCTGATACGCTTCCTCTCATGCTTCTCATGCCGTTTTGAATTACTTGCAGACGCCAATGCTGTGCCGTAAATGTTGGATTGGTACGCAGCCTGCTCAACCGGGACCGCATTACTACAAGGTGGGGTATGGAGAGTCGTTCGTTATCAGCGGAGACCGCAACCTATGAATTACTTGAGGCTCGAAGTCGTAGTGCGGGGTCACTCGTTCTTCTGTCGTGCCACGAATCTATCTGAGTCTGTCAGAATCTATCTATCTACGGCTTAGACGCCTTGATGCTGTATCGTCTTTCCAGGCTAATTTCCCAATAGAAGACGCCCGTTCAAATTTGCAATGCAGAGGAGCATGTCCCCAGTTCTAGTCAAAGAACGTAGAGTATATTTTATCTTTAGTACAATAATTGGTATCGAAGGTTGTAAAATCTGATTCATACTTCCCAACAGTCTGATTCTGCTTTCAGTTCTTAAGCTGAAACCCCTGGTTTCTTTAAGTAAACTTCCAAGTTGTTACAACGCCTTCCTCTCCAATTCTAAGTAGTGGAGAGTGGGGAGTCGGGCTTTTTTTTCGCCGGGAAATTTCTATAAAAAAATTGGTCTTTGGATGAGGGTCTATCTCAACTTTCAATCTTTCGTCCTCTTCAAAGCCTTTCAAACTAAAATACAATGCAACCTTGGATCCTAGAATAGATTTGTAAGAATCAAATGCAGCAAGTCTAGGCACCAACAATCCGACTACCATAATGGTAAGGCATGGTAGATAGTTCTTTCGTATGCCTAAGAAGCTTCCCATGCTGTTCGTGTATGAATTGATAGTATAGAGTATGCAACCATCTCGCTACTCGTTGTACTGGTTGTTGCATGGGCGGACCACAAATACATTTCCGCCTTGAACCGGAGGCGCGGATCAAGAAGCACGATGCGCAGGAAGCAAGGGAGATACAACCGTGCAGAGGCTGAGCAGTGTAAAGTGGCGTGGTAGTAGCAGACAGGAAGCAAAAGTGAGGCCAGGCTTATTTAACGAGCTGCTACCTAGCCAAGAGTATAGGGCGCTAGACCCGGGGTGCTCGACACCACAATCTCAACTTCAAAAAATTATTTACTTATAACTTAATTTCTAGACAGTATAGTAAGCAACTATAGAATTAAAACTTGATAAAAATCAGCATCTAACGAGGAGGAGGGGGAGGGTAAGTATTTAACTTTATTAAAAATTTAATAACTAATCTAACTTAGCTTTTTATAATACAATCTCTTTTATAAAATTCGATTATATAGTAATCTGTAATTGTATTAAATATTGAGAAGTTTAGAAGTAGTTTACGTCTATATTTTGGTGGCAAGGGCATGTTATATTATAAATAAACAAATGAAAATACATTCTATTCGTTAAAAATTAGAGGTTAAATTCGATTACATTTAAGGCTCTATTTTTCAATTCATTTAGGCAAATAAAGATAGATTTTCATTAATTCGTTTTCATTTGAGAGCCCTACTCCGATGGCCCCTTTAATATGTTTGCAGATAAGTCTTATGGAGATTGGGCCCCTGAGAAGTTGAATGAGGACATGTTTCACTTCCTTTCTGGATTTAAATAGTTCTTTAACACAATTTCTGTACATTGTTTTTACTCTATTCGGCTTGTCCATTCATATATGAGTGGCGGTATCCTTCGCCGAGGATAAAATGCGGTCATCAGTTCTCAACCGTAGGTCAATCCCAATAACGGTATGCCGAGTTGGCCTAGTATCATAGGTCACATAGCCAAAGGAAAGCGTTTTCACAAATTCTTATAAAGGTTAAGGTATTTAGCTTCCTGAAAAACTAATCAAATACGCCACTCTAAACCAGCCTTGATTTTATGTTTTGCGTAAACAGAGGTAGAAAAGGGATAATGTTTATTATAGGAGTAGTAGATTTCAGTTCCCTAGCTAGGCGAAGGGGTTCCTTTAGAGGCCCTTTGTTAAAAGTAAGCCGGCCTAAGCAAAAGTGGTATAATAAGGCATATAAATAAAGACCATTAAACAAAAACTATAATTGTTAAGTAAATAAATATAACTCAATTAAAAAAGCGCACACTAATTTCAATTTAGAAAACTTAATAACTCAACCTTTCTTCATCTCACCCCAATCCATAATAACCACCAACCAACCAACCAACCACCCACCTAGCTAAACAACCCCTCCAAAGCAACCCCCTCCCCACATCAATTCACAAATTCCTCCTCAACATCTCCCATCCCCTAACATAAAAGAGGCAAACCAATGCTCCCAAGAGGAGTATAAGCACAAACAGCCTGCTTCAAAGTCCCATCAAGACTATTCTTATCCTTAGTGGCATCCGCTGCACAAGAAGGTACAGAATTAATAATCCCCAAAGCAAGAGCCTATACGACAAATTATAAAATTAGTGAAATTTCCCAATTGCCTATCTCAAAGTGAACTTGATCGAAGTCAGCAATTTATTTAACTTACATCAACAACACCTTCTAAGATCTTCAGAATCGTAGCTACAGGAGCACCCAGGAGTAATCCTTGTAGCAGCCCTGCTTTTCCAATTACGATACCAAGGAGGGTTTGATGGACTGTAACAAACTAGTGATTGGAGTTTATTATTATTTCTTTCTTTTCTTTCTTTTTTGGGGAAGAGAGGGAAAGGGAAGTAAGGGAGGAGGAATAATATACCAAACGAAATTCATCACAGATCTTCTGCGCAGCAGTCACATCTGTATAAAGAACAGAACCTGTTCCCATAGCAGTGATATCATCATTCGCTGTATTGATAATCTCTTGAAGACCATCCAAGAGAGGCTACAAAAAAGTTTTCGAATTTCAGTTTTAAGTACTTTATAAATAACTGTGTAGGATAGGGTTTTATTCTAGAGGATGGAAGGAATGGCATTACTTACTTGAACAACTGATGGGTTTGGAAGGAGTCCGAGGGTTATTGATAAGACTATGGGTTGTAGGTCTTGGGAGAGTGTGGTGATTTGATTGATGTTGGCTACCACTTCATCGGGGGTCACGGCACGGGTTTGGAGGACTGGAGTGCTTAGGGTTGTGCTGGCTGCTAGGAGTGCTGCTGCTGCGATTTGAGTGGAGAAACGCATGGTGATTGTGATTTGGTTATTAGTTTGAAAAGCGTGGAAAGATGTGTGGAAAGATGTGTGGAGGCTGTGATGCCGTTGAGATGTCGGTGTTGATTGTGCGAGTGTTGTGTTTTCGAGGGTGGAATTCGAGTTCTCTTTATAGTGAAATTTTATGTCATGACTTCAGTAGTATGGATTTAGTTATGCAGTTGAAATGGAATATACTTTCTACATAATCGTCATCTCATCTCCGTGAAGGATTATCAAATTTCAGTCAGGATTCCGAATATGCTGAGCTTGAGTCCGAATAGAGAAATAGAATGAAGATCTCAATGACTGCAAACGTTAAGTTCCAGTGACACCGGTTTTTTTAATTTCTAAATGCTCTGAGTAAAAATGATTCGAATGGTATACACTTAGTAGGTATTTCGTATTCTTTTCCAAGTTCAATTCTCAAGGTCAGCCTCTGTCGTAAGTGGTAAACCACACGGAGCATATTTTTCACTGCGTCATGTTAGACTCTTTGGAGAACTTCTAGTGGAAGACTACAATTGGTACAATCATGAAAATAAGACTTGATCTTGAAAACAAACCTAGTTATTTTAATTAATTCAGCCTTCCAATGGCTAAAGTATACACAGGATATATAAATCAGGAGAGAGAACAATTTTACTCCAAGTTTGGTTTTGCTCGCTTATTTCCTTTCTTTTCTCTTTCCCTCTACCCATTTTAATAACACAAAAGCCTCGCTTAATAGCCTATTGGCTCGATAAATTTTACGTAGAGCGGCACGTTAAGAGCAGTGGAAATGACGTACCGTCATACCAGAGCTAGGTTTTAACTTAACCCTCAAGTCTAAATTTAAGGTTATGGCAGATCCCTAAATTCTTCGGTACTTAACAACTCCGTACTTACCAAAGTTAAATAGAGATCGACGTCAGATTTTGGTCCTTGGTAGCTCTTACAAACGATGTGAGATGTGGGAAAAGGATCGTTGTTTGGTACTCGTACAGTAGATCGATCTCATGATCAAGGTTGTAAGGCTATACTTCAACCCCTCAAAAGCTAAACTTGCATTCCGGGGTCTCAGTTGTTTCATCATTATCTAAATTACGACCCACAAGACCAGCACAAAAATGTGTGACGTAGCAAGTTTTTAATAACTTTTTACTGTATCCCTTAGTGCGTTTCACAGGAGGACTCCCCGGACGTGCACGACAAAATACATACATTTTTGGTAGTGAAAATCCGGGGAGAATGCGGGCGTGCTAAACTGTGAAACACTTGACGGACTAAGGGATATACTTAAGTACAGTGTTGCTAGCAATATAAACAATACGATATTAACCACATTGATGTCATATTGCTAATAAACAATATAAACAACATCATTACCTAACCTTTCCTATTTACAACTTAGACTATTTTTACTTATATTATAAAAATCTACTAGTATACTTTATAGTTAAATAAACCCCATTATCTAGAACTCAGCAAGGTACCTTACTACTTTATAATACTTACTTAGCTTACCTACCTATAGAGTACTACTCTGCTTTATACTACACTTATATTAGTAAGACCCTCGGCCAGAATAACTATTCCCTAGGAAATTCCCAAGAAGTTCTTAGGTAACGTTAACGATAGTCCGGCTTCTTGTAATTTTACTAGAAGAGCCACTTTTGACCTAGAAGGGAGAGCTAGCCATTTAAGTGGACTAAGAAGTCAAAGAGCCAGTCTAGTTTACTTAATTTGTGGCTCGGGGAGCTAGCTTCTCTGGCGTATGTGGCTTCTGATAAAGTATCGTCAACGTTGTTCTTAGATACTACTAAGATTAGTAAATAATATTATAATATACGAAGTATTGCTGTATTGTTAGCAACACTACTTAACTAAGACTCATTCTCACAAAAACGTGCCCGGGATCTTGATTCCCCAAGAAGTCAAAATACAGTCACAAATTTTTTTTAAAAAAAGAACACACTTTAGTTTAAATAATATACCCAAAGAATATTACTCTCCTCCATGGTCATTCTTCTTCCTCATCAGAAATACACTAACAGCGCCTCCGAAGCAAGAACATTAAAAGTAGCCGCCCCGCTACTAACACTCGTACTCTCAAACGTCTCCGTCCCTCCAATCCCACAAGTAACATTCGCAAAGTACTGACCACCAAACGTAGGATTCTGACCCTGATCAACCCTCGACAACGCACTAGTAGCAGTTAATCTCTTCGCCTTTACCGTCGACCCAGTTAAACCAGTCAAGGTGAAAGATTCACTGCCTCTTGTTCCAGTACCATCGTAGTAAACGGAATTGTAGAGAAGTGCTTTTAATGGGGTTTTGGATGAGGAGTAGATTATGTAGACTGCGTAGTTGGTGGTTCCTGTATCTAGGGCTGAGATGTAGGACCCGCCTGCCATGGCGGCTGTTGCGGCGTAGGCTCCGTAGTAAGGTGATCCCATGTCGTAGCGTCCCCACCAGCAGTAGTAACATGCTCCTAATGTGCCGTGGTGGAAGTAGGTACGGCTTATGTTTGAGGCGGTTGCGTGGAGTACGTAGTCCTGTTTTGTGTAAGTAGGTGGTTAAGAGTTGAGAAAATTGGACTGAGATTTACCATCGTCCATAACCCGGCTCCGAATGTTGGGCTCACTGAGGCTGCTCCTCCGCCAGATACTGAGTTCGTCTCGCCTAATACGTATTGCTTGCCAATATCAATCGCAGCTACAGCATCAGTTGCTAGCTTCGCAACATTGCTCACTATGCCACTGTGACTCATAAGCGAAGTCACGGTTCCTCCTGGGTAATTGTGATGAGCGTAGTTATGCACGTAAGACTTCACAGTAGCATTTTCAGTCGCAATTAATTCTGCTGCTCCCCAAGTTGGAGGATCCGAATTCGAATTTCCCGCTTGGATGATATTAGTTGTTCCAAGTGCTTCACCGACTAGAATGTCCCAGTTGTTTTGAGAGGCTGCGTCATTTGCGGGAGTCCATGTTCCAGATGCAACTGCGATTGGCTGACTAGCACTCAGCCAATCTGTGTAATGTTAATATGGTCACTGGTCTGCCGGTAGAATATGAATTGAATAGCTCACATTCTGGCTCATTGCCGAGCTCAATTGCAAGGATATTACCCATATTAACATTTGCAACTTTAGCCGCTGCAATGGTATTTGAAATATCGTTATGACCCCGGTTAAGACCTGCGAGCTAGTTAGTGGGCGATTTTAAAGAGATGCCTCTTAAGTCATGGGGAGAACAGCCTCACCAAGGACGACTGAGCCTGCGTACGTCGAAGCTAGTGACATGAATGAGGGTCCGAATGTCAGACTTGCTGGAGCGTCAACAGCAGAGGCAACGGAATAGACAACATATGCTGAAGTAGATGCATCATAAGTTGCGCGGTCTCTGAATAGCGTTAGTGAATGGGTCTAGAGTACATACTCAGTGTACTTACTGTGTCGTGCCTCCAATTCGTATCGGCGGCCAAGTCCCAGTTAGTGTCTTGAAGTTTTCCAGGCATTGCGATGTCCCGGTTACATTAGTAAAATACGATGGAAAAGCGAAAAACTCGAATCTGAAGAGCCATTAGTTTGAAAACAACAAATTAAAGGAGTTAAGAAAACCTACGAGACGCCCACTGGTGCTGGTTCCAGTGTTGCTGATCCAGCCGGGGCAGTTGTGGGAACGGCGTAAGTAGCAGCTTCAGTGATAGCGGCCAGCGCCAGCCATATTAAATAAAATCGTGCTCTATGCATCATAGGCTTAAGGTGACACAACAACAATAGAAAGGGAGGATGATCTGAAAGAGAAATAGTAGAATACTTATGTTCGGCCCCCTGGAAACTATCAATACCATGTAGCTTTGTTTGACAACTTTGGCGAAAGCTTTCGGGCACTGCTCCCCCGGGAAGGATTTCGGCTGAACGTGGGACGTCCCATCTTTCGACCTGGCACAAGTCCACCAATGCCCATTTTATGGCTTGGAGCACGAAGCATGGTAAAGCTTATGATCTGCTACCCTCGGCAAAAGCGTCCGAACATGTAAGGTTGACAGCATTTTGGTCTGATCATGGCTATTCTGCCTTGTCCACATGGTCGAGTAATGGTGCGCATGTACGGAGTACATTACGAACTAAGCCAGATGATTGTCTACCAGCCGGTAGTTATAACACAGACAGGCTCAACTCGTAATTATCCCTCGAATAAAGATGTCGTATATCTCTCCTCCCCGCATTCCATCATCGTTACGGTCCGCAGACCCCCGGCTCGGCAGGTCAGGTGCTCAACTCCCCTGGACAGAGCTTTGAGGACGAGGAAGAATCTTTGGAAATACATTATTGCGGATGAACACCCCTCAGAGACAAATATAATCGACTTCGACATCCAAGTGGGAGGATTCAATTGTCCAATGCGAGCCAGGACCTCCTGAAATGCTGTTTCTAAGCACAACGAGGTTCCTTGCACCCTCACGACAACAATGTACCTGCATTGCCAATACTACTGGCGCAGGGCTCTCCTGCCATACCAAGCCTGTGATGACTGGAGCAGAGGGCGAGAGACTTCCTAGCGCCGAGGCAACTTCCATGCCCTAATTGTTATTTGTTTTGTATGTTTTGTATGTTTTGTTTCTCCCATGGCTGTGATGACTCCAACCATCGTGGTCAATCAAGGATTCGCGCCAATTTCGTGAGATTCATGCAAAGGGCTTGCCCCACCACAGTAGCTTAACAACATTGCACCACCAGAAAATCAGAATGTGACCTGATGCAAGACTCAAAGAAACAACAAGTCTTTTTCGGCTCTGAACGTTCTAGTGCTTTTCCATTTCAAAGCTACGATTTGCGTGGTTATTGAGAATAGGTTGTTATTATATAAACACGAGAAATAGAAGAGGCGACCGAAGGTTCACTACTACTCGAGTACTACACTCGTACATCCGGCAAAACGCGTCTCCAGATCCCGACGCGTCGCTAAGCCAAATTTTTCGACAACCTCAACATTTCCCCTTTCGGAGATTCACAATCGTAATCAGCTCCTCCAGCCAGCACATCCCCCACAATGTCAGCTACCGAGATCGTCAAGAAGCGAGGAAGGCCAAAGAAGGTCGTTGACCCAATGGACGCCGAATTGGCTGATGTGCTCAAGCCAAAGACGACAACTCGAGCGAAGACTACCAAGGTTGCGAAGTCAACCACCACCACAACAAAGGCTTCAGATGTATCAAAGCCTGCTACAAAGCCTGTACCGGTCAAAAAGACTGCGACCAAGCCTGCGCCTAAGTCCGCTGGGGCGTCAAAAGCAACTGCACAACCATTGACGTCAGGAACTTCGAATTCGGTGACAGCCCCATCGAAGCCTGTTGTAGCAGCAAGCCCAATTGCTCCAACCAAGCAAGCAACCCCAACCTCTGCAGTGAAGCCTGCAGTGTCGGAAACTCCAGCGGCGGAAAAATTAGTCGTCCCAGATGTGAAGAAGGCGACAGTCACACCAGAAAACTCACAGATCCTCAGCAAAGTAAGGGAACTGCCGAAAAACGCATTCGAGAATCCTCAACCTCCTACAAAGATCGCTCAAGCATTTAAACCTTCCATGATAGCGAAACCTACCGCACGTAGTATAACCACGCCGCCGACTGCACAACCCTCAGCTTCTCCAAAGGCAGCCGCGTCACCTCTTACTCCTAATAAATCATCTTCAAAACCAACAATAGCTTCCAAATCGCCATCCACATCCTCCCCCGAGTCTGCGAAGCCCAAATCACAACCCACCAAACCAATATCTACACCTTCCAAAGCCCCGCCAAACTCAGCTCCAAAACCAAAGATCCCCGTTGCGGCCCTAAATTCTGCAATAGTCTCAAATATATCAGGAAGAGCTGGGGCAAGGCCACTTCCGAGCGAGAAAACACAACTACCCCCAAATTACAAGCCTGTAGCAAGGAAGGTGACAATGGCAATTGTGGCTATGCCAATTCTGATTGTGACGAGTTATGTTTTATATGAACGATGTGAGTACTAGCTTGTAAGCATTTGCCGATTCGGACTTGAGCTAACGGAGTTGCAGTGGTAATGGGAGAGGAGAGAAAGTACCTTGTTGCGCCTGGGATGTCAGAAGTCGAATCCTCAGTTGAAAAGGCAAAGGCTGAACCTCAGCCGAAGGAGGCGTAAAACGCTGGTAATGAGACGATATGGTGTTTGTGAACACTGTGTGGAATGACACCTTCGTATATATACAAGGCTCGCAACGAATCATGTTACCATGTAATTATTTGAGACGCAAAAGACAATCTCAACATTTGATACCCCTGGATACGTCCTTTTCATTGAGTTGTTTTTGGTCTGTTGATGGGTAAAACTACCCACGATCGAGATTAAAGACAAACATTACTGCCGTACTTGCTGCCAGCAGATATAAAGTGATTTTATTCAGACGCCTTCATCACTGGGTGAGTGACTAGGCTTGGAGAACTTTCTAATCTTTATTGTTGCTAACAGGGAACTTCCATTATTGACCATCTTTTCTGGGTATCTCCTGTGGAGACACTTTTCAATTACCTACCAGGCAGTCACCTCTTTTCTAGACATCCTCGCTTCGGAGATGGTGTGAGAGAACATTGTCTAGACTGCTGCAATGTCGAGGGATTTCCCTATCTCTATCAAATTTCACTTTGTAAGTAAGGTGTAAATTTCTCCGTGTTTACAAAACACCACAAAGGTCACAAAGTGTCAAACAGCTCATCTTGAGGTTGTCGCTACCTGACAGTTAGGCAGGTTGCTCCGCAGGCCGACTGCACTATCGCCCATTCAGGTTTATCTCATTCAACCTCCCACCACTTGTGTTTCACCATTGCCTGATTTCTAATATCTCGAAGGCCGATTATTGAAATAACTGGAGCTGAGTGGTAGATATGTATTCGGAGTTAAGAGGTCCAGTTTAAAGGCCATGGAAATAAGTAGTGTCGTGACGTCGATCCCCACAAACAGCAAGCCATAACTCCGGATTACCTCCATGTATTTCCCAAATTAGATAAGTCGTATCTCCGACTTATATCTATATATCTTTCTATATCCTTCGTCTTTTCGACTCCATTCACTTTATTGCCTTGCATCAAACAACTTTCTCTTTATTTTCACGTTCCTATCTTACGCAATCCAAAGTCTCACCGTCAAAATGCCTGCATACCCACCAGTAATGCCAGAAACTGGTAAGTATAATACTCGCTTCCAATCCAACCCCCCAACCCCGCACTACACCTAAGTTACCCCAGAAAACAACCTACGAAGGTTAGGCAAAAAGTTTAGAGACGACAGGGACCTTTAGGCGGTCTATGACCAATGCTACAGCAATAGGCTACAGGGGCCTAAGCAACCTAGTCCTCTTTTACCCTACCTAAACACACTATCCCTTTGCCGGCCAGCGGGAGCGGATTTTAGCGTAGCAGGGGTAAGCGAGCCAATCAGATAACTGAATTACCTCGATTTCAGATACCTATCAGTCAACTTAGTATATTTCTATAGAAATAGTTAAAATAAGGTCTATCTTTATAAAGAGAGATATTATACTAGAGGTACTTATATACTAACTCTTTCCTATAGTTATTTAGTATATTTTTAATAGAAATTTTACTTAAAGAAGTATATATATTTAGTTCCTAATACCTCCTAACTACCTAATATAAATAATAATCTTAATACTTTCTATATTACTCTAACTTATAGCTCTAAATAGATAAATTAAAGTCTAAGTTTAAGACTTTAATTTAATTATATTTTTATTTCTTAAGTACTTAATTTAAAATCTCTTTACTAAGTTAAAATAAGTAATTTATAAAGTTAATTTAAAAGACTCTTTAAGTTATAAAATACTCTAATTCAAGTATCTAAGAATAAAGAGAGAGCTTATATAAGTTAACTAAGATTATAAAGAAGAGAAAGTACTATATAGTATACTAACCTCCTTTATAAATTTAATATAATCTAATTATTTCACCTCTTAGTTAATCTATCTAATTAACTTACCTTATAAGTCTATTATAATCATTAAAGCTTTCAGGTATATATAGATCCTTAGTAGGAGAATCTCTAAAAGGAACTTAAGTTATTTTAACTATAGAAGAGGTAGTCTTAGGCCTCTTCTACTTTTTCTTAATCTTCTTCTCTAGGTAGTATATTATACTTATAAATAAGTAAAGAGTATTATCTTTCTAAGCTATATAGATAATTCAATTATCTTCTAAGGGTATATAGAATAAGGTTCCCTAAGGAATCTTATCTTTTTTTTTATCTTACTTCTTTATTTTACTATATTCCTTAAATATTCCTAAGTTAGTTTAATAAGTTCTAATAGTTCTAATACCTTTATTAAGGAGGGTTTCTAATAACTAGATATTTATAAATAGGTTATTGAGATAGAGATAATAGAAAAGAGTTTACTTAGATAGTTTAAGAACTAAATCAATAATAATAACTAAAGTTTTATTACCTTTAAGCTTCTTAGGAACTTTAACTCCTTATAGACCTTAGCTTTTCTTACTTCCTTTCTTATACTAAATCTAATATAATATATAGTCCTCTTATATAATTATTTATATTTTATATCCCTCTAAAATTAGCTTATTTAGAATAACTAGGGTATTATTAGATTAGTCTTAAAATTACTCTATAGATTTATTAACTATAATATCTCTTTTAGGTATCTATAACTCTTTAGACTTCTTTAATATATATAAATTAATAGATTCTATCTAAAGCTTATAAGGTTAATTAACTCTAAACTATATACTAGCTTTATATAGATTATACTTATTATAGAATAAATATCTAAATTTATAAAGTTAGATAGAGAGTAGAGATAAAGTCTCTAACTTATATTAAACTAGTAATTCTTTCCTATAGTATTTTATATATCCTTATAATTTATAAAGCCCTCTTTTATATACTAATAGTCTTTTAATTAATTCTTATAGTAAATACCTATATAAATCTAAATCGTAAGGAAGGTATATAGCTCCTCGAGTATAAGTAGTCTTTATACCCGGGTACTCTTCTTTTAAGGCCTCTTTAGATTCAGCTTAGGCTAATAATTATTAATATTATTAATAATAATCTAAAGTTAATCTCTAGGAAAGAATAGATCCTAAATCATAAAGGAATTATATAGAGAAATGTTTAAAGGGAGGTTGATTTTCTTATTAAATAGTAGATAGAATAAGGGCTTAAAATCGGTCCTAATTTTTATTACAGGAGCTAGATTTAGCCTTAATATTCCTAGGTCTATACTATCTAGTATAGTATCTATAGTTATATAAATTTCACGACTTTACAGGGTAAATATAGGGTAAATAGGTATTTAATAGTAGTATATAATAACTTAAGGGGGTTGTTTATATTGATTTAGATTTTAGTGTTCTAGGTATACGTGACTATATAGCCCAAGCGTCACACTAAAATCCGCTCTGGCCGGTAAAGGGATAATCTACCTACTACGCCCTATATCTCTGGTAGAACAAGGGCTAGTTATAGGCTCTTATACCCTATAAGCTGTCCCAACATCCCTATAACCACCTATAGTCTCTAAACTTTTTGCCATAACCTTCATACCTTCATACCCATCTAAACTCCACTAACACAAAACCCCACCATCATCCAGGCATAAACTTCACCAAAATCATCCACAAAGACACCTACGAAGCAATAAACCCCATCACCCAATCCAACTGCACCGGAAAATACATCTTCATAACCGGAGCCTCTAAAGGATGTGGACGCGCCCTAGCAATCTCCTACGCCAAAGCCGGCGCCTCAGCAATAGCAATAAGTGCACGAAGTTCCCTCGATTCGCTAATTCTAGAAATCGAAGACGCTGCGAAATTAGCTGGTAAAGAGGTCCCGAAAATTCTGGCTATGAAGTTGGATGTTGAGGATAAGGAGAGTGTGGATGCTGCTGTTGTTCAGACGGAGAAGGAATTTGGGAGGTTGGATATCTTGATTAATAATGCCGGGTATCTTGAGAGGTTTTTGCCGCTTGTTGAGGGGGATGTGGATGGGGATGGGGGGGAGTGGTGGAGGACTTGGGAGGTTAATGTTAGGGGGGTTTATTGGGTTACTAGGGGACTTTTACCTTTGATGATGAGGTGTGGTGGGGATATGACGGTTGTTAATTTGAGTTCTATTGGGGCTTTGAATTTGGTAAGTGGTGGGAGTGGGTATCAGAGTTCTAAGTTTGCGGTTTTGAGGTTCACTGAGTTTTTGTGTCTTGAGTATGCGGAGAGGGGCGTTTTGGCTTTTGCGGTTCATCCGGGTGGGGTTGTTACGGAGTTGGCTTTGAATATGCCGGAGGATATGCATTATGGTATGTTTGATTTCTATTCTTTTCTTCTGGTATTGCAGGGTCCTTTGGCTACTATTACTGTTTTGGATTTCTGTACAGTGCGAAGATTTGCTAACTGTGTGAAATAGTTCTCACTGATACTCCAGAACTCTCAGCTGATACCATGGTCTTCTTGACAAGCGAGAAGCGTGACTGGCTTGCTGGTCGCTATATCGCTTGTCCTTGGGATATGCCGGAGTTTATAAGCAGGGAAAAGGAGATTGTTGAGGGTGATAAGTTGAAGATGAGAATGGTGTTTTAGATGATTGGTGATTTTTTCAGTAAACACGAAAAGTTATATACTCCACTCATTTACAATATATTGTTAGAAAAAACAGATTGTTTGACTTGCAGTAGTTGTGCTGTACCAGGGTGCCTTTGCTGGAGCGAGGGAAGTTAAATTAAGCGAGGTGACTAAGTGACTTTTTATAAATCGTGGAAGTGAAAAGTTGGAGATTAAGTTGATTTGAAGATGTTTTGCCTTTCAGAAAGCGTCGAACAGAGGGGGAGTGGATGTTGTGGGGTTTTTGTGCTTGGAGGCAGTGGTGAGAAGAAAAGTGAAAATAATGAGGAAAGCCATGAAAGGAGGAGGGTGACAAATATGGAGAGTAGAAAGATGAAGAAGATGATGAAGAGGAGGATGAATAATTCACATCAGTACACACAATCGCCTTCTCGAAATACATCTCATGCGCACTTCTTTTAGACTCCGATAATCAGGAACGTGAGGACGTCAATGCAGATAGAAGAATCAAGACAACGAATAATAAGCAATAACTCTACAACTATGAGAAGGTCGTCCAACTCCAGCACTAGCAGCAATGGCCATGATAGATGATAAAATTCAGATTCAGATAGTGGACGATACTTGCACGAGGACCTAAGTAACGATTATTCTGATCAGATTTGTGCGTACCTATTCTTCGGACAAGGTATGTAAACATACATCTATACCTAATCAAATATAACATCTTACATCCGGATTTCGAGAATTAATGAGAAACAGGAAAACAAGGTAAGAATGGATGACAATGTAGTGTAGAGACGTTTCATTTTGTGTTTTGTGTTGTTGTTGGACACAGTATCTGGAGAAGAAAACACTTTTAACGGAGCGGGAATGGGCATTCTTTGTACCAATTTCAAAGAGAATTGGGTAAGTTGAGGTGTGTGTGAGGAAATAAGTTATGGTAATGGTGGGTCAAGCATGAGTGATGATACTTTTGCTGAAAGTGAAGGTGATGGGTGGCGACTATACTTGAACAGAAGGCACGAAGGGTACCCGACCTACGCTTTGCACTAGTGCTCCTGCCTTGTACATATCTTCAACTGCAGTTTCGCACTCTTCTTTTCTCTTCCTTCCATTCATTCTCTCTTCATCAACATCTCTCTCTTCTTCACAACGTTCGCATGCTGACGTCGAACACGGCCGCAGCTTCAATCCACCCTCCATCATCATCTAAACAACGCTAAGACATTATCAACTTCTCTTTTGTAAATCCCTCCACGAACGCCGGTCTCTTCAAACTTGTGGGGGAAGTAACGTGTAAGGCATCCAATCAACAGTTAGGTCACTGTTGGCTCATCGGCTGATATCTCCACTAGTTCTTCGCGCTCAAGTCATTCTGTCTGTATCAGCAGTGATGGACTTAATTAAGCATAATCCAGACGGAACTTCTGAGGCCATTGACAATAAGCATCCAGATTATCTCGTGGCTGAAAAGTTGCTCCGCCGCCACTTCGGCCTGGCCGAGATTCCTAGCGAGAAATCTACTTCAACACCACCATCGCCCGAGCAGCGCCTAATCTATTGGGTCGATCTGGCGGAAGAGACTCCTCCATTGCCTACGGGTGGAAAGTGCATGCTTTATTGCGAGAAGGAGATTCTGCGAGGAGAATACCGAATTGGATTAGTCCCGGGCCGACATAAATTTCTCGGAAATCGAGTTCCAGGTATATTACACTCCTACACTGTAATCTCTAATGATGTTATGCTTATGTATCGGTAACAGATTATTACCACATACACTGCTTCGAGAAGAGTGTAGATTTCTCCAAGCCCGGCTTTTTGGATCGCGTCTTACCACTCAGTCCAAAGTTTACAAAGTCGTGGGATTCCAGCAAATATGGCGTCGTGGATGAGAACTGTCTTCTAGATGTTGGAGCTGAAAGATTGGTACTTCAATGGAAGTTTACTATCGGCAGGTTGATCGATCAACGAGATGGCGTTGAAAATGAACCCTTGGATCCGGCTCTCAATGACTTGCTTCAAAAGGCTGGCTCTTCCAAGTACGTACCAAAGAAGCCTCTTTCCATGTGTGAACACGAGTATCAGCTTCTCACAACCACCTTTGCTCCAATTGAAAGCGACGGCCCGGAGGATTCTGATGAATGGAATCTGTTTGAGAAGTACTTGTCGGTGCGGGACGACGACCAAGAGGGTTTGAAGGAGCGACACAGTCTAAGTAAGACGCTGGAAGCTTGGCGATCTGATAAAGTAAGTTATCTTACAACTCTTGGTTCAATCTTGCCATATCTAACAATACTTCCCTAGCGCCTTGCTACTACTAGAATCTATACCGCGGCAGATAAAAAGCTGAAAGAGAAGCTTAGTCCCAAGGCCATCAGAGCTATCAAACGTCTCGCAACTTCTTTAAGTGCTTTTTGAAGGGGTTTTCTGATTGGCGGGATGGAGAGTTGAGAACTGATTGTGCTATGACGTGGGAGACATTCTGCACTCGTCTGAGACCTGGAAAGTCTGACTGTTTTTGGAGCCCTCGCAACTTGTTGCTTTGTCTACATATATAATTTCAAGATTCGAAGGGTGGGGGATGGTGGCAACTGGCTTCCAATTCTACTTGATTGGCTTGATTCGATTTCCTCAATCTCGATTCAGACACAGTCTAAGCATAGTGGCCAAGACCAAAAGGTAGAAGTAGTGTGAGACACAAGTCCCGCCGTTACTCATCTAGGTCGTGTCCTTCTCTGAACTGGGTTAATAATTTACCTTCCAACTCGAACTTCGCAACAGCCATAATCACAAAGCCAGCTTATAGCATGCAGAAGTCCAAAATTTGAAAGTCTTAAGTCGGAGTCTTATCAACCATTATTATTGCAAATAAAAAGCTCTTACGTTGTCGGGGCAAGATTTTCGAGCGTTTAAATTTGATTCATATCACATGAAACAGGTGGTTCGAAATCGGAATATTGACATCAGCGTTCGCCATTTCCGTCTTTGGACCTGAGCACTTGCTGCTGTAACTCGCAACGTGAGCTGTGTCCTGAGCCCCTGAGCATGCTACTTAACGAGTAAGTCAGCCGGAGCCTGCTCAGGGGATATGGCGTCGTATAACGGCCACCGTGTTAGCATACTTCAACACATCTCATTTCTTGTCTAGATCCTTCCAAACTTCATCTTGCTATCTACTTTCGAAAGTATTATGAAAAATGATGTCGCCACAGCCAGTCAGTGAAACCAAGGCCTTGTGCAATACTTGTCGAGTGGTTCTCAATTCTTTTGGCACAGTGCCGGATGGAGGTGTGCTCGGTCAGACGGGGCAGCGGCTCGAATCCAGAGTGGTTCAAGGCTGTCATTTCTGCACGCTCTTCCTCAGAATCTCCCGTGGTGGCACACGCCCAGATAATCGTACTATTGTGCATAATTTCGTCTGAGAACATGAACATCGCGGGTAAATTGTCATTACGTATTCAAAGCAAATTGGACATTTTGAATACCATAGTTTGGATGCAGTTATATCGGTTGGATCAGATCGTTCGGACGCTCAAGATGTACATCGTTCAATACTCGCTGTCCTGAACTCCGTAAGTCCGTATATTATCCGTTCAATCTAGTTCACGGCTGAGAAGGTCTAGCATTGGAATTTACGCCGAAAGATATTTTGTTAGGGAACTCAACGGTGTCCATAGAGAGCTTGGGACTTGCGCGGAAGTGGATTGAAAATTGTAAAGCTCAACATATCAATTGTCGAGAAATGACTGGAACATTTCGCCGACACACTTGATCGATATCGGGGACACTGCAACGGACAAAGTCCGACTTTGCCTGGGGAAAGACCTCCCACAAAATGCAAGCCACTTTACTCTTAGCCACTGCTGGGGGGAAGAAGCCGATGCCTGAAAGACTATTAAAAGATAATCTACGGTCGATATTTGTACAGATTGATTGCGAGAAACTCCCTCGAAATTTCCGAGATGCTATCTACATTGTGAGAGGCCTAGGCGGTCGACATTTATGGATTGACTCGTTGTGCATCATACAAGATTCAGAAGAGGATTGGCAGTATGAAGCTGCCTTGATGGGAGAAGTCTACTTATATGGACACTATAAGCTATCCGCAGTAGCGTTGAAAGATAGTTCTGTTGGGATGATATATAAGCGGGAGCCGACAGGAATTTCCCCCCTCCGGACCTCGTTTAGGACTACAAGTCAAGATGAAGAGCAAGAGGTCTACCTGTGTGACCCCAAAATTTGGTACAACGGAATCGCTACCGCTCGGCTTTGGGAGCGAGGCTGGGTCTGTCAAGGAAGGTTGACCTCAGCTTGAATAGTTAGATTCCAATAGTTCCTCCCTATGTTTTCTAAAGAATCGATACTTTCATTGTGGGACCACTCGTTCAAGGCCGAAGATATAGATGAAACCTATTACTTAGTGCCTGTCTGCGGTGGAACTTATAGGCTATCGGAGGACTCTGAACAGAGACACCCCTTAACTGGACTTATTATTGCCGAAGGCAAGAATCGTAAAGGCTATTTTGTCCGTCGCGGTATTTTCGAAATGAATGATGATAATGCGGGAGATATCAGGGAATGCTGCCAGCGTACTGCTAACGATTCTCCTGACTCTGGTCTTAAATCATCAAATGGCGGAAGTAGGAGGTTCGGAGTTACATTAATCTAATTTCATTGTTGTCTACTAATTCGTGATTTTATAAATTGAACTAGAGGGGTTCTCTTCAGAAACCCTAAGTTGAAGCCTTCACAATATCTCTACTGAAGATCCTGTGACCTAACAATTGATTAGAATATCAATCAGGTCTATGAAAAAACCCTCTATACATGATAATTTAATTAAAAAATCCGGATGTCCTAGAACTCTACATGCTCCTAGCTTGTTTTCTAGTGACCACTTCGCCTATCCCAGCACAACTTAAAGCAGTTTCTTGTATAATCCACAGTCGGCTCCAGTAGGGCTGAAAAAATAGGCTACAAAGACCCTGCTAGTATATGACATCGAAAAGGTAACGATTTTTATTCGAGAATTCTTCTATAGTATAAAGGTTACAGTAAAGTTTTTAGAGACTATAGGTAGTTATAAAAATATTATAATAACTTATAGTATATAAGAGCCTATAACTTGCCCCTATTCTACCTAATCTATAGGTTGTAGTAGGTAGATTATAGTAGGCTTAGGTAATATAAATGAGGACTAGGTTACTTAGACCCCTATAACCTATTACTATAGTATTAGTAGTTAATTACCTAAAGGTCCCTATAGTCTCTAAACTTTTTGCTATAACCTTTGTAACTAACTTCGCTTCTAACACAGTTAGTCACCTTACGCTGTAAGAGTGTGATGTCACGTTCTTAGGACGGGCACCAGGGAGGTATATTATAACCTTTAAAGTTAGAGAGGTGCGTAGATGAGTGATTGTATTCGAGGATTCTAGACTAAGGAAAGAAGTAGGTTTTAGGAGGAGGTGTGGTATATAGTCCTAGAACCCTAGTGTGGAACGTACGCTAGTCACGTGGGTCAGACACGTGTCTGTCCTTCCAATCTGAGGTGTATCTGGAGGCTGCCCACGTGACCTTGAGACATACGCATTTGAAATTAGCTTTATGTAGTATTGGGAATATACACTTTTTAATGCACATTAAACAGAAAGGACAAATCTGTAATACTTTCTCTTAGAAATCGACGTGCTCTAAGTTATATCATACTAAAGTTGCGTACTTCAAAGCAGACTACTCTGAGCTGTAGAACTATAACTCCGAGTACTTTGGTCTAATGTAAGAATTCAAGGCATACGTTGCCCTAGGGGATACTAGTTAATATTGCTTTAATTGCTATCACTCCAATTGCAGTAGTGCAAACAGACGTACTCTCTCCTGTAGTTAGCCCAGATCTTCAAAGAGTTAAAATCGGACCCTTTCTATAAATACAAGTAGCGTCTGTCCTGTCAGAACCCAGTTCAACTCCTCGAATATTATAACTACAAAACATTTGCACAGCCCTGTAGGCGAGCGCTGTACAACATCAAACCTCACTTCGCGCGAGTATTTATCAAAGACTTGATCCCCGATTTCCTCCTTAATAAGAACAGTCTGCATAACATTCCATCTCAGACGTATATCAACAAAGGTACGGTCGAAAACTGGAAACGGGATACAGCAAAGATATGGGAAAAGTCTGGCAGAAAGTCTTTTGGGAGGAATATCATGGTGACTGATGATCAGCTCTGCCTGTGGTAAGCAGAATTGGAAAATTCCATTGCCTCTAAACATGATAGAAAGCCATCTTCTCATGGGCCTTCTTCGTTGCGGCGGCCAGCTCGGTCTTCCCATTCTCTTCATATTCCGCAGCGGCTTCTGCGAACTTCCTAGTCCAGAGCGGCCACTTCCCCAGCCCCCAGGTCTTCCTTTTACTCCCCTCTGCAGCGTTCCCGATGAAATCTTCGTAGAGGGTACGGTCGGCCAGCAGGATGTACTGTACAGCAGCCAAAATGCTGTAGTCGCGCTTCAGTCCAGGTTTCTGGTTCTCTTCAAGAGCAACTTTAAGGTCTCGGCTGGGATATGGGATGGGATCTTCGTAGTCTCTGTCGAGACCAGATGCGGTACAGCGAGCGAGGAAGGCTGAGAAGTTCACCCACTGGTCGCAGTCTTCTTTATACGCCTTCAGTTCTGGCCCTGTGCAATCCTCTGGCTCTTCGTGAACTACAGAAGCTCCATTAGCTATCGAACCCAGGAAAGCAGAGCAAGATAAGGCTAATAAGGCGTCATACCATAGTTATGATTCCAATTCTCATTCATTACCGAGAAGAATACTGGCTCCTTAGTATAGACGAGACATTCACTCTATCAGTCATGTTAACGTGACAAACATAAAATCACAGAGGCGTAACATACCTTCCAGATATTACATGGCTTGGGTGGCAACTTTCGAAGCTCGTGGATAAACTGTATAAGCTTGTCCTGTTCCGAAGCGTTGTAGGGAACCCGCTTTACGACCTCAAAAAAGGTCTCCCAGAGGGCATTAAGGAACCCGGGCATTCCTTTGTCATCCTGAAATTGCAGTAGTGGGTTTCCAGCTAGAATGGTCTCCCTGTAGGATGCGTCTACGCGCTGGGCTGTATCTGCAGCTGCGGTGTCGCTTGTTGAGAGAAGAAAATCTTTCAGGGCGGTGTACAGAACAGTATCATAACCGTCCTCGATGGCGCTCTTGATCTCTTCCTCGAGCCATAAAAGCCATGGCAAGTCGTTGATTGGGGATGGGGCTTCTCCGTCCACCTTGATACTCATCTTGGTAACGGAATCAACGGTACTTCCGAGCCACTTTGATCTTTACGCAGTTATGAGTAATGAGGAGAAACGTCCAGATTCTTGAGAGAGGTAGTCGTGATAAGGTGGGAGAATCTGAGGAGGGGAACAGAAACTGTGGTGGCTTCTGCGTTCTGCTTGATTCATAGAATCAAAGGGACGGTCGATACTTGAGCAAGGGCAAGAATCTAAGAGAATAATTATAGATGCCTTGTCTCTTGCTTTTTTCCCTATTGTTAGATGTCCTGCTAGCATTCCTTCAGCGATTGAATACTTACGTTAGAGTAGCGCGCGCTTACGTTTTAGCTGCAGGTGCTGGTTCCGTTCGGGACCGACCGGCCCGATTTGAAACAGAAAATACCTCTCTTCTCACCCACCCCATTTACCCATTCGGCGCTTAGCCATACGGCGCATACGGCATACAGCCAAACTACAATGCCAACCATCTATCAGTGGTCTATGGACAGCCTCTATCGTGGCCCAACAAACGATAGGTAATGTCATGGTAAGGCATGAAACCAACATCTGTTATATCAAGGGTTGAGTGATTTTACTCATGTTTCCAATTTGGCCAGCGTCAAGTACGATAGCAGTTGGGTTCCAACAGACAGAATCCGCCTCTTGATCAAGAATGCTTTCGTTTTGTATAACTTTCAGATGAATCCCCATTGCTGCCATAAGAAACTTCAGATATCCATTTAGCTCCAATTCTCTGATCTTTAACCCCGTCAAGGAAATTGATCCCGATACTTCTAGCTTCTTTTTTGCTTAGACCTAGGTAAGTGATTAACATTAAACCGAAACACTGATTACAACGTAGTTATAAATTAGCTAATATTTTGAGTGAAAGGCAGTTTATCTCCGACTTTGGAATAATGAGTTACACATACAGCAGCCCCAATGACGGCTCCTACGATGGACCGAGACGGAATTCCGATAATAGACATCATAATTCAGTACGTAGGACGCAACCTCCATGAGACCATCCAAAACAAGGCAATTGATTTCATCCAGCAATACTATACAACCCGTGGCAAGATCCCTGCTCAGATGGTGTCACACACCATTCGACATGGCCCACCTCCCCCCGCCACTGGAAAATATAAATCAGGATATCCCGCCGAGTACAGAAACAGCGAAGGTCAGAATGAAGAGGAGTACGAGAACTTCAAGAGTTGGGAGAGGCGCGACGCCGATAAACTCTACGAGTATCCCATTCGCCTCCCAGGAAATCCGGCATTCGACTACAACAGGAAGTCTGCAACGAAGGCCCAGGTAGAGCGTGTGGTCCATCCAAACGATCGCCGCCGTTTGGTTGAGCGACCTCTGAACGATCCAAATTTTGCTCGGGCGATCACGGATAAAACCCAGCGCAGTGTTATTGGGGCTATTTATCATCCTCTTGATAACCCAAGCGGTTTTAAGAAGGCTCCTTTGGAACCTCTGGATAGAGCTGGGAGACAGTATTTACATAACCACAAGGATCAAGAGGTCTTTCGTCGCGAAACATTTCCTCGAAGATAGGTGGTAGCTCGAGGTTGGTCCACCGCAGAGGACTTGCTGGTTAGGTCTGTGGTCAGGTCTGTGGTCAGGTCTGGCTACTTGATAGTGGCGAGTGAAGCATCATTTACATGGTTTTAATCGACTTGCTATATTTTGTCAGGCGCAATAGGCCAGATTCCTTGTTTGGTAAAGGGATGTTGTACGTTCTTTTCTGTAAAGGCTTTGACTCGTGCGGGCTCAGACATTGACTAGAAGAAGTTAATTTGGACTAGTTGGTCTTGAAGTACACGTATTCGGCGTAGTAGAACTTAGAGCTAGCTGAAATTTTATACTGAAACCCAAACTACTCCCGCTAATAATACAAAAGTCCAGAGTATTCCTATAGTCTGCTCTGCAGCGACATACTAGCTATGTTATCCTGCACTTTTAAAGTTCTAATCGAACTATTGAACTAACAATTTTTAGGATAAGTACACAAACTTCCGTTTATCCCTACAGACCTATCCTTTTTAACAGCCATACAGGATAATTTGTCGCATGCCATATCAGGCTTGTTGCGTGTGTATCGAAGCGAGAGTTCTTATAGCAAGGAAGTTGAATTTCAGCAAATTGAAACCGAATATTCGTATACGATGTCGTTGAATTGTGAGGCTTTATTACTAGGCACGCGCCACTAGACCAGAGAGGTTCCAAATTGGCTTCGGCAAGGACCCTTTATGACTTTGACAGGGGAGCGAAAGCTGATACTATCACAACATCTTGATAGGTTCGAAGAGGTGGTTGTGTTCTAGACTAATAGGTATCTGCAAGATTTATATTTAAGCAGCATAGAAACTAGAACCGATTCGCGAGGGGGTAGAAGAGGATCCCCTAATTATAGTCTAGCTAACTTATTAGTGTACTCAGAACTTAGGGCTCAGCTCAGGTTAGAGCAGTGACTACTCGGGTCTAAAGACGGAATTGGACGTTGGTGAGGTCAATATTCGTCGCAGATTATAGTGGAATTCTTCCGTGGCAGTGATTTGATCCGAGGATTTATAACTAGCAGAGATCGTGTTAAGGAGATCCATAGCCTCGTCATTGTATTTATATTCGTTGCCTAGCCATGCGAAGACAAGAGACGCTTGCTAGTATAAATTTCATATACGCTAACCTGCAAGTTGAGTTCAATATCGCGTTGAATAATAAAAAGCGCATCAACCAATACCGGTAGTCTAGGTTCTTTATTACTTTCTTTAAAAATTGAGAGAATATAAAGGGTTTAAACTTAGTAAATAGAGTAGAGTGATTGCGGGCGGTTTGGTGGGAAAGGGGGAGGCTTTGGTGATGAGGGAAGTGTTGTGAAGCGCATTAAATGTTGTTGAAGGAGGGCGAGAGTTAGTTTATATAGTATGTTTGTATAGGCGTAACGTCTTACTTTGTAGGTAGAGGTAATAGTAAAATATAAGAGAGAGTATTTTATCTATGAGGTTAATAGAACATGTAGAGGTCCGCCGGTGCCCAAAGATGTTAAGGTAAGGAATGACAATGCGATCCTTGGTATAGCAAATAATAGCAGTTCTCAGTATTAGGGTGCTAGTACAGAAGTGTTCTTTTCGCATGCTATAGCAATAATATTACTTTTCATACTATGATATTGCGCAATATTAGTCTCTTTTAGAGTATCCTAATGTATTGTGCTGTTTGGACGTGACACATTTCTATCTCACTTATAATTCAACATCAGTTTGTCAATTCCCAAGGAGGCTCTACAAAGTCAAAAAGTAGATACTAACTTTCGGTACTAATGATCTTTGACTTGACTTCGAATGCACATGGCAAGTCCGCGTCGCTTACGGAGGTTTACCAATTTAAGCGAGAACTTTCCTTTGTTCAACCGAGCCATGGTGCTTAGAACACGATGCTCAACGACGAGGAAGACTGTATTAGTCCGAAGTGAAAACTTATCCTGAGACGTTAGATGGGCGAACGAATAATCATTTGCGCCGCGTTATCTTATCACGATCAAGTGCCCCAGATAACTTAAATTTTCATTCGGTATTTCGCCGGGCGGCACAATATCCGGAATTACCTAACTCAGCTATCGGACACTACCTAATTCGTCCTTTATACTTAATGGTTGTGAACGCTCAGAGGTATCGGTATTATGTCTTGTACCTTACAAGCTTTGCAAAAGTATTTTTTTCTTCGGGAGGACTTCAAACCGCACTATGACTAGCTTATTTTTCTGGCGAAAACAGTTCGCAACAAAGATACGGGATCAACCTTCAATGCAACCCATCTACTTCGAAGGAATGTGGGCTCTTAACGAAGCATGAATTGGGTTTTTCTTATTTTTGCGGATGTCATGTTCGTCTCTTCCAAAAAACAACCTTTACCATCAACTCGTCACCGAAGGGGTTTTTGGAAGGATCCCTGTGTGCCGCCATCGGCCTCCCTCTTAGTTGGCCAAGCACTCCATATGCGCTAGGCTCTAGATGGAAGTCTTTTATATTAGGTGGATACAAAGCTCTATTTGTACATGATGGTTCACATCCCCAGATAGATCAGTCACTCTCATTTTCTTCGAAAAACTCAACAACGGGCCACCTACTAAGTGCTTCAATTCACCAAAGGGTCTTTGCCACCAAATACCTGTACAATGGAGAAGAATGAAGCTCAAGATGCCGAGAAGGATGGAAAGCCAGAGCTTTTACCCTCACCAGTAACGAGTACACCGGACTCCAACTCCGACTCCAAACAATCGCAGGATTCAGAGCCGATGAAAAAGAGTGAATTCTCCCCACAAGAAATGAGTGGGATTTCTAGTCCAACAAGTCCGACTTCAAATGTTATGGGGGAAGTTGATGAGCTTGAACCGGGATATTGGAAGTCTTATAAGTTTATTGGATCGGTTATTGCTATTGTTCTCTTGGGAAATTGTCTGCTTTTGGGATATGTACTTCCCGTAAGAAATTTTTTCAGCTTTTTATTTTTATTTCTTTTACTTGATTGATTGATTGCTAATTGGTTTATTGTAGGTCAACATCCTTACCTTCATCAATGAAGATATTGGTATGTAAATCTTATATTCTTGGCGCAACTTCCAAAAACAGTAAACTCACAAGTCGCAGGCCCATCAGACAACATATCACTCGTCTCACTGGTCGTCACTCTTACTGGAGGTGTAACACTCCTTTTTGTAGGTCGAATAAGCGATCTTGTCGGCCGCCGTTACTTCTTGATTGGAGCCCAGTGTTTTGGAGTACTCGGTTCAATTGTCTGTGCAACAGCAAACAATATTAATACCGTTATTGGTGGAACAGTACTTGTTGGATTTGCCAATGGTGTTCAGACTCTGTATCCAATGTTCATTCATGAGATTGTACCTAACCAGTATCGTGCGTTGGCACATGCTACCCTTACTCTTGGGGTTTTCCCTACAATTGGATTTGGTCCCGTCATGGCGAGAGCGTTTGTGGAGTATACGGCACTTGGTTGGAGGTAAGTCCTCAAAACCTAGTTTTATTTCTTCTGCTAACTTGCGACTAGATGGTGCTACTGGCTAAATGTCATTGTCGGAGGTATCTCCGTTATCCTTTTTTTCCTATGCTACTTCCCGCCTGATTTCGAAAATATACAAGATGGTGGTGCTTCCAAATGGCAGATTGTTAAGGATGCTGATTATGGTGGAATCGTATTGTATGCTGGGGGATTAATCTTGATTCTACTGGGCTTTAGTATGAACCCCAAGTTCTAACGAACCCTTTCGTCAGTCATGACACTTTGCTAATGTGTTCGATTTTATAGCCTGGGCTGCTGGAACGTATGAGTGGCAGAGTGTACATGTGCTTGCTACCCTTCTCGTTGGCCTGTTTGCCTTAATTGCTTTTGGTTTCTATGGTATGTATTCTCTTAGAGGTTTACAGATTGAGTCATTGCTAACTACGAGTTCAGAGGCATATGCTCCTATCAAACAACAGCTTCTCCCCTTACATCTCCTCAAGATCCGCACATATGTCGTGGTAATTATCGTTGGAACTGTAGCGCAGATGACTTACTACGCACTAAATGTGCTCTGGCCCGAGCAGATCAGTGTTCTGTATACTTCAGATGTTATGAAGGCAGGGTGGATGTCGGTAGGAATTCTCCTCTCCTATTTCGTGTGAAAGTTTCTACCAAAGCTAACTGGGTTTCTTTCTTGTAGTGTACAACTGGTGCAGGTCTGGCTGCTGGAGCAATTGTCATGGGGCCTTTCTTTAAGGTTATAGGTCACGCCAAATGGCAACTTACCGCTGCTAGTCTGGGAGTGACTGCTTTTACTGCTATGATGGCAGCATCAACCAGGGACACTCAGTCTTTAGCTCTTAGTGTAAGCTTAAAATGTCGTCGTGTTTCGCCTGCTACTACTAACTAATATGAAAACAGGGCACTACTTTGTCAGGGGCTTTCGTTGGTTGGATTGAGCTTATGGCGCATGTGATTTGTGGTTTAGTTGTTCCACCAGATGATATCGGTGTAGCCATGGGCTTTTTCGCGTCAGTGCGTGCCGTCGGTGGTTCAATAGCTGGTAAGTAAATCCATTTGAAATGATTTGGCATTGTCATATTACATTAGTACAGCGCTGACACTATGACTTATTAGCAAGTGTATACGTAGCCGTCTACTACAACAAACTCAAAACAAACATACCGAAATACATCATACCAGCTGTCACTAACGCTGGACTTCCTTCCACAAGCATAACCGACCTGTTTACGGCTATCAGCAACGGAACATCAGCCGCACTCCAATCCGTTCCCGGAATCAGTCCGTCGATTCTTACAGCTTTAACGATTTCCACACAGGATGCTTACGCTTCTAGTTTTAAGACTGTTTTTCTTTGTACACTGGGTTTTGGTGGTTCGGCGATTGTTGCTTGCTTTTTTGCTTCTGGTGTTGATCACTTGATGACTAGTTTTGTTAATAAGACGGTTACTCATACCGGGAAGGGTGGCGTTCAAACTGAGGAGAGGGTTGCTAGTACGGAGGAGATGGTGTGATGGGAGTTCGGGTTGCTGGAGTAAGAGAAGGTTTATGAAGTATGGTAACAGATTTTCATTGATATTGTTTACGAGGAAGATAGAATTGAGGATAAAATAACATACTGTCGGGAACACAATATAAAAGATGAAGTTTTCTTAAAAGGCAAGTTGGATGGATAGTGGTACGAAAACAACTTTCCCGGAAAATTAAGTTCTCGTGTCGCTACTATTTACCGACACATCGTAGAACTCTAAGCATGTGAAAGAGCTTGGCCGACGCGCTAGTACAAAGGCGTCGCTTACTCGCATGCTATCGATAATATCTTCGTCATCCCACTCCTTCTCCTCCTTTTCATCTTCTTAATGTTCCTTTCACTTCGCAGCAGTCCAAATTGACGTTGGTACTAAGCGCTGTCAGATGGAAATTCAACAACAGCCTCCAAATCTGCCAACCGAGCTCTGGGTCCGGGTTCTAGAGTGCTTGAATGATGACGAGGAACTACCCCTCTTATGGGCATGTTGTCGCCATGTTTCCACAGCCTGGAAAGAGGCTGTAGAATTCATGTTTCGACAGATACATCTGCGCGAAACATGGATTACTATTGATCTCCGTAAGTTTGTACGTGCATATCTGTTTGCGACTCAAGACTAAACAATATAGGGACCCATAGTGACAAGAATATCAGAACAGAGGATCGATCGGTCTCTGTAATTTTCACCTTTTCGCATCTCTCCCACGACAAGAAAACCGCATACTTTAGCTTCATTAACGAGTCAAGCTACATCGAAGACTACGAAGGTCGGTCGCGGCGGGCAGTTCGGTATGCAGCAACATACAAGAATATCGAGGAGCCTGCACATCATGTTCAGGTTAGGGGTGATTTGAATGATACTCCGGTGCCTAAGTTGAAAATAGACTGCGACGCGATGCTGCTATCCTTCGATTGGCGCGGAGTCTATTCGGCGTTCTACGGCGAGGAGAAATTGTATCGTGATATCAATAACCGTCTATTCGAGGAACTCAAGGACTCCTTGGGGGATCTTCAGACCAAGATGGATGGCGGACAATTGGCCTTGGATTGCGGAACAGCTATGTTGAGAAATATACAAGAAAGGATCGAAAAAGAGTCGCGGCACGCCAAAATAATGGCCCGGCGTGCCCGTATAAGACGACAGTTCAAAGAACTCAATGGAACCGAGTGGGATGCTGAGCGTGACTGGGACTTGAAAGCGGAAGAAATTGTAATGAAAGAATTGGCGTTCAAAGCAGAAATGGCCTGCTGGTGGGCTTTCAGCGATGATGCTGATGATGCTGATGACGATGATGTGTTTGACGAAGATGATGAAGATCAGGAAGATGAAGAAGAATTATTGTGGGATGACGAGGACGAAGAAACTGACTGGGAATAATAGGAAACTGACAAAATGGCGTTGTGAATGATACCCTTTGGCGTTGGAAGGGTTAGCAATAACAAATTGCACCGGAAAGGTTCGGCAAAAGCGGAGGATATGGCGTTTTTATTCGTCATTTGAGGGACTTGGTACATAGGTACGTACTTAAGAATTTGAAAATGATTCAACACGAAGGACTTTGAGGGTCGGGTCCGCCAAGAAGGACAAGATGATGTGCTATATGCATAGTACCTTTCATATACTTATCTGCCTCTCCTGCCGATCATATCTTGGCTTCATGAAAATGCCTTGCTGTGCCCACATTCGTTGGACTCTGCGGCACAGAGCTTATCCCACACGTGACAGAAGAATCGAACCAGTACCCATTCCTACTCTCTTTCTTAGATAAATATATTTCCTAAATAAACTTGATACTTGCTTGAACATACTGCAAATTACTAATTGGTTTTATTTCCTCCCGTCTATCGCGGTACACAAATAATACGGTCCGCTTGGATTCTAGGGCAGATTTCTATTCTCTCCAACATTTACGGCTATTTCAGGCACCTCTTGGCACTGTTGTTTTGCATACCGTGCCGCAAAGTTGAAGACTAGAGTACCTATCATTGGTACAAGGTTACCAACAAGAACAAGGATATGTTATTACCTGCAGCTAAAGTCCTTGAGCTGATTCTCGGATAATATAAGATATCCAACCTCCCCCCTAGTACTGTCCTGAACATCTTTCTTTCTGTTTTCTCCTTTTTCAAGTACTTCGTATCGCCCCAATAAAAAGCCCATTGGAAACCAGGCAAACATTCACTCACTCCAAGAAAGATACCCAACCTCCAAAAATATTTTTCTTCCTCTCCCTCCGCGAATCATCCACCCAACCAGGCCAAATCGAACCCGACATATCTATACCCACCGCCACTTCCACCTCAACCAAAATATCCACCGCAGCATCAAGTTACAGAGACTACGTAACAAGATGGGACCTATCGAACAAACCAGACCTCGCACGAAAACTCATCTGTTTCCTCATTCTAGGACTCCATCTCCCTCTAAATCTAATCAGTATCTTCTCACATGGTATCGGTCTCGGGTTAATCTTTGGGATCATTTGGAGTGTGCTTAATTTTGTGTGTGTTGCTTATGCTTTGTATCGGATTGATGTTATGGTTGGTCAGAGGCTTGTTTGTGGGAAGATGTAAGTTTTCCTTTTATTTTGGAAAAAGAAAAGAGGGGGGGTGGGGGTTGATTTTCATTTATCTCAGCTCGGGATGGATGAGGTAAAGTGAGACGTTGGTAATGATATTGATTCATTTTTTATAGGTATTCGAGACTTGATTTTGATTATGTGTTGTTGGGATTGACGGTCTTTTATTTCATCGCTTTTGGGTTGTTATTTGCAAGGATGCATATGATGTCTTTGAGAATCTTGTGGACTTGCATTGTTGTTGCGGATATTTTGTGCTTTCTGACAGGATGGTTTGCTACTTGGCGGGATGTTGGAGCATTGGCTCTTGGTTGAGCTTGAACTTTTGGTTTCGATTGGGAATTGGGAGTATTATGATGGATTTTATGTGGAAATTATGGAATCTGGAAACCCTAGGTGAAAACGCGACTTCGATACCCAGCTCACGGCGCAATTAGTCAAAATTGGGATGAAATAACAATTTGGTGCAGGTGTGGAAGGAAGTGAACGTCGGTATCTTAAAACTAAATGAATTGGACTTTGAATAGCCTGTTCACCTTACCCAGGAAACCTAAGGAGATCTGTAAATAGAGGAGTTCGATATCACCACATCGACAACAAACTTAGAATCATTATGTTGTGTTATGCTCTGCTCGGCTCGCTTGTTGACAGAGTTTACCCTCAAATGTTAGACGGAAAAAACTGACCATTGTGTGCTATTGATCTAATTTGGGATAAATTTTTTTGCGTGTGAATCCCCTACTGAGTGGGAGTTCTAGAACTAGAGGGGATAGAGCGTGGTCATCACATCTAAAGCCCCTTGGATCTAGTAAGCGAGGAACTGGTCTCAAAGACTATAACTTTCTATGCTATCAAGCTTAAGTAGGAAACGTAACCACCAATTCCCACAACATCTATCTGTATTAAAAAGGTGATCTTTATAATCTTATAAACTACCTATTAATAACTTTATCTCATAATGACCTAAAAAAAAATTGCAAGCGATGTCTTTTTGCCAGGTTGACTGATGTGGTATTTAGAACACATTGATTTTATGAATTTATATTTTGATCTTAAAACAGCGCAAGTGCCTATGCAGCTTGTCTTCAAAAATAAAGATCTTTAATATCAAGACTATTAGCTGTGCATATTGACCTCCAAGCTCTTAAACAATTGAATGAAAGAATATGTTCGTTCGTTCCCTACTAAGCAAGTGACTTTCGTCGACAAAGTCAATTGTTGAAACAAAGCTTCTATCAATCTTTATTGGCTTGTCAAACATTGCTTCATGTTGAATTAAATGGTAATAATCATGTGATCGTCCTCCTCTGGCTACTACAAATAGGCCTAGTTCGGAGCTCCCTTTGCTCCCCAGAGAATACAACACCCATGTAACAAAACGGTCCTAACAACTATTCCGTTCAAACCTTTATACTCTTTGTCTCATCCCAGTAATTGTAAGTTTCAAACACGAACTGTACTTGAGCCCTGAAGGACGCCATGTGAGAATAGTATGTACCTAGTCGGACATTGTAGAAAGATTATGGGATGGTTCACATCATAATGTTATATGCTCTAGAGTAAGATAGTTTCATTACTGTTGCTACAATGTCTAAGTAATACTTTTATTCTTTGTTAACTTACATTACCTCGCTTTGTACTCTTTGTTTGGTTTGTAGGTTTCATCCTCGGACAACGATCGAGTACTGTTGCTAGTCGGTCTCGAAGAAACAGTACAAGCTTAGAGTCATGAGTGGAGATGAGTCCAGTAGGTGACTACAATATTTTACAAATGATAATGTACAATGAGGACAGTGGCAGTGACCAGGCAAAAAGTCGAAACAGCGTTCAACATGCTGCAACAATTCCATTGAAATTCACTTATATACTGCTTTGTGCTACAAGCTAATCCCTGCCTGCTCCTCCATATTCAACTCTCTCATACTTTATCAACCGCCATACAATCAGAACTCTTTTCCAACCCCAAGTCAAGTCACAGCCGGGCCAAAACAGCAAAACACAACAAAATGGCACCGCGCGAACCACAAAATAGGCGTCCTTCAAAAGACTCACCAATGACATCGCCCAAAACCCAAATCATACCAGGAAGAGCAAGATCGCAGAGCCCTTCCTCACCAATTTCACCCGCGAAACTAGGCGGCAAATCAGGGATCTCAAAAGGAAGGGGTTCCTCAGGTCGCAACACAGCCAATCCTCTAAAGACGAAACAACACTCTTGTCCACAATGCGGTGCGCATGACATCCTTAATTGCGTCAGAAAAGGACACATTATTCATTGTAAGGAACACGAGAGGTATTATAGTCCACAGACTTATTGTAGGGAGTGTGATCGTCTTGAGAGGGCTGAGGAGTTTGAGGCTAGTGGAAATGGAAAGAGGAATGCGAGAGGTGGGAAGGGAGAGAGGGGAAGGAGAAAGAGTGGGAAGGGAAAGGGTAAGGGGAAGGAGAAGTAGGATGGGGATAGGAATAAGAAGGTCTAGAAGAAACTAGACAGGTTTCGTGTTTTAAGTTTTAGGTGAGTATACAGTAACTAACCAACTTCAAATACGAGAAACACTATCTGTTTTAACAAGTCTCTAAATGCAATTTCAAAAGCAATCACGCATTTCTCTCCTTTAGTTTCTATTTCTAAAACTAGGGCTCAATAATTAGTTTATAGGATTGCTATGAGATGGCTATATTCATTACTTGTAGAGACATACCTTCATAATAGTGAATAAATTAGAATGTTCTAAGCAAGCGCTTCGGTAATATCCTCAGGCTCATAGCTCAAGCTTCGAAAGATCTTGACGTGACCAAAATCTTTCTCCACCCTGTCACAAGCTTTTACAAGTCGTATTGAAGCTACCATTGGTCTCTATTAAGTTAGATTATGTGAGAAAGTTAGCTATCGTTCATTGCTTTGGAAGTTATTATTCGGTGCCTATCGGGTAGAAGCTTGCCTCTGAGTGAGTCCATCCCACTTACCACTGACCCTAATACCACTTTAAATATGACGAAGACTATCAGCATCATTGTGATGTGCTCGATCATATTTCATGGGTCACCAAATTTTCTTATCTTGTCTTTGAGGATGATCCACGGGGTTCTCCAAGGATACCCCCATCCATAATCTCTCGATAGAAACCATTTATTACCATGAAGTAGCACAGTCTGTTGTTACCTCGAACTTGTAATGAAGCGAAATCTAAAGTTACTGAAACTATTTTTACCAGCAACCTTTAGGCTTTAAGACTAATTGCGCAAGATATACAAATACAGAGGGACCAGGACAGAAGATCTGTGAAGATAGTTCCTCAAACCCCCTTCTCCAACGGAGGACTGTCCACAGAAGCATCACCAGAAGAATTCTCATTTGAAGCACCAACATTCGCGTTTTCCTCTGGTTTGAATCTTCCAAATCCTATACCAAGTGCCCCAAGACCTGAGAGAGAAGCAGCAGCTACAGCAACGTACCAAGAGTGGGTTAATGCCAAACTAATCTTGCTCAAACCAACAGTAATTTCTCCCGATGGAACTAGTCTGATAATTTCCGTGGCGCCAGAGTTGAAGATTGTGCTTGTAGTCAGATCAGGGATAATATTGACAAGTGATTTATAAAGCAGCTGATCAAACACATTCTGCGTAATAGAAACTAACAGAGTTGGCCCCAACCCTTGGAAGAAGACAACAGTCGAGATTCCAATTGGGATATCGTCTGCGTCCAGCTTGCTTTGTACAACGACTATTCCTTGTTGCATACCGAGTCCCACACCTATTCCCACCATTGCTTGATAGCCTATCCATTCTCCAGCTCCAGCTTGAGCTTTCATAGTCGTGAGAAGACCGGCTCCAAGCGCAGATATAACACTTGCTGATAATACAACTGGTGCAAAACTGCCAGTCTTGGAAATGAAGATGCCCGAAAGTATGGAGAAAATCACTGCTCCAATAATCATGGGGAGACAGCGAATTCCGGACTCTGCTGCGGATGTTCCCTTTACAGATTGAAACCAGATTGGAAGCTATTATAGATTAGTCAAATGAAGGAGCATGGCTAGTCAGGTAACTACTCACAAAGTATGCTAAAGCATAATAGGAGCCATCTAGAGCCATTGAAAAGAAAGAAGCAGATATCACTTGTCGTTTCATCATAATTCGGGGAGGAAGGGTAGCGCGGTCTTGTAGCCAGATTTGAACTGCGCCGAAAGCAAGGATGAAGATACCGGAAAGTACGAGGAGAGCGATGACACGTGGATTGTCCCAACTAGTAGAACCGCTGAATTGAAGACCAAGAATGAGACATATATTAGCAGTAATAAAGAAAAGAAGTCCGAGGGGATCCATTCTCTTGAGTTGATCAACGGCTGTTAGTTCCTCAGTTGATTGCTCTTTCGGCGGGTTATATAGGAACATGATTATCCCAGCCGCAAATGCTCCGAAGGGCAGATTCAAGTAGAAACACCTGGACGATATTCTGTCAGCATCATACAGAAGCAAAAGATGGAGTGAAAACATACCATCGCCATGTTAAATAACTGTCTGTAATTACTCCCCCCAAGAGTGGACCAGCAACAGAAGCTATACCATAAATAGATCCCACAGCGGCTGTATAAGTAGGAACCTCTTTAGTCGGAACAGTCTTAGAGATAATAATCAGGGAACCATTGACGATACCACCAGCCCCACTGCCTGCAATGGCACGACCGACGATCAAAGCAGCAGAAGATGGACTAGTCGCACATACAAGTGAACCAAGTTCAAAAATACCAATAGAAACAAGGAGGACCACCTTATTTCTGTAGTAGGTATATAGTTTCCCATAATGAAGCTGAAAACAGCACATGGTAAGTAAATATGCTGATCCATACCAAGCGACATCTTTCAACGAGTTAAAGTGATCGGTGATTTTTGGTATCGCTGTTGCAATGATGCTTTCATCAAGGGCCATGAGAAAAACTGCTAGAGCTAGCGCAATGGTTATGAGGGCTAGCTGCATGCGATTGAGTGGTGTCTCTGCATCCTCGGCGACAGATTCCTCTGTAATATTGCCCGTAAGCGAGCGCGGCTTTTTCTCGTCATCGAGATTCTTTGATGCAGCGGGTGGCTTAATTTGAAGAAGCAGTTAGATACGGGTATCTTCTATTTGTAGATCGCAATGAACATGAGTGGATTGTTCTCACCTCGATCGCTTCAACTGCATCGCTGGGTGACAAGACAGAATCCATCGGGAAAGTAGTGCCTTGGAAAGACAGCAAATACCTACTCTACTTCGTAGGAAGAAGAGGCTAAGAAACAAAATAGTGGCTCCAATGCGTCGGATCATAGCTGATGCGGAGGGCCCAAAAACGATATTCATCGCCCTAGTGGATTTATCGTAGAAGATCGTGGAGATAACTGCATTTGCTGCAGGGGCTAAATTTTATCATACGATGGCTTAAAGAAGCTAAAGCCATCACGCGGATGACCCGGATGCAACCGAACCCCTGCCTATACCCAGATCTGTTCCGGGGATAAAAGTAGAAGAATAGAGATAAAGAAATTGATAATCGATATGATAGGATGGTTCGTGTCGGTATTCTTCGTTTTCCCGACCTAATCACCGTAACCGAAGCATTTAGCGTCTGCAGCTTAGTAGACCTGCCTGTTAAAGCCACGGTGTGGAAGGGAACAGACTCTCGTTCCATAGAAACTAATTCCAACGCTCACTTTCATGTACTGTACGGAGTAATACTATTATGTATTTAACTATTACTTGTCGCTTTTGATATAAAATTTTAATCCTTTAACGATGTAGGTCTACAGTTCTTATTTCCGAACACTATAGTCATTAATCTTTAAGATGATAATTAGTAAGCAGAATATTGTATCTTCTAATGTTGGAACTATATCATCTAAATTAATAACTCATAGGCCTACAAGCTCTAAGTCAAATTGTCTTTTGGTGTTGTATTTAATCTAACCAGAGTGTTAAACGATCAAAGAGAGAATAGTAATAAATATAAAGTAACTAAATCAAATGAGATAACTAATAAGTAAAGATGAACTTGAAGGAGCAAGGAATTGTAGAAAGACTGGAAATTTTGATACTTCACCTGTATTCCACTTTGTCATCATAATTAAATAGAACATTTCTTCACGTAAAACTAGACGATATCATTGGGAAGACATTCGACTTGACAGGATTAATATTGACTTGGGAGAATGACATAATGCAGTTGTATATAAACCTGCACAACAAAAGCTACTAGACAAAAAACCTTAGAACGACATGCCCTTCTCAAGTCCGTCCATAATCACAACAGCCTTCCTAGACACAGTCTTACACTCCTCCCCAACTCCATCACTGTCCACAATCCCGTTAAACCCTTTCTTCCACCTCTACCAATCACTCAATTCAAAAGGCTCTACTCCCTGCATCTCCTGTCGACACAGAAGCAATTTGAATAGTCCCTGACCATTCCATAAAATCCACTGCGCTGCACCAAGAACCCACGCCTCCCGGATAGCAGGATTCTCTTTCTCATTTTCACCCTCTTTAACAGAATCAAAAGCACCGCGCATTGCAGATAATGCAAAGTTGGGGCCAGGAAGCCAGATACCAATCTCCATAAGATTGGCTAGGAAGGCTTGGTAATTGACGTACCGCATTGGATCGGCATCGTCGTCTCCAGGATCACCACAGTTATCAACTATGTCTTCCAGGAGGTGCTGATAGAAGGAGTGGACAGCGGCTGGGGCATCCTGGGTATATGTCAGTGGTATCTCAAAGATATTGATGTAATTGACACGAACTTTCAAACCTGATTTCATGATCCGTTTTTCATTCCTTTCAATAAGCCATAGTAGTCTCGCAAGTTTGAGCTGCGAGGGGTGATAATAAGGAATCTGTTCCGAAAGCTCAATGCAGACGGTGTTAATGGGGCGCAGGTTAGAATATTCATCTGGGAATATTTCGATGATGCGATTGACGGCATCATGGAGCGAGAGCATGCTACTGGGCTGGAGGAAGTCGCGAAGAATGAGAAAGACCAAGTAGTCATCGGGGAGATACTCCTTCGGGACAGTTACAGCAGAGTTAATCGGCTTGGGCTTGGACTTGGACTTCATCATTCCGGATAAGGATTTGCTGGGTTTTGTCTTTTCAGCATCACCAGGATCGGGGTATTTCAGGGCATCGATGTTGAGGTCCAAGGCTGCCGCCGTACTGAGGAATAAGTAAATAGAAGATATGTATCAAGGCTTTAATACTCAGTGGCCAGAGGAGTGGACAAGATGAGATGCCAAAAGATATATAACAGGCTGGGGATTGTAATGCGCAAGAAGAAAGTCGTCGTCGTTGTCGCAAGCAGTAATAAACGAAGCGAGCCCCTAATTGACAGTCGTAGGTAGGCGAGAAGAGCGGGAATCCGCTCCGCTCCAGCACAAACAAGCCTTCCCGCCAAAATGGAAAGCTCCAAGCTTCGAAAATCTCCATGATCTCATCAGCATCAACATCAACAGAACACCACCAGCATATCAACCTCTCATCGCCATCACTCAATTCCTCTGTCGAAAATGGGCACCTCAGCTTCGAAAACTGCCCGAGCTGCTGGCTCCGTAGCATCACGAAAATATCCAACCCGCGCGCCTGGCATTGCTACAACAAATGTAACCTCACAACCATCACCTGCAGCTCAAACATCAGGTCCAGGTCCAGGTCCAACAGTACATCCTCAGCCTCAAGCAACTATGTCGCGAACAGAAGGTATAATCCCCTCTCAATTACAACATGTTTCACTGCATCAAATCCCTCATTAAAGAAAACTCCAACTGATAAGCCAACCAACCCTCAGCAATAAATAATAGCGACTTCCAAGATCCCGACCTAGCTGCCCGCCTCTCCCAACTCGGCCCCGTCCAACCAAACCCAACATATTCCAATTCCTCAACCTTCCACCAACCTCAATCTCCCTCGCAGCCTCAAGCGCCGCACCTCTCACCCTCAACCTCTCACCTCATATCCAAAAACCTATCTCCCTCTCGCGCCAACCCCTCACCCTCCGAATCCCACGACCCACAAACCACCCAGTCCAACTTCCAACCCTCAGCCTCTAACCCCTCACAATCCATATTTCCAAATACTGCCTCCAATCCAGCCATTGCACTCCTGGAGGCGCGCAAGCGCCTGGCAGAGGAAGCTGATACCGAGTTCTCCAACATAGGACGACGAGGCGCTAAGGGGAGGACATTTCTAGATGTGGTTACAATCCGGCAGGCTCTGATGCTAAGAGATCAGAAGGGCATGGCGAATGAAGACATTGAGAGGCAGCTCGGGCTTGGTAGCGGCGTTGTGTCGAGGTTAGGGGAGAGGGGAGTTATTGGTGTTACGCAGTATTGAGGGGTTGTAGAGTTCGGGTCAAGTCATCGGATCGTGTCTTCGATGGGCCGGTGTATAATAGCTTGGGTGGAGGAGTTGAATGGAGGCTTTGAAATCAGTTGCAAGTTTTATTTATCTGGAGAGTATTCAAATAAGCAGCTAGCTGGAGTAACTCAAGAAAGGTATTCCATTCTTCGAACTACAGCACCTCAACAGAGCTACGCTAAGGGACAAGCAGCAAATCTACCAACTCAAGAAAGGCCTCTCGCCTTCTGTCACCCCAGAAAATTATCCTATCGTATCACAAAGAGACGGAAACAGCGCCCCCAAACTCTCAACTTTCAAGTTACCGAAACAAGCAATCTTACCAACTCGAGTGACCGCCATCCATCCGCAGATCCGACCCCGTCATGAAGCTACTCGCATCACTGATAAGGAAAGCAGCAGCACCTCTATACTCTTCAGGCTTGCTCAATCGTCCAAGCATGTTCTGAGTTGGCCAATCCATTCTCCGCTCTGGGAACTTCTCAAACAGAGCCTCGACCATAGCTGTGACGATGTAGCCTGGGGAGATGGTATTGACACGAATATTGTACACGCCCCATTCGCTTGCCAAGTTACGGCCCAGTTGAATGACGCCGGCTTTCGAAGCGTTGTAGGCCGGGCAGATGAGTCCCTGTTAAACTTATCAGCAATTACATCAAGAGAAGAGAAGGTGAGGTGTCTAACTCGGTTAGCGATCGTGCCGCTCATGCTTGCAATCAACACAATACTACCGCCGTTACCAAACCGTATCATCTGTTTGGCTACAGCCTGAGCCGTCATAAAAACGCCGGTAACGTTGATGCTCATCATCTTATTACAGTCCTCAGCTGTATACTCCAAAGCCGCGGTCTCCTGCTGGATCCCAGCCGCTGCAATCAAACCATCGAGCCGTCCATGCTTCGTCGCAATCTCTTCGACAATCTCATTCAACTTCGGGACGTCCTGGACATCGACCCGGCAGTATGAGAGAGTTGTGCCGAGTTCAGCAATCGCCCGCTTTTGGATGGGTGCGAAATCCACCGATGGTTCCTCTGCATGCTTTGTTAGCTATCTGGTACCTTCCTAATATGGAAATCCATGATACAATATGCATTAAAGGAATCTTACCAAGTCTATCCAATGCATACACTGTTTATTTTGCATTTAAATTAGCTCCCAATAAACCAATACTCTATCTCAACCTGGATCCACACTTACCAGTAGCACCGGCTTCCAACAAGGCCTCCGCTTGAACCAAGCCCAATCCCCGCCCTGCGCCAGAGACTATGACGACTTTTCCTGCAAGGTTGAATTCGGGAAGTCGTTTGGAAGTTCCTTGAAATATTGGTGGGGTAGTGGTGTTCGTATTAAGACTGCTGGTCTCTTCTTGTGGGGGTGGAGGGACCCCATTGATGGTTGTTGCAGGGCCTGTTGCAATGGGGTGTGAGCTTGTAGGGGTTGGAGAGTGGGATAGAAGTATAGCAGGAGAGAGATTGGTTTGCTGGGAGACCTTACTCATTTTGAAGAGATTCTGCTGTGTATCCAGGTCGGAGAGCGGGGTGGAGGTACTTTAGCTGCGCACGGAAAGGTAAGATAGAATATCACAGAAGTCGTTGTACTGGTAGTATAGTACTCGGAGGAAGTAGTGGTATACTGAAGTTGTAATATAGCTATAAGTAAGCTGTGGATTGATTGATGTATAGCAAGCAAGCAATAAGTTGGTCGACTGATTGTCAAGAACTAGAAACCTAAATATTTCTGGGGAAAGTGGAAAAGGGAAATAAAAAGTGGCAGAAGCCGTGATGATGTAGTCAAGAGCTTTGACAGGGTAGGTAAGGTAAGTGGTAGTTACCATCCAGGAACCAACCGGCTCGGCTTCCTCTTTTCTGATTTTTTGTCTTGCTTCTATGTATGGGTAGACCAACGAACATACTTTCAAACTAGGTAATGGACGGTAGTTACTACCTTGTGTACCGAATGGGTGAAGTGGCTAAGGATCTAGGCGAAGAATCTAGGCAAAGAAAAGAGAAAGGACCTCGAGACGCGGAGGATTTTGGTACCGACCATAAGGCGTAGTACGGTACGCGACAGACTACTCGAGTAGGGTATTTCCGGATTTTCATTGCGGGATTGGTTTGTTGGTTGAACTTGTGATGAACTTGTGATGAACTTGTGATGGGTACCGGTATTTATGGAGTGTTTTATGGGTATGATATAGAGTGTATTATAGGGTGTGGCGTATTAGGGGTACTTTTACTCGTTGGGGGAAGCAGAAAGATGAGATGGTTAGTGAGGTTAGTGAGGCGTGTGAGGAGGGTTCTGGGTTCTGTTGTACAGCAGTTAGTGAGGTGAGGTGGTTAATGCGGGGTCGATGGTTGTTTTGGGTTGGGTTGGGTTGGGTTCATCTGGTTCACCTGGTTCTTTTTTGGACCCCCCCTTGTTTCTTTAGATACCGGGAGTGGAGGTTAACCACGGGGTTAGTTTTGCGTGCTCGTCTCGATTGTTTTTGGAGGAATGGTTGCGCTACTGGTGTTGAATGTAAGTGTAGGAATTTTTGTATGCGTTGTATATTCTTTCTCTTTCATTTATATCTTCATATCTATATTCAAAATAAAAGATGTAGATTAACCCTTAACATACTTTGTCTTTGTATGCAATGAACGAACACCTCGATAAACCCAAATTGTTTCCAGCCCAGTTGCCCACCCAAATCCAGACCCCCGAATGCGACCCCACAATTCGGTTCGGAGGACGGAGGTTCTCTCCATCTCCAGGAAATAGATGGTGGGCATGTACGGGTTACTGGATTGGGAAACCCGGTGCTGAAGAGGGTGGCTACGGTAGGTGACACGAAGGGAGGAAGGTATTTCCTTGCGGGGTTATCTAGTGTGTAATTTTGGGTTCTTTTTGGTGTTTGTTAGCGTCGGGTTAGGTTAGTGTGCTTGGGTTATGGTGGATGTTTGATAGGGATGGGGATGGGGATTGGGAGGCTTGATTTGGATATCGTATCTCCGGGGAGGGAGATGAAGTGCGGTATTTTTGGGTTATTATGAGTAGGGGATTCCTTTTTTTTGTTGTTTTTGCTCTTGCTGGAATCTGTTTTTCTTTCTTTGGTTTTGTGATGTGTATTCTGTATTTGTGGGATAACTTGGAACAGAATTCTATGCTAGTACATAAGATGGATTCGTAGTCAAAAGTTGATGAGAGAATTGAAAAATGTAGCTAGGCTACAGATTCTTTCGTTGCCAATGCGCATCTGTCTATTAATCATAAGTTTTTCTTGACTCTGTTTTTCTATTCGGAATCAGCATTATCAATTCTGGAAAGTCGGGCGGGCTGATATGGAATTATTATACATGATCTATAATGCATGGCACGTCTAGATTATGCCTCCTCGAGTTGCTAGTGCACTTCTTCGTTCCGTGTTTACCGCCATTTTCATTTACCTGCGAATGAAGACATATGAAATCGGATTTTCCTGACTTCTCGACTTTCTTGAAAGGGGTATTTTCTACTGTATGATTACTAGAAAGTCTCAGTACTAGAAAATCTCAGTTCTGATTTCATGAATTCTGCGTTACTGCTAGTGGGACTCGGTTAATTAATGTTACAAGTATCCCATCCAAGGCTCCGGGTTAGTAATCAAGCAGTCCTCCAGTGATCCGCTTCCGCCCCGCTTAGGCACGTGACAGGATTCCGCCACTTTGTATTTCCTTCCCGACGGGAATGTCCACTTTTGCTTATCTTTTATCTCTGCGTCCTTCATACTTCTTCATAGGCCCCTCTCGACCCCGTTACTAACACGAAGCAAGAACCAAGTTCATATTTTTAGCAAGCACGGAAGGACATCTGCGCATCATCACAACAGAGTTGTACTACGTTACTTCTACTATTGTTCCTACCACATACACACAATTCAGCCTGTCTGGCATCCTAGTCCTTACATAGGTGTACCTTACAGAAGAAGATAACATTTTGTTTTGTAGCCGAACTCACCGTCATTCGACCATGCATCCGTCATGTCACCCCAACCACCAGAAACATCCAAGCCAACAAAAGGTTAGCTCAGCTTCCTCTCCAATTCATGCTTTTCTAGGGCTGACCACTATTGTTATGATCCCAGATTGCCGTACCTGCAACAGGCGGAGAATAAAATGTGACAGAGCCCTTCCCACGTGTCAGAAATGCCATGATAGGGACCTTTATTGCCCCGGCTATGGCGTGCCATTGAGATGGATCCAGGGTGTTGCAAGCAGAGGGAAGCAGAAGGGTCAAGGGCCCGAGGTTGCGAGAAGAGGCTCGACGTCTACAGTAGCAACATCAATACCACCATCAATCTCAATATCAACCTCATTATCATTAGCCAAGATCTCAGCAGCACAGAGCACGCAAAGCCTTGGTCATTCATTTATTGTTCTAGACAAGCCTCAGAGTCCCTCTCGTGAGGGTTCAATAGACTGTGAGGTTGGAGAGGTTGCTTCTTTTTCCACGACGCCTACAATAATCCCTAATCCATTGCCAGGCTCGGACTTCTTTCGGCATCCAACTATACGACGTTTGATGGACCACTTCATTTATGTTGTGGCACCCCGCTTAGCTTGGGTTGACAGCGAAGACAATCCTTGGAGGAAGATAATTGCTCCGCTAATCCAGGAATCGGAATCACTTCGCTGGTCATTGCTTGCCTTGTCTGCAGGCGATCTCGCCTTCAAATCTCAACACGACACCAAATTATTTGCCGACTCTCTTCAACTTTCCAAGGACTTTCGAGATAAAGCATTGAAGCTCTTAGCAGACCAGTTAAAGGCCGAAACACAAGGTACAGAAGAGACTTCAATAGTTGTCGGTCACCAGCCGCAAAATACCGACCTTGCCACAACTCTGATGCTTCTCAATCTCGAAATTCTGCAACCTGGGAATACCCAATGGCGAATCCACCTCTGGGCAGCTCGGACCATGATCAGGCGTTGGGGAGATACAGAACATCTACCCATTCCAACCGACGCCACAAGTAACTTCCTAGTCCAAGAATTCTTCACAACAAATGTTTGTGCATTCATGACTACATTTACAGACAATCACGTGGATTATATGAAAGAAGATATACTTAACTACGGTGGAAATTCCTTCTTCATTGACTTCCACCGAGTCATGCACATCGTCACCAATGTTGAACGCCGCAGAGTAGCCGGCAATGTAGACTCAACAATAGATGAAGCCTTCGTCTCCAAAAGATTAGACCAAGCCCGCCAGAGTACACTAAAACTAGGCCGAGCAATGAACTTCACCCCAAAAAGTATCGAAAAGGAATTCGATCACGTGGTCGATATGTACCACCACATGGGACTATTATACATCCACCGAGTCCTCTTCGGAGGATCTTCCCCAAACGAAGCCATGTCCTCCTCACGAGACCAAATCTTTAGAGATGTACTATCACTTGGAGACAGCAAAGCATTTGTTCAAGACCTCGTATGGCCCCTCTTTATAGCCGGAACCGAATGTCGTGGTGACGCCAACAGACAAAACTTTGTGGATAGAAAATTACGAGATGTTATTAAAGCTACTGGACCGTTAGATCGTTGGCAGGTCTTGCAGTTTTTGAAGGCTTTTTGGGCCGAGGAGGATTGTAGGATTAGTTGGATTGATTTTGCTAGGGCGTGGGCGCAGCAGGGGAAGACTTTTGTAGTTTATTGATCTTGACTGCCCCCTCGTATCTCCGATTTCTGAGCTTGAAAAAAAGTGTGCTGAAAATATTAGATGGTATGTTAACTGTATGAGGAATGTTACCCAAAGCGACTGATTATTTTGTTTACTTACATTGACAGTCTTATTCTTAGCATCAAACAATACCCGCATCGGATTTTAATACCCATAGAAGCCAAGCGGTAATAAATTGATACTACAACAAATTTTAGTCTTCTAGATCTATAAAATAAAATTAATTAGCTTTTTAGTAAAAGGAGGATCTAAGATTTAACTGTATAGCGACTAGAGTAATAGGGGAATAATATAAGTCTTAAGAGGTACTATAATCTGTTTACCTACTAGGGGGTGGGTGCTATGCATCTGTGACTTAGTAATGTAGCATAGTGCTAAGACAAATATAAGTACTATCCACCTCATATCTTTATTAAAAAAAACATCCTATTTTCCCTTCCTCATATTCTTCCTCCTCTTCTAAATCTAGGATCCCTATTTCGGAGATTCTCCCTCTTTTCAAAGAAATTTCAGTCCACTTGCTACTGTTTAAATGGGTCCTAGCCCTACTAGTAGAAAAGATATCCCTTAACCATCTACATGTATGGGAAAATCATACATGGACTCTCAGGTATAGGCATTCAAAATAACCTAACCTGTAATCGTGTATGAAACAAGCAAACAAACAAACAAACAAATAATCAAACGCTTAGTAGATTTTATTGAATTAAAGTGATTGTATGACATCCCACGGCGTTCATGTCCCTCGGGGCATGGGCATAATCACTTTCTTTGGCATGGCATGTTAAGTCGTTACAAGCATCCTCAAAATCGTCATATGAATCGTTACAACGCTTCACCTCGTCTCTAAAGTATCCAATCCTTTCATACTGTCCCTTCTGCTTCCCTGTTGGTCTGAGCAATAGGCCATGTGCTATGTGGGAATACAAATCATTGGTAATCCCTACTGGCAAGATATGAATTATGTGAAAGCATTCCCAAAAGACTTCATATGTCGTGAGATATAGTATCGGGGCACGAGAAGCCGCTCCTGCAGTGTCAAGCCACGAGATTCGAGAGGTGAATCCATGGCCATATCATAATGTGTCGCAGGAATGCACTGGTAATGAACAGGTCCTGGTTTAAGTACACCAGATATTCGGCATATCCATTGTCTATTTCGAGAGGCGAATAATACTTGGCTACTATCGGCGGCCTTGGATGCAGCAATATTCAAGGTTGAATTGCTATACACATGTATCATTAAGGCAGATTCTTTTGCCTACTAGAAACACGAAGTCAGTATCATATATCAAGGGCCTGAGGAATACTCTGATGGAATTCATGAGATGCAAAGCATGTTTTTGTAGTACAGGCGTCTTTCAAACCCCCAAAAAGAAAAATGTAATGGTGAAGAAATACTCAAAAATGATACGTACGTCGTTCTCGTCATCTTGAACGATGTAGACTGCATTATTCTATTAGAGAAGAGTACAAGTCACCCTGCAGATCCTCGGCCCCACTAAGACTCCTTTGCTCGGCTATAATAGACCCTGACTAAACTTCACTGGAATAATTGCCTGATCTAACCTCTAACATAGAGGGAATGTATTTGTAATTTACGAAGCCGTATAATTTACGGTACAGCTTCCGAAGCTATACGTAGCTATATATAACTAACCTAGTATTCTATCACTTAATAACTTTAATTCTATTATCTTGTAGCATATTAAGGTATTATCCTTTGGGCACAATCAGTTTGAGGTGCAGTGTTTCAAACCGACATGCTTGCAGTTGTAGTACTCCAAATCCAAAAATAGTTTTGAGGGGCAGAATTGGGTCCCATAGCGCATAAGGAACAGTGACGTTAAGACTGGAGCAAAGTTCGGCTCCCTGACGACGGTGCCAGATTATCACATCTGATAAGTAAAGAGGAGTAGATTGCTGAATATATTTGGAAACCGTATGTTTGGCATCAACTTTTTGAACATTTTATATCACTACCAGCTTCGCCAAGGGCGAGAGAAGAAGCAGGCTCGAGAAGAGAAGTCATGGCGTGAACTGGGGTGAACTAGATAGCTGGCAACTTTCCTTCAGAGAGGGCCAACTTGAAACCAGAACAGAGTGTCGAGCAAAGTGGGCAAAGAGGGACGAAAGCTGGCTAGATGTTAGAGTTAAGACTAGGACTCGCCGTCGGTTTGAGGTGCGACGGGATTGCCCTTCTTGGGATACCTTAGAAAACACCATGGAAAGTTGGAGGATCTAATGGAACTGAGCTGAAAGGGGTTTCAAAACACCAGAAAAAGATTACCGATAGACTTTATTAAATACTCAAAGTGAGGAGAGAAATAATATGTGATAATATTTACAAGTACAGGAAAGGGATATGATTTTGTGCTTCGAACACAGAGGTAAAATGTTAGAGAGTGATTATCGTGGATCCTCGCTTAGCACTTATTTACCAACGGTTGGAACGTTAGAAATGAAATATGAATGAAATATCACATAATGATAATCTCAGGTAGGCTGTTAACTTCAGACTCTTCCTCCTCCCCTTCGTCAGAGTCATCGAAGTCGTCCTTTCCAGGCTTAGGGCAAGTATTGTCATTGTCAATCGCAGTCATCACAGAAGCCTGCGAGTCATCTGAGCCGGCATTCGAAGCCTTCTCAACTGCATCTACATTTTCAGCCCAATCTAAAATTTCAGAATTCAAGTCTGCTTCACGGAGTTCTGGATCTTCCAGATCCGAGGTCTTGTCATCGTCTACCTTTGATCTTGAACTCTTGAAACTCGCTTCAGAATGTGAGTCGGAATCCAAGGAATCATCCAGATCACTGGACTCGTGCAACAATCGGGGGCTCTGAACTGCAGGCCAGTGCCACGGTCGTCGACAGATACAGTGCCAACATATTTTCCCAGGGTGGAGGAGAACCGTCCGCTGACCGCGTTGGACGCTCACGCATGCAGCTGCCAATCTTGCGAGCCAGTTGTTTTGAGCCCGGACGATTCCAACCGTGGATTTGCCTATATCTTCAGGCAAATCTAGTATCTCTTCCCAGTTATCCAACGAGGTCAGTGTTGTTGGTAGCTGAGGATTGGTGTGGCAACAGTCTCCGCAAGGAAACGCTCGACGAAGAAGAGGATTATCATCCTCAAAGAGAGGTAAGACGTCAATGTCTGCCAGCCACTCTCCTTTGTCATGAACCGAGACGAGAGTCTCGACAACCGAAAGATCTTTGTCGATGGTCCCTCGAGATCTCTTGTCCATGGGCAACTCGAATTCGGTAAAGGAAAGATGTAGCGATGTTGGCTGAAAGAAATCTGCAGCGTTGCCGTCGAACTCGGCATGTGTGATGTGCTTCCAGGAGTTGAGCTCAGACGGCCGTATTCGTGGGGTGGGTGGAGAAACCATTAGTGTCATTCCCGTTCGACCAACATTTCCGATAATCATGGCCACCTCGTCTTTGTGCGATAACTCGTACGGGTCTAACAGGAGTGTTTTGGAAGTATAGATGGTATTGCGGACTGCTATCCCCATGACATCTTTAAGATCTTCTTGTCGGAGATTGTAACAGCCGGACTCGAACATGGCAATGCAGCTGAGTATGCTCTCCCTCCCGAGAGGCACAAGTTTGCATCTAAGGAAAGCTTTTTTCAAAACTGTCGAATCGGGAATCCATGAGGCACTGTAAAGGGGTTGGGACATAATGTCGATGGCCACGGTTGCACCTGGTAGTTGCTTCTCATACAGCTCAGTGGCCAAACTCAGAGCAATCAGAGATCGCATGTACTTGTCGAGGTTTTTGACATGAACATGCAAATCGGGCCGAAAACGAGGAAAATCCAGTTTCTGCAGAACAGTTAAGTTGATCATGTAGCGGACAAGAGTCTCCGGATGTATCGTTTCCCGCAATGCTCTAGTTGCCGCAGCCACGTTCACCACAGGAGCAGCAGATGCACGAGAGATGCTGTCAATAACCCTCCTGGGGTATATTCTCTTTGGCGTATACTTGAGAAATAGCGCAACTTCTTCCACATCTCCAGCCAAGACATTGAAGGCTGCATATCCAAATCTGTGGGGTGCTTGAGCAGCCTGGTCTTTTTCTCCGCGTGTTTTGATCTTATCGCTTTCGCTAGTTGTCTCTTCCCCGTGGATATTGCGATCGGTTCCAATGGGTACAATAGGTACAATGGAAGCTCGCCTCGAAAGTGAATCTTCGATATCTCTTTGTTCCGAGGTGAGCATCCTTGCTAACCCCTTGGTAATGGCTAATTCGTTGTCCTCAAGTGGTCCAAGGTAGCAATCGCACAATGTTTCAATCTCGATTTGTGGTTGAGATTCCGTCTTTGCTCTATTTTGTTTCCATGTGTGACGTATTAGGTAGTTCGATATCCTTTTGCCAGCGGATTTGACTTTAATTTTTTCGGCCACGGCCCGGTGCCATTTCAGTTCCTCCAACTCTTCTTCGTTGTTTATCGTAGCAAAGGAGCCTTTTTGTATGTAATGATAGACCTCTCCTTCCACTAAATTGGTGCATGCATTGTTACGTTTGGGATTGTTTCCCATGCAGTTTTGGGGGCATTTTTGGCCACACTGCGCAATAGAAGACCTGCCATGACAGAATGGAGTGCAAACTGTACCCCTTCGAATACACTCACAACCCCAAGCTCGACTGCATTCCCGTTGTCCTGTGTGGCAGCTACAACCCCGAAATGCGTCCTCGAAAGTAGTCTCTATCCAGCGTTGATGCAATAGCCGCGTCGAGGAATTTGAACATCTCTTGTGCACAAGGGCTGTTGCATACTCGTAACAGCCAGCGAGTCCTTGTCTTGGTATACGGATAATGCACGTATCCGGGTCTAGCTGAAGGAGCTCCGCAATAGATCTCATCATAATGACCTTTTCATTATAATTGGTTAGACAAGGACTAGACAGACATTTGAGACGGAATGGACACGATAAACCCAATAATGGTGGTGGGTGACTTCGGAGGTCCGCCAAAAACTTTTCCCCACGTCGACGTCCGAGGGCAACAAGTGACAGTGCTACCTCGCGATTAATGCCTTCGGGTCCAAGAATCGTTTTTGATGCGTTGTAAAGAATGAAGATCCAACTAGATCTTGATAGCAGGTGACGAGATAGGTTGATATTGATGCTTTCATTCATGTCAACATTTATGCTTTCTGTTGCTCTTTGCAAGCAATCCCATAGTGCGATGAAAAACCCGGCTGCTGCTACAATATCTTTCCCCAGGGGACCCCACCCAGCAAGTACAGAGCCCAATGCAACCAAGTGTAGTTCTTCAAGGTTTAGCCGCGAGGTGCCATGGCCTAGGGAAGTGTCAACAACCACGGGGTCTCCATAATAACGGAGATGGGAAAGAGCGAGAGACCAGTAAACTCCATCCTCTGCTCCCCTACTTCGATCCTGCAAGCCAATAGTCAATGAGCCTCCGGGAGACATGACAGGATCCTCGAATTTGATATTCGCTGGGATCTTTTCGCCGAAAACTAGCAGGTCAGGATATAAGTGCCACGCAGAGATTCCCAACAGCACAGCGCCTTTCGAGACGTTTTGAGGTTGTCCACTGGCAAGCTTCTCAACAGCTTTCATGGATGTCTGCCATGCTCCAATGACATTTTCATATGCGCTTTTGTCTCGATTGATAGGCAAAGACACATTATTCAATATCAGCATGAGCTGTTTCTGTTGGAACTGCTTCGCCTCGTCCGCAATCTGCAACCATGCACGAGCACTGGCATCCCATTGTGCAAGTTCCATACGGCTGACACCTTGATTGGCAGCAACCAGGCCACCGAGAGAGGTATTATAGGCATCAGAGGTTGCCTTGGATGAGACTTTTTTGATTCTTTCTTCGACAATCTCAACCCAAATAGATGTAGCTTGAGGACCAGTCCAGGTGCGGGCCAGCATGCATGCTAGGAGGTGGACACCGATCGCTGCTGGACCCGAAGTTGCTGCTGCCCAAATTGAAGTTGCATCAGCACCAACATATGCAGCGAAAGCTCCATGTTTGTGATTGCCCCGAGGATTGACAGCTTCTGTCTGAGAAATTTCAGACGCCCGTTTGCCGTACGACCTGATCAGTTGTGGTGATTGTGGAAGGATCTCCTCAAATAGTGCCCCAAGTTTTCTCGCAGTTCGATGTAGATGGCCATCCTCGGCTATTGAACGTCTCTGGGGAGTGAGATTGGCGCCCAGGCTCATGAATTCTTTGGGGGCGTCGACCTTGATGATAGAGAAGTCGAGGGTCAAATTTGCCAGCGCCAGAGTATTCTCAATCGAGCCTGAGGCAAAAGCAGCATTGACCTTGCTGATTGACATGGCATTCATACTTTTGCCTCAATATATCGCACAGGAAAGAGCTCTGTCGAGCTTCACCGTCGAGCCTTACTGCAGAGTTTGAATATGGCTCGCTTAACGAGTTCCCTCCTCAAGACAGCGGACTTATTGCCTGCTAGGATTTCTCCGATGATGGTCAGCAGAATTGGTGAAGGGTGATTCACTTTTTGTGCGAATTGATGCAGAGTCTCGAGAAAATTTGATGTTGTTACGAGTTCTTTCCTTCGAACTTTTCTTCGACGTGGCAGTGGGGCTGTGTAGTTACACTGCATAAGAGCCTTGTGCTGCGGAATCCCTACGGGTTGATGCGCAATCAGCTGACTAAATGTCAAAGAGATATTCGTTCTTGTTCACACTGATTCGTCGAGTATCGAACCTATCAGTTATCGAGCCGTCTTCTCAAAGCGTAAGGATTGAACAATCGAGGCTTTTGGTGGTTCTGTCTAACACGGTGCGAAATAATTCTCATGAGATTAATGGGTCTAGATAAATAACCAGGAATTGAGCTGGGATACTCCAGAAAATAGGAATGTGCATAATAGAGTATTAATGAGGATTTGTCAACTTTGTCATTCAGAGCTTTTGAGAATTGAGAATGGGATGATGGGCTGTGTGAACACTTGATTCAGTCCCGTTCTCTGGCCTGACTTGCCAATTAAAGGAGAGAACTAGCTCTGGGTAAATCCTTACACGTAGCTGCGACCTTGCAACGCTCGAGTAGGCAATACCATTTCTCAATACATTCGTATGCGATAACGTTGAATTGGTATTTGGTAAGCCGTGAGGCTGAATAACCAGTCTGCGACTGGACCCAAAGGGATCCAAATCGGCTCTGGCACCCTTGGTAAGTTTAACCGGGGAGCAAGAACGGACACTATCACAACATCTTAATAGGTTCAAAGACGCGGCTGTGTTCTAGATAGTACGAAGGTCCCGGCAAAAAGTATAGAGACTATAGGCTCTTATAGTAGCTAGTGCCCTAAAGCCTACTAATATACTCTATAATTAGATCTTAGTATTCTACTACTATTGATTTTTAATACTAATTTAATACTATTTAGAGCCTACTACTTATTCCTGTATAAATAATAAACTTTATTAGAGTTTCTCTTTTGTTTTACTTTATCTTCTTAATATTTATTTCTACCCTTAAACCTAATAATCTCCTTAATATAATATAGAATCCTCTTAATCTAAGCTTATAATTACTCTTAGGTTATAGTCTCTTTCTAGTACCTTAGCTTTTACTTCCTTTATTATTTAAATAGGCCCATTAAACTTAAGCTTATCTTTTATATAACTAAGTAATAATCTCTTATTTTTAGAAGGATTATATCTATATTAAATAATCTTTTATTAGAGCTTATATATTATAGATTTTATTATTTAAGTATAGTTAGTAATTTTAAGGATAAATAGATTATTTTTAAGTAAGGCTAAAGCTTAAATTTATATACTAAGGTTATATTTAGTGTTTAGTATTATTATACTTATTAATAGTATATTAGTATAATAAGTAGAAGGTTAGAAAGGTATTAAATATAAAGTTATTTTAGTAAGAAAATAAGAGACTACTAACTACATTAGGCTAATTAGCTGGCTATAGGGGGCTACAGTGCACGCCGCCTATAAGAGCCTATAGTCTCTATACTTTTTGCTAGGACCTTTATAGGCATTACAAAATTTATTTATAGACGGACGTAGAAATATTACCCGATTCTTAAGGGGTCGGAGCTCAGAACACAGCTCAGGTTATAGCAGCAATTGCTCAGGTAGACGGAAATTAAACTCGCTTATATTAACATTCCGATGTGAGATTACATATATCAAGGCTTACAATAGGCATAAATATATCAATTACGTTCTATTATAGACTACATGGGCTATAATCGCAATATAGAGAGATGTAGTCAATATAGGTTAAGATTAATTAACGGAATAGATAATTAGGAATAGCTTCAATTTGGATTTAACGTCCAATTTGGGCAAGACGGGCGAAAGTGAAATTCGTGTAATTTAAAGCAAGGATACGTAGAATAAGACAAAGAACAGGTAAGTCGACGCAAAGGCGGATAAAAAGAGATATATTTATCCGACTTACAAAATAAAAAACCACAGAAAACAGAGGTCCTAGGACAAATGGAGCCTTGGATGTTCATCTCCAAGATAAATTAGTCTACTCGGCCGGAAGCTCTAGTAAAGCTCAAGGTTAACCACTTCATAGATTGATAGGCCAGTCTTGGGCGTTGACTCATGGGTGACTGGGAGGGGAGGATCGTAATTGGGCTGCAGAACATGTTATTGAGCTTTTCGTTTATAGAAAATTCCGATGAAACCAAAATCCCGACTGAATAAAAGGTTTCCTTACTTTATCTGAGATATGACATTCTCTATGCCGGTCGCAACAGACTCCCAACCATTCTTTCAGAAGGGGCAAGGAATCTCTGGTGCTCCCCATTTTTGCCTCTCGGTTTTGAAAACTAATGCTTTGATCGTTTTGTAACTTTTCGACACGAGACTGATGACCGTTCGAGGCGGGTACTGGTATCGCGTAAGTTGCTGTATATGTGAATCTCTTCGATGGTAGGTAGTCTTTCCATCTTATGTCTTTTGATGGTAAGAGTCTTCCGACTTGAGATCATCAAAGCCTCGGAAATCGATACTCCAAACATTTGATGGTGCACTATTAGTTTAACATTAATAACCTCTATCCGTCCTATATCATGGTAACGTACTACGCTAACACCAAATTAAAATGATACTAGCACATATAGGGAACAAAATAATTAAATCTCTTCTTCTTTCTAAAGCAGCACAAGCGGAAAAAAGAAGCGCACCGAAAATCAAGTATATGTGCACAAATACAAGGATTCAGAGTCGACCTTGTCGTTAATATCAAGCACTTCGAAACCGACTCCTCTGTAATTCCACAATCAAGTAATCGAATCAAACTACAACTCGCTGTCAGAGTGCTAGAGCAACGCCAGAAGCTAGTGCACCAACCAACCAAATCAAGGCTCTCTACTCCGACTGAATCTAATCAAATACACAAGAGAGGAAACAAGGGCGGAATGTACAAAATGCTTAAGAGAAAAAAAAATATAAAGACTGGTACACATTTCTAGGGGCGCTATTGCTAGGGATAATGTACTTGTTCAGGAATACTAGAAGGACACAAAACATACATATACTATACAACTTTGAGTTGTTTGCTATTATTAAAACGACAAATTACCCCCATACCCGACTCGAAAGTTTTTATTTATATAGTACTTGTGTAGAAGGGGACATCACTAAATATTATGTATTCCCTACAAGGAGCTTACACCGTGCTCGAGTCACTAGCGAGTATATCTTTACAATTCCGAATTAATTAAACTATTTATAATAGTAATAGAATAAATATATCTTTAGATTCTATCTTATTTTATAGCCCACACCCTACTAACGTATAGCTAAGACCATTAGTAAAGCTTCTATAGAACTATTAGCTCTATACAGAACATAAAATCAATAGAGTCGCTTCCCTAAATATAGCCTTACACAAAAAGTAGAGATTTTCTTTTAGTTTATATCAAATAGAATATTCATTTCTAGGTTACATAGCCTATATACCTTACTTTTATACAAATAACCTCACTTCCTACCTACATATCAGCTCTATAAGGGATAATAGATTTAAATATATATATCGTCGCAAGGAATTAATCATTCCACTAACTCGGACTAATAGAAAAATGACCCGCCCTCCCCCTCCAAACCTTCTTCTGCCTCTGCCTCTCAACAATAATACCCAACGTCATCAAAACAACAAACTCCCACTCCCTCCCTAAACTCCTTCGAAATTGCATCTGTCCAGCCTCCGTACTCCCATCAAACGTATGCACGAAAACAGCGTGTACCTCCCCAGTTCCCTCATCAATCAATCTCCAATGCGGATTTACAAACGATGAGACGTTGTTATTAAGTGGAGTTTTAACCCAACTGAATTTCCCTCCTTCATAATCAAAACCATAAACACCCTTCCCCTCTTTCTTCTTCATCATCCTCTCCTCTCCATCACCTTCTCTCCCCACCTTTTCATCCTTTTCCCCATTCTCCAAAAACGGAAACCACAATTCTGTATCCCCCGAAAACTTATCAAACTTCCCCTTAGCAATCCACTCTCCTTTTTTAGCAGAACCACTTCGCAATTTCATGGTTGTTATATGACCGATAAGTCCACTGACACAGATATTATAAAGTGCTGGTTCTTTTTTGTAGGCGTGGAATTTTATGTCTTGTCCACTCCTTGCAGCGTAAGCTGGACCGTAAGCAGCGTTTGCTATGCCGCCTAGTCCGAGGATTCCGGGCGTTAGGAGGTAGAGTTCGCTGAGGGGTTTTTGTTCTTGTGTTTGTGTGGTGTTTTGTGTGACGTTTTGGGGAATGTTTTGTGGGATCAGGGTGTTGGTTGTGGTGTCTGAGTTGATGGATGTATTTGATGGGGATTTTTGTAGGTTACTTGGGTTCGGAATAAGTGTTGTTGCTGTGGAGAGGAGAAACGGTGTGGGTTCTTTCTCTGGTGGGTTGGAAGTTGAGGCCATGGTTAATTGTAGATAGGTAGATACCTAGGTAAATAGATAGATGGGTAGGTAGGTAAGGTGGGTTTTAGCGTTGCGAAACGATTTTGATGGATCTAGTGGTGACGGCAATGGAGATATTGTTCTATACGAGGATATATGTCTTTTTGAGGAATTAATCCCTGTCAATCTGTGGGAGAACAACGATCCTCCTGGGAATTTCATGAACTGGAGTTTATGCAGGTCTACGTGTTTTGTACTACGCGAGCTTCTGACAGTGCTACATAAGTGACGTGAGGCAGACATCTTGGCTTATTTCCGACGATCATTATCTTGATAAATGGGAAGAATCTGCCTGATACCTGGTAAAGATGTTCTTTGAGTAGCTAAGAATGTCTAGGATGGTCGGGCTGTGTTGTGGCTGTGTCAAGCCACTAATATAATTCTTGTCTCCGATCTTCGCAAACAGTTACAGTAGTATCGGTTCAGGGAACTCGACTAAGTAGCCTACCTGTCTAATAAACGCTACTAATAACGTAATTAAGTTACGGGTGCAGCCGATGAAAATTAATCAACGAACAGCTGAAATTTTATTAAAAAATCGAAAATTTTGAAACATAAAAGTAAGCAACACAAAGGAGAGTCGAGTCACTGTGAGCAATGCAACAACAGATCTAACAATCCTTCAAATTTGATGCGTTAAAAGCCGAGAGAAGAGAATATGTCTATATCCCAAGAGCATCTCCACCCCTCTTAATGTCATCAAGTCTCCTCATCGAATCCTCATCTCGTCCACCAATTTTCCACCAACAACCCTCTCTCTCCACCCTCAAAATCAAATAACTACCCAACATAAGTGCAAATAACCTGGGAGTCACCAGAGACAGAACAATCAGTAAGAACCTCATTATTCTGCTCAATATCAATAATCGTAGCATCCTCAACGCCAACAGTGCCACTACTATCAGTAGCAGAGCAATCAGTGAAAGTAACCGTTCCAAAATCAGCGAAATCCACAAGCGACTCATCCTCTTCAAAATCCTCGACGATCCATTCGGCATTGTATTCGCAAAGTGATCCCAAACTTGCTTCGTTAGAGAAGGTATAGGATACAGTAGTACCCGTGGTAGTGTTTTCAAGGACAGCAGTGCCTGACGTTGAACTAGTCGCTGTGACAGTGACAGTGATCGAGTCACCGGCCGAGATAGTTATGCCGTCGAAGTCGTAGGCGTAATCGGGATACCATTCGTACCAGGCGTCATAGCTAACGCTTCCGCGAGAATAAGTCCAGTCGACGCCAGTTTGCAAGATGGCAGTATCGCAGGTGTCGCCATCAATGCCGACCCAGGCGGAACCAGAACCTTCAGATGTGGGAGTAGGCACGGTAAAGGTTCCGGTCACACTTGTAAAGCCTGTTCCAATGAGGACAGCGCCGGCCCAGTTTTCGCTGTATTCTACGTTGGAGTTGTTGGTTGCTGAGCTGGTCTCTAAAGTGACGAACTTGGGTGGAACAGTCTTGCGGGTTGTGGCAGTGGAATTGGCATTGGCATTGGCGGCTCGCCTGAGGTGACGAGCTTGTCGAATGTGAGAGAATGGAGCGGCGATGGCGCTGCTTGCAAGGATAAGAGTGTTGGCGATTGTGATGAACTTCATTTTGCTGGTTTATCCACAGAATGATCTGTGAGAAATGGTTGAAAAGATTGTTGTGGTAGAAAAGAGGATTGTTGTAGCTGAGAAGTGAATGGCTTGGCTGAAGTGATAACTTGAGTATTGAGAATGGAAGTCTGCTTATATATACAACTTAAGAAGCTTCGCAGACAGTTAAAAGTAGAATTTTCTACACAGCCTTCTCGAACAATCAATGCCTTATCATTATCGTGACGACGACGTCTTCAGTTTCTTCCTCTTTCCTCGCTATCAAAGACAGGAGAGTAAAGTTCTGGTCTTCCATCTTAAGTATCACCGAGGTGGTGTGCTGCGGGAAAAAAGCTATATCAACATACTAACCTATTCCTGAGATCAGGACCGGTACAATAAATTAAATGCATACATCTTATTACGCGACTTTTGATTTGTAAAGGATTGGATACAACATAACATTGACACCAACTAGGTGTCCCTCTTAACCCCTACCTCCTTCTAGAACAATCGCTTACCAGATCTGCTTAGGTAGGTAGCGAGGACAAGCCATCGCAGTCCCAAGCATAATAATGAACACATCCTATTGAAAGCTTATGTTCGAATATCAAAGTTTCTATCTCGATGATTTGCATACAAGAATGCACTAAGACAGATATGCCGTATAATTATGCATCTAACACCTGATGTCGAGATAAGGTTTACGCGTACACCCGCCCGGCATTTGAAGCCGTACCTAACTAGGAAAAGTTACGTGTCTCCTGCCTATTGTATACTGCATATCTAGGACATAGATAAGGCTGCGCGTCATCCTATCTATTGGATAGTGAGTGCCGGATATCATTTTCGGGATTTGATTTCAGGTACTCTATCACGTGACTCGAATCCATTTTAACAACTACGTCTACTTCAACTCATTACAAACCGTCTATTCTCATATAAGTTCGTTTCAATACCACTGATTTGCTTTGTGTCCGAGAAAGTACATCTGTTCGGCGCTAGGAAGTTCAACTGTATATACCTCAAGTCCTCGCGTAGAGTAACTTTACCTAAGCGAGTATAGTTGGGATGCGGTACGTTTTTACTTGTATATTAAAGCCCTAGAATCTTTGGTGATAATGAAACCAAAGTAAAGGGTTAAACTTCAGCCTTGACGTTATACTTATAATTAGACTACTAACATTTTCTATTCAACCATATAATAGTACAATGGGGTGCAACTTCTCAAGTTCCACTGACTTCTTGTCGTTTACTTCTAGTAATGTAACTATTCTAAGCTTTCCTACTTTTAGGATAGAAATAAAAAGGTTGAAATTATTAGAGTTAGTAGAATTTGACCTTAAGCTTTGCAAAAGAGGGGGTTGTTGAGAGAACTTATATTAGATAACCTATTCTTGTAGATATCTTTCTAGAAGCTCCAAACACAGCATATGCATATGACTGGTGTTAGAAACAGTATGGGATATTGTATCTTTATTATGTGGATTATTCTTCTCTGTAACTAGAAAAGTGGAGAGAACAGAACATCATATGCATCTCTTCTAATTATATATCTTAATGTATTCAACCTTCTATTCCTTTCCGAGAGTACTGTATGAAATATGATATATTAGGTGCCGCGAGCAACGTGAAGTGAACATGCTGAGCTGACAGTTGTAAATTGTCATCGGTCTCTCGACGTGCTTTAAGAGAAAATCTATTTGCGAAGCTTGGCACACTGTACAGTAGCAACGTCGCCATTTCTTGGACAAAGTAGGGTTCCATCAGGCATAATAGAACAGAGATGAGCTTCGTTAGAAGTGACCCAATCTCCTGGTAGAAAATAATAACGCTCGATTCCATTAGTGCCCTGATCAGAGCTTTTCCCGCCGTATGGTCTTTTATTCACCGATGAAGGTAAGCGCCAGGTACATATCCACCTGTCTGAATCGAGGAACACAAGTCTTCTGCGTGATAAAAATGCCAGTGGTTCTCGTATGTGAGAAGCAATGTCCACCGATAATAGCGTGTATAGCAAGTTAGTGTTGACGGCCCGCTTCTCATCCGCCAAGTTTCTGCCGCTGCCGGAATGAACTTTTATGTCTGACACTTGAAACACAAGATACTCACTTTCCAGTTTTCCAGATGGGCTCAAATGCGATATCTCGAGGAGAATATCAGGTGAATCAATATGAGAGATCAGTCTCCCCAGGAACTCTTCGGCAGCCCTGAAACTACCACCACGACCATGGAGGGGTTGGTTTGATGAGATTATCGCGGTTTTCAATAGTCTTGGGGGAGAATATGTATACGTTTCGACCTCTTGGAGGTTGGTCCACCTAAAAACGTGAACATCGGTATTCCCAAAACCCAATAGAAAATCGGGCATTGTAGGATGACATATCCATTTCACCTTGGGCATCCCAGGTGGGAGTATCGATTCGGCTAGGTCGTGGGAGTTGATATCAACGGTATAAAGTGCTGTTGATGTAGAAGCAAATACCAGGAGGCTTGCGGGGTGGAAAAGGAGTTGACTGATATGGCCATTATAAGATGGAATCATGACGTGAAAATCATGACGAATCTGCCAGGTGTCCCGCTCCTGGCCCTCCTTAGCAATTGTTTTGATAGAGAGCCTTCCACTTAAGTCTGCGATTGCCGCAAGCCTTCCATCATCGCTCCATGCTACTTGCTCAATAGACATGTAGCTCTCTAGTCTTTCTAACTCCCACACCTTGCCGCGTCCCACTTCACATAAGACTGCGACACCATCTTCGGTACCGTAGCAATAAAGAGGCCTACCTAACTGGCCAGAGAGAGTTATGATATTATCGACTCTTGGGAAATGATGCTCTGTATGGAGAGATAGTTTAGCGAGGCTTTCATTCTCACTCCAAGTATCGCTGTTATGGTCAGTATATTCGGAGCTATCCGCCAGGCGAACCAGAGTACTGGGCTCCCAAACATTGCCATACGCCCCCCTTATATCATATAGCCGCCTAGAATCAGTACTGAAAGAGAGGTGAAGGACGGGGTCTTGCGATGACAGTTGATACAGCAAAGACAAATCGGCTGTTGCATACACTTTAACAGTGCCGACCGTATCACCAGTAGCCACAAGTGAACCTTCTCGGCTGATGGCCATGTGATGTGCTCCTGTATGAGCTGTTACGCTGGGTTCTTCATCGTATGGGTCCCACCTGAACAATAGTCCTTCGCGATGCAGGCCAACAACTTCTCCACTGAAAGGATGCCATGTGAGTTGGATGATTTCTCCAAGGATGCTTTCCTGAATAGTCATATCCGCTTCATGGGGGGTCATATTGCACTGTGAGACAAGCATCGGAGGCTCCAGTTCCCAAACTGTGACAGGGTGACCTCGGTACCCAAATGCAATCATGTTTCCACCAGGACTAAGTGCAGAACATGTAGGTGCGTTTAGTACGGTGTCATCTAGACTCTGTTCGTCAATGTGGGCTTTGGTCTCCCATCCGGAAGAGTCATTCTCATCAAGACTGAGGTATCTAATGCATCGGTCCTCGGAACCAACCAGTATGTGGTTGTCTTGCTCGACAAAAAGCAGCGTTTGGGGCCTTGGACGCTTCGCTGGATTTTTCGCTGTCTTGAGACATCTACCAGTTACCATTTCCCATACTTTTGTAGTCTTGTAGCCATAGCTAACAACATGCTCTCCCATTTTATCCACTTGAATCTTGAACACTCGCTCGGGATGAGTGATTCGGAGCTCCTCTTCAAATGTGATAGAGTTGTATATGAAAATGTGACCAGACTTTTGCCTATTGGTCAAAATAACGATACGACTTCCCGCTGCATGAATAGAGGCCGCAACGACGCCTTGCTCCAAGGAGAAACGAGCCAAGCAATCATCCCAGGTACTGCTAGTAAATCCAGAAACATGAAGGGCTTTGCTTTCCTTCCGACCAAATTGCTGGTAAATGACAGAATCCACGGGACAGAATGGTGGAATTAATTTATGAATTGAGTCTGGGTTCTGTATCAAACTATTCCCAAACTTTCCAACAATCTTGACAAGGTCTGTCGCCCAGCCTGCGAGAATATCGATAGCTTGGCGATGCGCTAAGACTTCCTCTTCTCCAAGTCTACGCAATCTCACCACAATATCTGCTAAGTGTCGTGAAGCAATTACTAAAGCCCTGAGCTGCTTTCGTTTGGCAGCTATGCTTATCCATATTAGTACATGTGGTCCTCGGAGAAATTTTAGTAAGATGTCGATGATATTTGGATGAGTAGCCAATCCGTGTGAAAGATGAATGAACCAGGAAGTTGTCGCATAGTCCAGCAAAGCGGGCGCAACATTCCTGTTTATCTGACTTCGAAGCGTAGGGTCCATTAGGCGCAATATGCATCTCTTAAAGAGCTTGTTGTTCGTAGACCTCTTGTCTACGACTAACGGACGGTCTTGACCATGTCCCTTAAACAAATATTCTCGAGCTGTTGCATGAACCATGGCAACTTTACCCTCCTTGTCAACCACCACAAAGCCGCCACATAAATCGCCAATCGTTCTGTGAATCTCAAGAAGACCATCGGTACCCAATGCATCACAGAGCTCCTCGACACTTAGCGGTCTTTGAGCACAAGTCGCCCAGTCTAAAATACTTTCAGCAAGGACCCGATCGTTAGTTTTAGATTGTGTCTGAACGAAGTTGGCCATCCGATCATACAGTGCCTCCATGCCTGGGGGTAGATCCTTCAAGGCATCGTCCACATCCATTTTAGTGTGGCACTTGTTTATCCTCTGAACCGCTAGATGTACCCAGAGAAAGTTCCCTCGAGCCCGTTCGAGGATCTGAGAAATGATTTCTTCCCTGTAAGAGTCCTCTCCCGCGATGTCCATTTCTTGATCGATATAACGGATAAAATCCTCTTGGTTGCCTTCCGTGCGAACCGTTTCCATATGGACCTGCTTGCCCAGCCTTTGGAAGGCTGATGAGATCTCATGTGTCTTTCGACTTACTACGAGGATACGGATAGGAATGGCTGTTAAATGTAGTTCCGAAAGAACTCTGATTATAGACTCTGGGTTTTCAGCTTCATCAACGCCGTCGATGACCCAATACATTGGATTATTGATATCTAGTTGAAATAGACTTTGCTTATATAGCCATTGCCAGATGTTCCGATAGTCCGCCGTTTTGAGATCCGTGGCTGCAGCTGCGAGATCGCGAAGCTTATCTGCATATACTGGTATAGAGCGTGCTAGCTGGCATGCCAATGATCGTAGTATAAGACTCGACGTTCTCTTTTTCTTGTCCTCAAAGCGTATAAAGAAGTACTGGCATGGCAAACCAAGTTGAACAAGATAATCAATGACAAATGAGGAAAGAATGGACTTTCCGCTGGCCGCATTTCCATGTATCCATAGAGCTCGTGGGCCGCAACGATTATCTTCTAGCCAGCCAGTGAAAGCGACATCGTTAAGAACCCAGTTGCACGTTCCGGTGGTCCATCGATCCCGAAAGAAATTATAGTCTCTTTCAGGAGACTCGAGAACAGAGAGGTACTCCTCAAAGTTTAAGTTTAGAACCTCCATCGCGTTTCCTCCCACTTCGTTTTCCGCTGTCCCAATACGTGTCAATAGATCGCAACTACAACTCTATTGAAAGAATACAGGACTTACCCAGCGGCTTGGTCTTTCCGACGAGGGACCGAAGGACATTCCGGACGGTGACATAACGAGGATCTTCAGGGCTTTCATATTTACATACGCCATGATGGTCGGCATCAAGGGGCTTTGATATTTCTCCTGGGTACCCTAGAACTGAGGAGTCTTTCTCTAGAACCATCTACAACCATCATTAGATAATTTGAGATGTTGGGTTTTCTCTGGGGTAGCCACATACTATCTGAGTCGTTTTGAGCATTGTTGTCGGGCGTGTTTCGTAGAAAGAGACAATTTGCAACTTAGGAGCCACATGCCTGAATTGCTCGTTCAACTTCTGTAGTGTTTGCGAGCCAGCTGCGAGCTCGGCGATGAACTGCATAGGATTTGTTACAAACGAGACTTGTAAAATGCGATTTAACGTTTCGGCTAGGTTGGTTCCACGGTGAGGGGTTGAGAGGAATATGATAGACGTGACAGACTTGATGATGGACTCGTACGTAGGATCGTTTTGGCCTTGCATATACGCCTCCTTCACAATAAGTCCGCCCATAGAATGCACGACAAAGATGATAGGTCGCTAGCTTCGCATTAATTGGGGTTCAAAGACACATAGCTGCAGTTTTACCTACCTCTCCCATCCCCAGGTTTTCCAGCTCAGGGTCAGAATTATCTGTTGCATACTTGAGATCGTACAACAGATCCTTGGCAAAATCCAGAACTGACATCTTATTCTTCCCGCTTCCGGACCGGAAGTTCGCGTTATATCCAAAGGTGGAGATGCGTGCTTCATTAATACCTGGCTCGAATGGTAAGAACTTGAGGGGCCAGAAATATTCGAGATTGTGATGTTTTGACCATGTCAACCGACTGCTACCTCCAAGGCCATGGACAAAAACAATATCAACTCTGCGATCTCCAAGCGGCCTATGTAAAACCCTTAGGCCAAGAGGATCCTGACCGGATGTATCCCCAGCTCTTCCAACCTGGGTATCTGAGGATAATTTATGTGCTGGATTGAGTTGCTCATCAATTGAATTTAAGTTCATAGACTGTGAACTTTGGCTGGAAGAGGATCGCCCGTGAAAGGGAGGGGAGTCATTCAAAGAAGTCTCAGACTTTATATCGTGGTGTTGGACATTGATTGAGCCCTTCTCTGCATCGTCTTGGTTGCCGCCAGATTTCTTCCGAAAAGTAAAGCTCTTCTTAAACTAATATAGGTCAGCTTAGAGGTTACAAAGAGCTAGCGGCATTGAAGTAGTCCGCAGAAGTTTTCTATAAACTGAAGTTATTGAACAAACCATTTTGTCGCGATTCTTGTGATCGTAGCCTCACGGAGCACATCGCAGATCTTGCTTTAAAACTCCATGGACATGCTGGTGTGGTAATGCAGTACAAAAAGACTTAAAAGACTCTATCACCCAACTCCAGATATGCAATACGCATTGACGTTGGGATGGCTACGATTCACAGAGACGTAAGAGTTGTAGGTGTCTGGGAGATGAAGCATATCATCATGGCTCTCCGAGATCATATCGGCGTGTGTGAAGAGAGGAAAGTGCTAGGATTTGCCATTGGTACGGAGATACTGTCAAGTTTAGGGTGACGCACTGTTGTTCGGTGATGCAGAGTTGCCTACCTCCGTATTCCACACCCTATTACGGCTCCCTGCAGCACACCACATCGGCCCGCAACACAGCCCCTACCTCCAGCCCCCTCCCTTATGTGCTTGATCGCTTTGGGCCGAATAATGTGTTGTGATATTGTGTCGCAATATAATTGATATTTTAACACATCTGGTAACGCATCGAGCGAGTCCGCCGATGATTACTCTTACAAGGGCAATTTTTGCTCGTCTATCGGTGTTTTGATATCAATTAAGGGAGTGTCTTGTACAGTAGCAGGACCCAAAATAATTGACGCCATTGAACGCCTAACTTGGATTCAAAACAGAACAACCAGTTCAGCAGAAAACCAAGTTGACACTTTAAATAACTACTAGCGGTCTAAAAGCATTCGTCTCATTTGTCGTTGTGGATTTGTTTTGCCAAAACCGATGATGGAGTTCCCAACTTCACACCTCACTGAACAAGGTTTCATTCATTATTGCTTCATTAGCCGCCCTCGACCCTTACCTTGGATCTTGCAGCCGCAGATGAAGCTGTGTTTCACTGCATTGCACAATCTAGGTTTTAGCAGCTGCATATTATTGGGCAAGAGTGCTGTCTTCCACTCGCCTTATCGTGGCGCTTATTTCTATGCGCTGCTACATGTAAAGGGCGCTTTCTGCCCACAGCATCGAAGTAATCTCCAGTCTAGGAGAGCAAGTCGCGACTCTTGAAAGACTCAGTTATACAAACTTGGGTAACAGCTAATAGGATAAAGACCGGTGATCATGGGTACTGACGGCCCAATTGCCGCCAAAGACATTCTTGCTCAGCTTGATGGAGAGTTTCCTGTGGACAAGGCTGTGATTGAAGGTACGTAGTTCCTAACAGCAGCTAATTGAGTTGACTGATAGCCTAACCTCAAATCTAGCTTTACCATCAGGAGTTAAATTCATTTCAGCCGAAGGCTACGGAAGCAGTGCTTGGACAGTCACAGGAAAGATCTTTACGGAGCAGCCTGATGGGTCCGAAAAGCTTTTTTTCTTGAAGGTTAGCCCCACCTCTAATTAAATATTCAACTTTGCTCATGTATAGATTCTGGAACGCTAATGGCTGTTCTGCAGACTGCGTACGGCGAACCTGGTGGTGTAATGTTGCTAGGCGAATTCGAGTCAGCCAAGGAGATCTACAGGCTCATGCCAGGCCTCATTCCCCAGCCGTTCGGATATGGGAGATACAAGACGAATAATCCTATTACTTACTTCTTTCTTTCCGAATTCGTTGACATGGACGTCACAACGGCACCAGAGCCTGTAGAACTCGCCAGCAAACTAGCCGAGCTGCATAAAAAAAGCCTGTCACCAACTGGGAAGTTTGGTTTCCACGTCGTTACGTGCGATGGTAAGATGCCCCATACCGTGGATTGGGAAGAAAGCTGGGCTGTGTTCTTCGGCAAGTTGCTTCGTGGTGTCTGCAAGTTCGATTTGGAAACAAACGGGCCATGGCCAGAAATGGAGCGGGCCACTGAACAAGTTATCACCAAGGTCATACCTCGGCTGCTTGGGAATCTCAAACATGACGGGAAACCAATTGAACCATGCATTCTGCACGGCGACCTGTGGGAGCCTAATCTAGGCATCAACATGGAGACAGGCGATCTTATAATGTATGATGTTGGCTCGTACTATGGCCATAATGAGATGGACCTAGGGCAGTGGAGAGCTGATTTCTGTTCGCATCTTCGGTCAAAGATATATACAAGACACTACTTACGGAACTATTCGGCTGCGGAGCCAGTGGAGGAATTTGATGACCGCAATAGGCTCTACAGCATGAAGGGTAGCATCAATTACTCTGCCGGACATCCAGGTTGCATTGTGAGACAGACGTACGTTCCACTTCTATTCGATGGAAAGTCCTATAAGCTTATACTAATCTAGTACTGTAGTGCTTATAACAATATGTGCTACCTCTGTGAGAAGTATGCTCCCATTGATGGAATTGATAAGTACGACCCCCAGAAAGACCCTTCTATTACGGGCGCTCGCTTCGTGCCCGACTTTACCAAGAGGGACTAGTGGTTTGGTAAAGAGAAACCTTGACCTCATTGCCTGTAATATCGGGGATACAAAGACGAGGTCATCAACAGAAAAGAGCTGTATGGTGTCATGAACAAATCAGAAATGCGTACAATTCTAATATCTTCCAACATCTATGTTTGCTCCAACGTTTTACAGATCTTTGCTTCCAATTTAAATCAGTGATGGTATAACTGCTTTGTTTCGGTATCTATTGAACGTTATATAACACAATAAAGCCTAGCTTCCCTTCACGCCCTTGCGTAGAGTTTTATCTAAGCGACGAGGATTGGCTTGCATGCTATTAAAATTCACTAGAAAAGAAAAATAAAGAAGTTGTGGTTACTTTCTATTCTTCTACTAAAGTCATGTAATCTTTAGAAATGCTGAAATCTAAGAAATAGGGTAAATATCAACCTTGAAGTTGTGCCTGTGAGCCACTAATATCCCCCATTTTTATAACTTAGCGTCATTCGCTACTACTGTAACAGTGGAGCCCAGTCGCATTTCCCCGCTTTGCACGTAGGATCAGAAGATATATCAGCACCAGCTAAAACTTCTCATTTACGCCTCAACATCACAATATGATACACCCAGAGCACTCGACCTCGGAACCATGTGTTCCGGTTCCCTCGGGCTCGAAGCTACCAGTGATCAAGGAGACAATTTTCCAAAGGACTGATAGCAATCCAGGTGATGCTGAGCAGCCCTACTCCATCTTCTCACCAGGCATGCGCCTCTACCTAACATACCTCCTTGGTTTTGTCATGCTCATTTCGACGTTAACAGCAACGATATACTCCCCTTTGATTCCCATGCTTAGCACTAGCTTATCTACATCTATTCAAGCCATCAACCTCACCGTAACAGTCTACGCCATTTGTCAAGCTCTCTCTCCCGCCTTCTTCGCATCATTAGCTGACGCGTTTGGACGCCGTCCTGTCCTTCTCGGCTTGATAGCTCTGTATGCTAGCGCTAGCCTTGGTTTAGCTCTGAACCAAAGCAGTTACGGCGTGCTGTTGGCACTGAGGGCATTGCAGAGTATTGGTGGCTCAGCGACTGTACCCATTGCCTATGGCATTGTTGCCGACGTTGCTGTGTTGTCACAGCGAGGCAAGATGCTAGGACCGATGCTATCAACATGCAATGCCATCTCAGCAGTTGGTCCGGTAATAGGGGGTGCAGTTGCTCTTAGCACTGGTGGTATTATCTGGGTATTCCTTGCTCTACTTATAATCGCCATATCATTGCTTATTGCAGCTGGATTCACACTGCCTGAAACTGCCCGCAGCGTTGTTGGCAACGGGTCAAAGCCAGCGCATGGCATTTGGAGAACCTGGGGATCATTCTTCTACCAGAGGACACAGTTACAAAAGAGGAGTAAATATAGAGTCAGTCAACCTAATGCCGGGGGACGCATAGGACGAGTAGCGTGGAAACCGGCGGATGCGTTCGCTTCGCTTCGTATTATATTCTACCCTGATGCCGCTGCAGTCCTGTGGATGGTGGCCACCTCCTACTCCGTCTATTACACTTTTCAAGCCGCAATTCCCGTTATCTTTGCCCAAGTCTACGGCTACAATGAGCTAGAAATCGGACTCGCACTCTTACCTCTGCTTGCTGGATTGACCGGTGGTGGAATCATTGCCGGTAAGCTAGTGGACAGGAATTACGCGAAGACTGCACAAAAGTGTGACGTCGATATTGAGAAGGCAAAAAGAGAGAACTTGAGGGACTTCCCGATTGAGACTGCTAGATTCCGGAAATGTGTACCATTTATCTTCTTAGAAGTGGTGCTGGTTGCTGGATATGGATGGGCAGTGCAATTCCACGTTCATCCATCAGTTCCGCTCATTATGCACTTTCTTATCTGTGGAACCTCCACAATATTGACACATACAGCTAGTGCTCTTCTCGTGGATATCTTTCCAGATTCGTCAAGCACAGCGTATGCATCTGGTCAGATCATAAGATGCGGCTTAAGTGCTGCGTCGGTAGCTGTATTACAGCCATTAGTAGATGCGCTTGGAAGAGGTTGGTACTTTACCATATTCGGGCTTTTTGTGGGACTTAGTGCTCTAGTATCTGTTTTTACCAGCCGGGCGAAAGGCATGCATTGGCGGCAAAGAAGACAAGCCGAGAAAGCTCAACAGTAGAGTGAGAATAGAATAAGCGCTGATAGGACCTAAACTTCAAAGCAATTTTTTTTCTTGTGACTTAACTCTTACGTCTAAAAGTGTTACTTGACTTTAAGATACTAACATTCTTATAGCGTCTACCTATGATTGACGGTAAGGTCCTGATTTACAATTTTCATAATTCTGCCGCAGCGGTATAAATCAAAATAATAAATCATTTTCACAAAGAACATGTGGAGAAGCTCGAGGGCGAAATTATTCTGCATATTGCATTTGGAGAAGTTAGCAGAAAGGCACAAGGATTTTTATATCGGAATGCTACGGATTGAAACATACCTATTGCAACCAGCCCTTGAGCAACGACATTCATTTCTTGATCGCAGTGCGCAAGCTTCGGAGAGTCGAGTGTGTAGTCGAGCGTAACCGTAGCTAGTTGAAGTCAGTCTAGATTCGCTATCAGCTTGGGGAAATAACATACTAGATTTGCTGATTTCTTCCATTTTGTTTGATTGTGGTTGTTTCTGTTGTGTTTGGCTGCAGGTTTTGTAATTTTGTTCAAGAGTAGGCAAAGCAGTCTGGGTCTCTTTAGGGGTTAATATACACAGTCCATTGAAGTAGTTTGGAGTACGTGATAGAGTGAATGGGCTTCTGAATTACTGCGCTAATTCAACACCGCGATAGAATTCACTTTTTGGCACAGTCTCAGTGAATGGTCATGGTTTGGGGCTTATAACAAAAATACCAGCAACGGGAAGAAATTTATGTCTTTGTTGCTTTCAGTAGCCAAGTGAATATCTATTGCTCGGGCCCGTTTGCGACAAAAGATATTGGATTACCTGGAGCCACTCTGATTAGATTCAGACACTACAACAAGTGGAATGCCGCCTCCTGAGTTTCTTGATCTAGATTTCTATATATATATAATTCAGGAACCAAAAAAATTGGCTGCTTCACTCCTTTCTCGCTTGAATGCTATCTCTTAAATACAACTTTAGGAGGCTTTCCTGTAATGAAGTATCCGCTATCCGCAGCCTTCTGTAGGAATTCCTCAAATATTTCTTAGCGTTTCTAGTCACCTTCTTTAGTCCGAAACAAATGGCAGTATCCTCGACTGGTCTTTGTGCTCTCGTTTTGTAGAGTCTTTGACTAATCTTCAACACATTGACTCTGTTAGTATACTCAAATCGGTTAAAAGCTTACGTAGGTCTAGCTCTGCATATTTAGGTATAAAGAGCTGCTCTCCCCCTTGATTCCGACATAGATTCTGCATCTGTTTGTATTGCTTCTATGGTGTGGCGTGGTCAAGTGTCGAGGCGCTGGCGTAGTGCTTTCGCAACGATGCACGGGCTTTAAAATAAGAAGGAATATTGTGACGAACTACTTTCCAAGGAATTGATATTTCAGAATGTGAGAAGTCCAAGGCTCTGTAGAGATAAAAAATAGTAGAAGACTAAACTCTGGCCTCTACGAAACGGTAGCACCTCACTATATATAACCCGCCCGGAGCCGGGTCTGTGGCATGTGACAGCATGCGAGAGGCTTGGCCCACGATAATAGCTCTACTTATTTGACCTCCTTACCTTAATAACTTGTTGAATGGGAAGATTGCTTGGGAGCAGCAACATATGGTGGCAATGTGGTTGTATTGTGTTCTGTAAGGAAGCTAGTGTGTGGGAATGGGCTTACTTATAGTGGCCAGCACATGACTATTCCCATATATTCACCATATTCAACATAACTTAATCTAAATTTTAGTAAGATTTGATAGCTTGTTATAATGTTCTTATTTCTTACCTATTATATTTGAATATAAAGCTGCTATAAACCGTTAGAAATTCAACTTTTACTGTTTTTTATCTTATTAGGGTAGGATTACTAACGAGGTAAGCTGAATGCCTCGATGCCTTAAATTTGTCGCCGTCTCAATCGTACCTACATGAATTAGTTTAGGCAACTACCTACTTTGAGAGAAATAATTTTATTCCCACTTTCATCCCGCTACATATCCTTTGTATTTCTATTAACGGACCAATATTCGCGGAGCGAAGCATACAGCCGCTATGGACGACCTATCTTCGAATCAGTGCATCTGCAGCAATCTCCATATCAACTGCAATCCAAACACTTGTATCGGAGCGGCGCTTCGAAGGGCAGCAACATTCATCGTTCCACCGACTATACAAGTAGGACCATCCGAATTGTTACTGGATACTACTTTGGAGTATATCCGAAGGGCTATGAATAAAGGTTGCGTTACTTGTACATTGCTATTCCGAGCAGTTACGGCAAATTTGGGGGTACGTTGTCGTCACCTACGCTATCGTTACAAAGATGTATACGTTAGCATCAATAGTAGACAACAATGCGTAGAGATATGGACTCAGGGCTACGAAATAAAAGGACTAAACGAAGCTGTGATATGCTCTTGGGACGAGAGAGCATATCGCCTATTGTTTGTTGAGAGCGGTAAGTCACATGTAAAAAGTATTACTACTCTATCGCTACGACTGAGAATTTGTAACCTAGATTACTGGGATATTTGCCAAGCTTTTCCAATGCAACCAATTCGCTCTAGTCACACAATTTCTCAAGCAAGTTACACTACAATCAAAGCTTGGATACAAGACTGTGAGACCCTCAACATTTGTCAAGCGTCCAAGATTAACTCCCTTCCGCGGCGAGTGATTGACGTTGGGTTAGTAAGACACTCTCCTCAGAAGGTTAGTTCACCGCTAAATTCTACATCATGCAAAGTATAAGCCCAGTATCTCACACCTGAGACTTACATAGTTTTCAAAACTTCATCTCCACGAAAATAAAACTCAGCGTGGCCGTTATACAGCGCTGAGCCACTGCTGGGGAGGGACCCAGATAATTACCACAGAGAAATCAAATCTAGAAGCGATGAAACGGGATATTCCGTGGAGTGACCTGAGCAAGACCTTTCAGGATGCAATTAAAATTACACGAAAACTAGGAATACAGTACATCTGGATCGATTCCTTGTGTATTGTTCAGGATGACATAGACGACTGGAGGGAAGAATCCTCGAAAATGGATTCTATCTACAGCAACTCTTATTTAACCATCAACGCAAGCTATGCTAAAGATGGTAGTGAGGGATGTTTATGCCACACAAAAGCTCTAGAGGCTCCGGGGACTAGGATCGAATTCTCTGACGGCCATCCAAATATTCCCTGTATCTATGTTGATCTTCCATTTCTCCACACCGAAGTCTGGGGGTCCCAGATTACCTGGCGCTCTAGTTTGGATCACCGTGCATGGGCCTTGCAAGAAAAATTACTATCTCCACGAACGCTGTATTGTACATCTAATGAGCTTGTTTGGGAATGTTACTGCTCCATTAGATGTCAGTGCAATTTAGTTAACTCACCCCAGGGGGGGCGTTGCGAAGGGCTTTCTTTGAAACAGATGTGGTACCAGACCATTGTTAAAAGAGATACCACGATCAGTATGTCGAAGATGTGGGAGATTATGGTAGAGGAATATAGTCGTCGTCATGTAACATGGGATACAGACAGACTAGTTGCATTTTCTGGCCTGACAAACAAATTCAGAGAATTGAGGGCAGGAAGATATTTAGCCGGAATATGGCAATCAACTCTTCATAAAGAAATGCTATGGAGGGCAGGGTATACAGACAAGCCGGAATATGACATACGTAGCAGGCTGTATATAGTGCCCTCATGGTCGTGGGCTTCTATGAGGGGTTATTGCTTTTTTCCGCCGGTCTTCGAAGATCAGAAACGCCACTTCGTAGCTCATATACTCAATGAGCAGATGACTGGTCCTGAAGAGGACGAGGATGTGCGGCTTCCAAATGTGGTTACCAGAGGTGGGGGGAAAGATGTGGGACCGGGAGGATGTTTGACGATTGCAGGCAGTGTAGGCAATAATATAGTGATATATCATATCGATTGCGATATTGGTAATATGATATTAGAAATCCTATATTATAGCAATATGATACGATATTAGAAAGCCTATATTATTATAATATGATATGATATTAGACTTCCTATATTGTGATATTATTACTATATCGTGATATCGATTAGTAAGATTTATTTACTTTGTAATACCCTTTTTCTAGGGTTCTGATTAGCCTAGAAACCTATAATAGGCCTAGGAAATTATTATTCCTCTCCGAAGTAAACAATACTACAACGACTATTCGTGTTTTTTAGCTATATATAATAATATCAAATACCTAATATACCTCTAAAATAGATAAAACAAACCTCAAAGGAACTCTATCCACTATATAAGAATCTACTAAGCTATTCTCAGTAATCAATACTCCTAGGGTTTACCCATCATTACTCTATAGCTAGTTCTATTAGTTCCGATACCTCCTCTGAACTCTCTAACCTACCCCTATCCGAAGTCCCCTTATCCAAAGTAGCTTCATCTAATATAGAGGAGACTACTAAGTTATTAAAAAAGTATAAATCAAAGGGTACTAGTACTTATTACTCTTAGATATACCTCCACCAACTAGATCCCGACCCTACGAAGGAATACAAGAATAAGAAGGGGGAGAAGGTATAGTAGTATAGTTATTACCTCATCAATAGGAGAATAAAGGATTACTTATATAGAGATGGTAGAGGTAGTACTACGGGCCCTATAAACTATCTGATAGGTAATAAAAGTAAGGGAGGATATAGACTTACTATCAATTCAGCCTGTGAGTAGAAGCTTCTTCAAGTTAAAGCCACTATAGCTGAGGTAGTTGAAGCTATAGTAGAGTAGTAATATAAGCGTTGTAGAGTTGGTACTAGCTCTAGTAGTAATATTGACCCAACTATTCTTGAATTACTACTTATTAGGTTCCTTGTTGCTTACTCAATTGTATTTCGAATTATCGAATATCCCTAATTTCGAGCTCTTCTTTATTACCTTAATACCGGAATCGAAACCTACCTACTATCATCTTATAATATAATCAAAATCTGGCTCCTATGGTAATTTGAAATCAAGAAGAATAAGAAGAAATAAATACTTCATTCTATAAGGTTAAAGATTTATATCTTATATAATATATAGGTATCACTAAACCACTATAATATTCTTGGAGTATTAGCCTATTTCCTAAGTGAGGATGGATACTATACAACTATACCAATTACTCTAAAAGAGTTAAAGTCTTCTTATAATAGGCCTGTAATAGTAGAGCTTTTAATTAAGGTTATTAAGGATTGGGGAATTACTTCAAAGCTTAGCTATTTTATAATGGATAATACTTCTACTAATGATATAATAATGAAGTACTTAGTAATTTATAAGTTAATAACTTACTAAATCAAGCTATTTACTAATTAAATTATTAGTACTTAAAACCTAATTTAATATTAAAATCAATCCAATAAAATAATAACTTCGGTACTAAGGGTATATTTTAAACCTTGCCTACCAGGCCTACCTATTTATTATAAACAAGAACCTAATTAAAGACGATAATCCCAAGGATATATATAATACTACAATAGTAGAAGTAACTAAATGGAGGAAGAAAGGCCTACTTAGTAAGCTTTATAATTTTATTGTTTTTATCTACTATTCCAACCCACGAATAAACCAATTTATAACTCTTACGGATGGTATATAATTAGTGAGGGATAATATAACCTATTGGAACTCTTGGTTTATTATAATAAAACATTATCTTGATCTATAAACAGCTATTGAAGCTTATATTGATACTTAGGGTAGTGAGGTAGACAAGAAGAATGAGTACTTAATATTTAACGATAAACTCTTACCTAATAAATAGGAGGATATTAAGTCTATCAATTACTTTCTTAAATCAATAAAAACTACTATAAAAAAGCTCGAAGTAAGAGATACTATATTAGAAGACGTTATCCCATCAATGGACTTTATTCTTTATGAGTTTAAGAAAGGTAAATTATAGTATATCAATAATCCTTTACTTATTTCAATGTTTAATTCTAGCTGGAAGAAACTCGTTGATTATTATTGAAATACCAACGAATCACTAGCTTATACAGCTATAGTTGTTCTCCATCCCTCTCGTAAATAGTACTATTGTGAGAAGAAATGGGAAATAAGTTAGCTTCCTAGGTTAAAGTAACTTATACTTGAACTATAGAATGAATATAAACTAGCTAGTAATATAGAAGTAATACTACTATCTCCATCTCAGAGTAACCTATTTATCGATTTTCTTAATGAGGATATTGATCTTAATAGCTTAGTCGATAGCTCTATTACTGATGAGTATAAACGATATTATAAAGCTACTCGAATTCGACTTCCAGAGAAATATAAGGCTCTTCATTGGTGGCTTGAGGAAGCGCAGTAAAAGGAATACCTAAACCTCTCTATTATAGCTATTGATATCCTTATAATTCCAGCTATATCAGCGGACACTGAGAGGCTATTCTCTGGAGCTAAAGTAACCCTTACAGACCGTCGAAATAAGCTTAGAAGTGATGTACTTGAAGCTATAGAGTACTTGAAGAAGTGGTTTGATATTCAGGATATAGAGGTCTTTGAGAATACAGAGGATAGTAATAATAGGAGTAAAGTTTCAGAGGCTACTTGATTTTGTATAGGAAAATCGTTTAATATAAGAATTGTTGTAATATATATTGTAGTAATATGATATTAGGAATCCTATATTATAATCGATACGATATTTAAATTCTGATATCATATTGTGGCAATATGATATCAAGGTGGCCTATATCGTATTGTTTATATTATTGCCTACACTGATTGCAGGGAAACATATCGAAGCAAGACTTATCAAGTTCGATGGACAAGAGAGGAACCTTACCTCTCTATTATATGTCCAACTAAATGGTCAATCAAAGGTTCTTGCCTTCTTCGAAGATGATGTGTCAGAGACATCAAACGGAGACAGGCTAATTTGTGTCCTATGGAGTGTTGCTCCGGATAGGCGACGACCGATGTCCACTGAAAGCCTCTGGGACTACGACTGGCTTTTATATGCTCTGGTACTTTTTCGTTCCAGTACATCTGCGCTTTATAAACGTGTGGGTATAGCTTGTTTAACCTGGAGCTTTGTAGGGTTGAAGGAGAATAGTGGCTGGCATGACATTCGTTGTCAATTCAAAGAGCATGAAAATTATGATCTACTTTGTTCCTCGTAATTGGCAACTGCCAAGGAATTGTTTAGGAGTTCAAGTGTAGAAGTTTTTGAAGTACATTGAACTTGAACATATCTAGAGGATAGGAAACAACAGTTAACTTATCTTCATTGGATTTTGTCTCTGTTTGTAGAGGTTAGACATGAGTGATCGTTCTAGGCGTAATAGTTTGATTCTCAGAATAAATAAGAGCGATTGAACGGGGCTCTAAACTTTGGCACAGTTTCTTTTAAATATCTACTTTTTAGCAGAGTACTAACTTATCTCCTTGTTCTGATAAACAGAGGGACTCACACAGTTTTTACTAAAAGAAAAGCTCGCAAAACATAGACCACACCTTTTGCAGTTACTTTAAATACTATACTAACCAAGCAGAGATTTGGGACCTTTAGCTAAGGGGCCACCTTTCGAAACCCTCGTAAAAATCGACGGATTCTTAGTGAGATGAGCCTTAACTACGCTGCGGCGCCTAAATAGGGTGAGTGGACTCGAGCAGACCTGAGCAAAGGCGCAAAGGTGGAGCGGGGTTAAGTGAGCTTGAAGGTCGGGAAGCGTCGATATTCCGGTGGTATAATAAACAAAGGACGTGAGCTGAGCTTCTATCTAATTGCTCATAACTCAGAATTTTTATTTTGAATTTATGATCCTTTTTAAAAAGAATGTAAAGATCAACTTAGAATGGAGCTCTACATGGTAGCATCGCAAGAATAACTTTGGCAACTTGTCTTTTGCTTGTACAGTAGGCCTTTGCTGACCTTAAGTATTAATGATGATAATGCTGAATATTCACCGCAAACTAACCTTAGACGAAACCCTCAATCAATGGACAATTTACTCTGAACTAGTAGGCGACCTGAGCCGTAGTCGGTCATGAGACATTGGGTGACCGTAACCTCTGAATTCAATTCCATTTTCCACCACCTAATGACTCCAATGCAATTCGTATTATAATAATACACTCAACACTTTGTCAAAAATATGGTGCTATAAAAATTAAAAATTCGATCGAGGAAACCCCTTGTACGACATTGCCTTCTTACTCCTTTCTTAACTACATATTGAATATATAAAATAGGACTCGATTATAGAATGAAGTGAGGTCGAGAGAGGGTGTATATATACATGAAATAGAAGTAACTAACGTATAGCTGACGTGTGTGCATAAACACCTAATTTTCCTGTAACACTACACAAGAATATTTCCTAAATAGCTAGCGCAGACGACTGTCAACGACCTAAATCTAGCTTAGTATATTCTAACAGCCTACTAAGATATATGTGCATAGAATTTCTAGTCTTCACGTCTATTCGAGTCCTCAAAGATTTACGATAAGGAGACATCACTATCAGGCCCTGACAATACGACTAGAGACAAAAGCAATTCCACACTGCTGGTGCGATGCTCGCTTAGGATCGTTGATATCAATTAGTTGATATATTACTGTGTTAATAACCTCATCTTTCCACCCTATTGTAGTGACTTCGTTCCTCCATTTCTCACATGCTATTAGTTTAGAAATTGTCACGTGGTATGACATACCTGTTCACTTAAGGCAAGTGCCATACATTCTTGCAGGAGACACATGGCTGGCTGGCTGCATGGTTAAGATAGCGCAACTGACACTGCGCATAAAATTGAGATTTATCTGGGATGTTATTCCTTGGGAAAGGGGTTGTGCTTAGCTCTTAACCCCTTCGCGGCTTCACCATTGCCTTCCCAAATTCAGCCTGCAAATTTGGGGCGGCAGCCGCCCGCCTCATAGGTTGTCGTGGGTTGTCGCGGGTCGTCCAATTCCCCAACTCCCCCTAGTTTCCCTTTTGTACTAAATAACAATCCTTCCTCGAACTAGAACCGGAGATCACTCAGCATCTATTGATCGTCTGTATCACACTAATAATCTTGGCCAGCTTGCCATTCTTCGTTCAATTTCACATGATTTACATTATAGTGTATAAACTTCTCTTATACTTAACGAAAACGGACCTCGCTGCTAGCTATACTCGAACTAAGGATGAATAAACGTTAAATTTAACGTGGCTCGTCACCCAATAATTAACGTTTATTCATCCCTAGTACGAGTAAGACCTAATAGAGTTTAACATACCTAACTAATAACTTCTGGCCAGGTCTTGTTAGCCGCATTCTTCGCTATATCTTTCAGCCATAAACCCTGCTTAAGGACGATCTAGATTAGACAATGCCAACGATTTCCCTGTATAAGTACTTGTGACGGCGGCTCATTTTTTTTTTGTATTCGATATCTACAGTAGCATAATCAGGGCAGCTAAACGCCAGGCCATATTCTCCCTTAAACTTTCTTTTATAGGCCTAGCAACATTTTATTGTAGCATTCGAACACGATGAACCCTTCTATACCACCTAATTATGGGGTATTTCTTCCCTAATACGTTTTGTTTTCAATAACAAGTCCTAACTATGTAATTAATATAGAAACCAGAATCCCGAGCAACTCAGATTTACCTGTTTATGAGTATAATAACAGGCGTTACAACTCTTTTCGTCCTTCTTAGGATCTATACAAGAATCCGAATCATGAAATCGTTTGAGCGGGACGACTGGATAATTATTCTAGCCTTAGTAAGTTTGAAATCTATTAGGGATAACATATAGGATCACAAATATTAAGAAGTATTTCTTATAATAGATTTTCATTTTAGTACAATTTGCTACATGCTGTGAAGGTAAGCTCCTACTGCAACTTAGACATGAGCTTTTTATGTTACTATATACTAACCCTGACTTAGCCGTAAAACTCGGTGGCGGAGGACATATCTGGGATATTCCTGCTACGAACATATCATTGTTAATCGAAGTATAGTTTAATCTTGCGTCTCACTCTATTCATTATACTAACGAGCTGCCGCTAGATGACTTGGCTTAGTGAAATCTCGAACGTCTTAAGCCTCACTTTTGCGAAACTCTCAGTTCTTACCTTTTACCTTCGAATATTCACCTTAGATGGACTACGGCAATATATTTGGTTTCTTATAGCTTTTACAATCCTCCAGGCTATTTCTTTCACGGTAGCTATCATTTTTCAATGTATACCTGTAACAGATATTTGGAATTTCAGTGCGTCGATGGCGGGAAAGCCTATCTCCTGTATAAACAGAAACGCGCTATTCCTTTCAGTTTATACTATCGGTAGTTTTACAGACATAATTATTGTAGCTCTACCTATCCGAGAGTTATGGAGTAGGTGATTTTATATAAGTGTCTGTTTTTGTTATACCTTACTAATATATTTAACATTCTAGCTCTTAAAATTCCTATTCGGCAGAAACTCTCTGTAATCACTTTATTCTCTATGAGTGCCCTGTAAATATTTTAATACCGTTCCTGTTTAATACAAAATCACTAACGATATTTCTCATAGTGCTTGTATTGCTTCTATACTCCGCTTTACTAAAATGTATGATACATGGAAGAGCGAAGACCTATTTTGTAAGTTTAGTTAATTTACTTAATATCTTTTATATAGTTCTATACTACTAATAAAATCACTTAGGGGACTTATATAGCTCGGCGATATACTCTTTTATCGAACCGGGATCCTTTACGATCGCTGCATCATTACCAGCATTGAGGCCGTTTTGGGTTAAATACTTTAGAATACCGCTAGGATGGCGTTCAACTAAAGAAACTCCTGGAGGAACTTCTTGCGGAGGAAATTTTGTGAGAGAGAATCCCCTTGGAAACTCTGCGGGCACTGAATCCCAAGCGGTAATTGCCTTGTAGCAACTTGTTTTACGGACATCGGCTCATTAGAACTTTCTAGATTACGATATGTAGCAGTCCATGAACCTCTCCTTTCACGATCCTTATTCTGTTCAACGGTCATTAACCCTAAGTATAGATCATGCGATCCCGCGCCTTTGATACTGCCCCCTCCTGTTGATCGAAGCGAAGCATTCACTTCACAGCCACCCGAAGTTTACGGCATCGAGGATTTTCTGTTGGCAAATATTGGAACTTGAAGCCAATTAACTCATTGTAAAATTGCCTTTTTTCCCCCAAGAATAGTACTCTCAGTTTGTTTTACATACAATTGCATAACAGAAAAAACAGTGATATTAGGTGTATAATACACATATTACAGCTTACCTGGTGATGCCAAAAATGAGAGTTGATTACGAATGTGATGTCAATAGCAAATGATATGAAGTATGAAATAGTGGAGTCGTCACCCAGACACCGCAGCAGCCCTGCGCGGCCATATCATTTTCATTTCAATTTCACAGAAGTATGCCAAAACCTGCTGTTACTTCAAACGAACACAAGGTTTGAAGAAGCTCTATTCTTTGCTCAAGAAACTTAGCCAAGGACCGCAGTATACGCATGTGTCTATCATCTAGATTCGCCGATCTACATCCATCTTGTCTTTCTGTAGATACCTGACTATCAAGCAATAAGCTAGAAGCAATAGCGGGAATGGCAAATTGCAATAACTCTTGAGGAGTCTTAATATGGTGAAGGAAGTCTACTAAATGATCCCACAGTGTGCTTGCCACTAGGTTTTCGATTCGTGACGCAGCTATGAAATTGAAGGGCTCTACCAAAGTCGTCTCCATATGGCTCAAAGCGTAGTAGAAGGCGGCAAAGTAGTAAGCGGAGAAGAGCGTCTACGTATTTGATTCTAGCTTCCTGTACTTAATCAGAGAAGCTTAGTAGGTGTTCGAACAGCTCTCGATAGCGCGCCTTATTTAAGAGATTCTTCTTACGAGCCACTAGGCTAAGAAGTCGGATATTTGAGAATTACTATTGTTATCTCCTCGCTTAACATCCGCCTAAAGACCCTTAGGTCTAACTCATTATCGCCTAAGACATCCTCCCGTATTCGGATATAATTAAGACCTTTAGATAGGTAGGCTTAAGTAGATTTAATAACTAACCTAAGTATAGTGTTATATTATAACTAAAGTATTAGAAAATACTTATATATACTAAAAATAAATTATTTAAAGTTTAAAATATAAGGGTTATATAATTTAAACTATAAGGTTTATATAGTTTAAGTTATAAACTTTATATAATTTAAATTATAAGCCTTATATAACTTATATAACTTATAATTTAAGTTATATAAAACTATTATATTTTACTTCTACTTAGTCTACTTACTACATCGCCTATTCGTTAGTAGCTATACACTTCTCTTCTTTCACCGGTATACTAAGTCTAGCTAGAGAGCTAAATGCTGACTAATACCATTCTTTACTACGAAGGACAAGTTTTTTAAACTTGAGCCTGGTCTAAGCGTTTCTTCACCAAAATCAAAACTTTTTATAGCAAAAACGCTTGGACCAGGCTCAAGTTTAAAAAACTTGTCCTTCGTAGACACAGCGCTACATACATCGAAAACCTAGTTAACACGCTAGTCACGGCTCTTTCCTCTAAAATTGTATTTACTAACCCGGGACAGCTACTCCTAATGATAAATTCCTGTATACCTAGCCGGGTCTTATTAGCCGCATTTAACGTAGCTTCTACCCTATTATTCGCTATATCTTTCAGCTATAAATCCGCTTAAGAACGATTCCTCTATATAAGGACTTATAACAGCAGCTCCTTTTTTCCTTGTCTTCAATACCTATAGTAGTATAATCAGAGCAGCTAAACAGCTAGGCCTATTAATATTTTATTATAGTATTCTAGTATAATGAACCCTTATCACGTACAGATGAGGATTTAAAACCAGCTTTGCTAGAATTAAGTTATATTTTTAGTCTAACAACTATTATATCTTATAAGCTAAAGTTTAAGATTTTAATTTTATACTTAGTGTCGGTTTACTATAATCAATATATTGATCTCTGTTCTTCGTTCCGATGGTTCTGGTTCATATGGTTCTATTCCTCATGTCTAGTTCTAACTAAGTGCTAGAATGGAGGTCTTGATATGCTTGCCCACTAGTCCCGATTAGGCTAGTCGTGCGGCATGGCCCGGCAGGGCGAAGCCTCTGATTGGCCCGGCACACCGATAGCGTGCTTATGTAATTTGCACGTGATATCAGAAACCATTCATTCCAACACTTAGTTTAATAGGCATATATTACTAGCTAACACAAAATAGACATAGCTAAGTAAATAATATTTTAATACCAAATAACTTCCTTAACGTTGTCTCTCTTTAGCAAATATTGTAAGAAAGACCAAGAAAACATATCATGTTCAGTGTACAGCAGGTGTATAATTAACCATAAGATCGGGTGCCCTCCAAAGCCCTAGTAATCTTGCATCCTTCACGAAATCCCCTTCATAACTAGGATCAATAGCCCAGTCAAAATTCCATGCGATCTTCGCCAATGTTATGCTATTCCTCGATGAATCGTATTAGCCACTTCTGCTCTGAACGCTGCAAGATAGAGGAACTACATCCGCTTTTCATATATCCACAGCGGACGTCAAGCTAACAAAGACGAAAGAGATCACTTACCGCATCTCTATATACGACAGGTAAGATCCAATGCACCACCTCGGACCAATTGAGAATGGTTTCGAAGCGTCCTTTATGTCGTCTGCGAACCGAACGTCATACTCTGGATGATCGGAAGGGAGCCATCTTTCTGGATGAAATTCTTGGGGTAGGTGAAAGTAGCGGGGATCATGAACCGTTGCGTGACCTGCAGTGGCTACTACTGTCTATTTGTGTATTATATTAGCTTACGTGAATGTCTATAAGGCTGCAAGGAGCTATACAAATAAAACAGAGACAACATACCCCTCGAGGAACCCAAACCCCATCAATAAACGCTCCTGGACAAAGTCTTGGAAGCCCAAATGGAGCTGGGGGGAAGATTCGCAGACCCTCCTCAATCACAGCATTCAAGTACGGTAGTTTCTTCGTATTCTCTCCATCAATCTCTGCATCATCTGCGAAGGCTCCTCGAACCTCGTCCTGCATCTTGTTCAACTTATCGGGATTGTGCAGTAGATAGTAGGTCGCTGCTGACAAAAAAGTAGACGTTGTTTCAGTGCCCGCAGCAACCAGTGTGGAGCCTTGGGCTGCCAAAAACTCGACGCTGGGTTCTGATTTGGTGCCGATCAGATGAGAGAAGAGATCTACACGGTCTGGATTCTTGTTTTTCAGGCGCTTAATGGCCATGTCTCGGCTTCTTTGGAGATGTTGTTCACGCATATATTTGCTTGCTTTGTTGACCAGCACTCTGCGTATGATTGATGTGAAAAATGGATGTTGCCGCCTCAATACATATCCTAAGGCGACTTGAAATCCTGAGCCAGTGAGCATCGTCACCCAGGGGTGGCCTTCACCTGTATATTGAATGTTCTTTGTCAATTCTGGGTTCTCTTTTGCTGGGGTAATTATATTACGCACCTCGCTCTACGTTCTTCAAAGACTCCCCAAATGATAAATCCATGATCACGTCAAAGGCCAGCCACTGGTTCCATCTGGTAATATTTGTCCCGCCCGGCTTCTGTCCATTTATCTTGAGCTGCCGGACGAGGTGATCTACATAATGTATTACTATAGAAGTCTGAGCCTTTAGAGCTGGAGCACTGAAACCAGGTCCGAGCAGTTTACGATATTCTTGATGCTTCAAAGGGTCAGTTTCTGTGCCGATAGACCCAGGTGTATCACTTTGGCGATAGAAGGTCGGGAATTTGTGAAACTGGTGAGTGGAGTTCGAGTAGATATCTGAATAGCTTGTTCAGGTTTGGATGATTTGGCGTTAGTTAAGCTGGTGCGCCTACCTTTGAGAGATTGCGTTCGCAAGAAAGAAAGGTCATTTGGTGCTATACGGACAATGTCACCTATAGACTTATCAGTATTGATGCTTCATTCGCCATGGGGTTCGTTGCTTCACCATATTCTTTGTGAAGTCTTTCGATCTCAGAGGGCCAGTAGCCACTTAGCCTACAGGATTTTAGTACGTTGACATATCAAGTCTGATCAAAGGAGCTTGGGCTAGAAATCGTAATTACCAGCGAGAACAAATCCAATAGTCTGATAAGGCGGCGATCTTTGGACCCGGAAATTTTGAGAGTGGATGGAAATAAAGTCTATAGATGCAAAGACTGAAATTGTAGAGGACAAACTGCAAATAATTTCAGAGGTTGTTTCTTTGCTTTTTTTGTTCTCTATTCTCGTGGGGACGATTGGAGCACGTACAAATCCAAAGGCGAAGAGAAGCCATCTCCAGACTGTCATACTTTGCAGGTTTAACATCAGGACAGAAAATCAAGGACAGGTGCTGTCTATGGAGAAAACAAGCTTAATTCGGGTTAATGTATCAAGGGTTGAAATCTATGGGTTTGGAAGGACCGATGCTTTTATATATTTGTATGTATTCGTTGGATTTCAGTTGGAAACTATGTAGCTGACAGGAAAGAATTCGATGGTTAACTTGAGTCTTGATACAAGGACAATGCGTATAAGTATAGTTTAGCAGTCGGCAGTCTAATTAACTTCTAGATAGACAGTATACATACGAAACGACCGGAGAGGCCGGATGTACAGGACTATCTCTCGCAATATTCTGTTCGCTTAACTGTATGTGAACTTCTACCTCCTCACAAAGTTTGTAAAATTAAAAAGGGTCTAAGATATGGAGGGCATGAAAAGCATAGCGGTAGTTGAGATTCACGTTGCCATATCTCCTTGTTTGCCTACTGATGCTTTGGTAGAAATGGCCTGATACAGTTTAAGTTTGTATTTATTCGAAGTATACTTGTACTGAGGACGAATAAACGTTAAATTTAACGTAGCTCGTCACCTAATAATTAAAGTTTATTCATCCACAGTACGAGTATGTAATGCCAAGTTTTCTCCACCCACTTCCCGGCCAAAGTCAAAAATCTACCTACTCGTACTTGGGATGAATAAACGTTAAATTTAACGTGGCTCGTCACCTAATAATTAACGTTTATTCATCCTCAGTACGACTAATGCAGTACCATGACAAGACTAAGTAGAACTCTGAACTCTCCCTATGTGTTAAACAATGCTTCCAAGCCGAGGTTTTGAGAGAGACTTTCGTAGTACATTCTTCTCCACCATATGCATTGACTTACTCGAGTAGCCTGCAGCTTGTATGTGACCAAACTTTAGAAAACTGTACCCGTATTGCCGTATGATCCGTTGTATTTTAAACATCTATTTAATTCTTGTAGATAAATGATAAGAACTGTATAATTGCTGTCAGAATCCTGATTATTATTGTCTCAAAGAGTGTAGATAACTTATCGACTTACTTGAATCTCATTCCAAGCAATCTCAGCATATGGTGTAATTTGTAACCATCTATACCTCGTATCTATGGCCTCTATATTTTCCAAGGCAGTACGAAAGGCCCAGTACGAAGCAGTGCCAGAGGATAAGAGCGAGATTGAGAGTGATACCTCGTTTGAATCTCAAGTCTTGCCGCCAAAGCGTGCTCAAACCAGCTCTAGATCTTTACCGCAGCTTCTTGTGGCCGCTAACGTTGTAATTTTCCTTTTCTCGGTGTTTGCTCTATTTCATGCTTATCAAAAGGACCAAGGATTTCACCGAAATGGACAGTTGAAGTTGTCATTACACAGCAAGTTTTCCTCTTCTTGCCCCGGCAGGACATCCGTAGTTAACACGATAATATCAGGTCCTCTACTTGATGCCATAGAGATCCCAATGACAACAAAAATGAGTTTCGCCCAGTACGGAGATGGAGGTCCCACCATCTGGCGTGAGCCGCCAAGCCCAGAGGTTGACGAAGCCTGGGATCGTGTAATCCCAGAACATATCTGGCCGGTATCCCGTGAAGATATCATCAGGATGCGTAAAGATCCCGATGTCGTGGCTCAGCTTCCTCTCGAGTATGGAGAAGATGCCTACGTGGGAAAAGCGCTGGCTTTCCACATGATCCACTGCTTGAACAGCATCCGCAAAGCTCTTCACAAGGACTACTACTATATGGATGGCGAACCTTATGATGGATTATTCGATCTACATACCGGCCATTGTATCCAGGTCCTGATGGAACATCTCATGTGTTCTCCTGCTCCGGGCATTTATTTGTATCGCTGGATGGACGGATTCCCTATACCCATTGCGGATACAAATATCTGGAGTCAGTGTTGGGACTTTGAATCCTTGTTGGAGCAGTATAACACACTGGCCATTACGAACATTTCCGAACTCGATCTTCAGAAGCCCGAAACGGCAAAGGTCGTACCGGCTCCCTCTTTTATCATCGAGACTCTAGCAAATGCGACAAAGGAGAAAGCCAACGCTGAAGGATGAGTACAAGGTTACCTGATATGTTTCACTGTGGTTCTTCTTGATCTGGATGGTATAAATTCTTCAGTCTGAGTAGATGGTTTCATGGTGCTTGGTTGTGTCGTGATGTGTGTAAGTCTCAGACCGAAGGATACTATTTTGGGTTCTTGTAAAAAAAAGGACTATAGTTGTGAACTTCAGGCTTGGACTAAAGCATAAATAAAATGTAGTAGTAATATTACCTTGCGAGCTTGATTTTGGACTTTTAAAATCTTCCATATGGGCATTCATAAACTTCAAACCAGTTTTGCTCGTACTTAGTGAACGATGAGTTTCCTGGTAGTGGATTTGTCCCTTTCTATAATCACCAAGAACAGCCTTACAAGATCTCAAGTTGGTTAAAACTGACTCAAGGGATATCAGTCACGTTTCAAAATCTCCAAACAGTTTTGAAGACAACTTTCGTAGAAGTATGTAAAATATTCATGGATACCTCTGACATAAGTCGTATAACCTTTCCTTCATTATATTTAGCATTCTAAATAATGTGTCGTCAATGAAAACTACAGTACAAGGAAAAAAGGTTCCAGTTTTCAAAGAGGCAAATCTAATCAATTTTCCGAAACCACCTGCGTCAAATATATGCAGTCTCCGTTTAACACTACTCTATTCAACCACCTCATGACTAGGATTACTCATCTGCATAGTAAGGACCTCTGACACAGCTGCCCCTTTGTGTGGGCACATGGTCAGGTTGATGAGGGTCAGGATAGTGGCAGCTTGCTCTGGGTCTCGCCCACGCATTAATCTTTTCAAAATTACGGCAAGTATGTGGTTCATCTTGTAGCATCAATCTTCCCGCGTTTTCATCCCAGTCATATCTCATAGGCGTCATGTCAGCATAGCACATTATTACCTGACGCAAGTAGTTGACGCAATGATCTAGATATTATTAGCGTCTTCGGCTTCATCTATTGTAGCTCTACTTACCAAGATGGTATTGTGCATCAGGTTTAGGTGGGCCATCATACAGGTCCCAGTATACGATCTCACGTAGGATATTAACGCAATGTAGCTGATGAAACATCGAGATACTGATAAGTCATTAGTGGTGTGTTCTAAGAACCAATATCAAAGTGTCATACCCAGAGAACCAGTATCCTGTGTCATCCCATTTCCATGTAGTGTTCCATACTTTAGACCCAGCCTCTTCGTCAGTCAAATCAAGGTTGGCAGCTTTAAAATTTTGGTCTAGTCAGCCTCACTTTGCTCTTCTAGTTCGTCTATTATTGGAATGACTGACCGCGAAGAAGACGGTTCCAAGCGTGATCGATGTCAGGAGTTCGAGGTCCAACAAACTGCCGGTTTGCCCCTTCCTCTTTGCTTGTTACAAAGTGGAAAGTCCTTTCCTCCAGTTCTATAGTAGGATATAACGCGGCTAGTGACAACGTATAAGTTAGTAATAGGCAACAAGGAGGGGCTGTGTATATTCTACTTAATTCGGTTTTGAACCCCGTCTCGAAAGTTCCTAGTTCACCTGGACGTCGTTCAATAAGTAGCCCAATACACATAAACGCCATGAAAATGGTAATAAAAGCATGAAGAGCAACGAAATATTCCCTCCACGCTCGTCCTTTTCGGGCTTGACGGCGTTCATATGGAAGGAAAAGCTCTTCTTCGGAATTTCGGGAGTTTTCGTTGGTAAGAACAGTCTTTGATAAATGTTTGTATTCTTTTAGCATCTTGAGAAAATTTCAAGACCTCGAATAGTATGCTAAGTGAAGAATATGAGATGAGTACAAATTTTTTGGTGGCGGTTAACACAATAGTCCTGATGCTACGTATGTTGGCACCTTGATAGAATAAGATAACACAATGGGGGGGATGACGAACTTCGCAGTAAGATCAAAGCTGATGGTACATATGATCATCGGATGTTTTTAGGTTTTAGAAATAGTATATTGTACTGAATTAGAGAGTTAAGCTGACGCATTACTCGTACTTAGGAAGAATAAACGTTAAATTTAACGTGGCTCGTCACCTAATAATTAATGTTTATTCATCCTCAGTACAAGTATAAACCTTTGTACGCATAACGAAAGTAAAGATGTATCTGTGAAAGTGTAAACTACTACTATCCCCCCCTAAATGAAGGTTATTTTTTACGGTATAGCAAAAGCAAAAAAAATAACCTTCAAACCGGGGGGGAATAGTACTATCCCCCCCCTAAATTAAGGTTATTTTTTTTTTTAGTGGGCGTACAGGCTAAAAAAATAACCCCAATTTAGGGGGAGGGGGGAAAGTACTATACTCCCCGGTTTTAAAGGTTATTTTTTTAAAAGAAAATAAGATTTAAACTAGGGACGGGGAGATACTATCCCCCCTATCTAAATAAACCTTATTTCCCTCGCCTGTAAAAGCCTAATCACCACCAAAAAAATTAGGTTCATTTCGGGGTCCCGATAGTAGTATCCCCCCCCCCCGGCGCCCCCACCTTTGAATTAAGGTTATTTTTTAGCCCGTGCGCCTGCCAAAAAATAACCTCAATTTAGGGGGAGGGGGGAAAGTACTATACTCCCCGGTTTTGAAGGTTATTTTTTTTAAAAGAAAATAAGATTTAAACCAGGGACACGGAGTAGGGGAAAGCACTATCCCCTCCCCTGGTTTAAAAGTTATTTTTTTACATTTGCTACACTGTAAAAAATAACCTTCATTTAGGGGGGGGATAGTACTCGTACTCGGGATGAATAAACGTTAAATTTAATGTAGCTTGTCACCTAATAATTAACGTTTATTCATCCTTAGTACAAGTATCTCCCCTCTAGGTTAAACTTTATTCCTTAGAGTATAATAATACTAAGAAAAGCTAATTATATACAAAAAAAGGATTAACTTTTAAGATTAAGTATAAGTAATTAAGTATATTATTTATAATATTATAATTATATAATAATATCTTTTAATTAATATTTTAATTTATAATTTTCTTTATAAAAAATTATCTCTTATTTCTTACCTAGGCTTACCTTAGCTATTACATTTAGTAATGTATACAAGTATAATTAGTGATTGCAAGCTAGGTTAAGTTCAATTAATATCTGCTGGCTTTGCAATCATCTTAAAATCACTTACTAAAGTTGATATTTAAGTACTGTTTCTAGAAATGATAACTTACTCCTATTTACAAGGCCAGAGTTGCTGTTCAGGTGTGACTTAGCAGGTACGAATTGAAGCTGGATAGTCTTGAAACATCCTCGGGAAAAAGCTGGCAGAATTAGTTATATCTGGGCTTTAGAGTATAGTTTTAGATAAATTTCAAAACATTTCTTTACAATGGTAAAGGCTGACCACAAATTTGACATACGAACGGCCCTTTTCCATTTTTCCTCGTACGTTTTTTCTCCTGCTAGACCTTTTTACATCGTACCTCAGCACAAGAAGACCATCGATATCCGCTTAATTCCAAGACAATTGTCAATACAAATGCTCCTTACCGCGTCCAGTCATTATCTATCTATCACTGCTCTCATTTACCATTTGCCAATATGCTCCTCGCTTCTGTATTAATGCTTGCGGTTTGTCAAATTCGACCACACGTCCATCGTCGAGGACAAGGATTTTGTCGAAGTCGGCGATAGTACTGAGACGATGGGCAATCACTATCAAAGTGCTTTTCTGGAAGTTTTCTCTGATGCCTCGCTGGATTAGCTTGTCCATTGCTATATCGACCGCACTCGTTGCCTCGTCAAGTACAAGGAGCTTTGGACGAGTGATGACTGCCCGTGCTAGACATAGGAGTTGACGTTGTCCAGCGGAAATATTAAGGCCGCCTCGAGAGATAGGGGAATCGAGATTGCTGAAAATTTTCACATTCTTGTGACCAAGTATCCGATTCGGGGAATTGAAAGCATTAGAACCTTTTGGTTCATCCTGATCAACGAGGTAAACACGTCGTAAGGCGTCCAGCAACTCCGAATCGCTATATTCGTTGAATGGATCTAGATTGGATCGTATACTACCAGAAAACAACACTGGATCTTGTGGGATGATGGCTAGTCGGCGGCGTAGGTCACACAACTTGATCTTAGATATATCCAAGCCATCCACAGAAATGTAGCCTTTGCGTGCTTCCAGAAATCTGAACAACGCCAGTGTGAGGGAGGTCTTCCCACTCCCAGTCCGCCCGACTACACCGACCCGTTGACATGATTCGATGGTGAAGCTGACCCCTTTCAAAACGGGAGGCAGATTATCAGCATAACCGGTCTCGAGGTTTGAGAATACCACTCGCCCCTTCAACGGCCATTGCTCAGATATTTCATACCCTGATGCATCTTCAATTGGGGGCTTTGTCATAAATTCGACAACGCGTTCCGTGGAGTTCATATCCAACTCGAATCCAGCATATTGAGCGATGGTGATAACGACAACTCTAGAGAAGTCCATTCCAAAACTAAGTGCAAATCCTGCAAGGCCCACACCGACATTTGGAAGAATGACGATTGATCCTGCAAGGCAAAGTGCAAAGAGTACTCCAAGAAAGCCTTGCCGGAAAGCAACCCATCGATTTGCTAGTATGATATACCAAGATGACCTTGCGTACGCATCAACAAGGGTAGACATGCGATCTAGGTAATCATCAACTCTCCCAAAGCTGCGGATAGTACTCAGTCCAGATAATGTAGCTTCAACGAGGTCGAAAACCGGGGATTTGGTAACCGATTCGAGGCGGCGAATATCTCTTGCGCCAACGAGGTATACGGATGTATAGTAGATACAGACGAGTCCAAAGAATACCACAGGGAACAAAGTCCAAGCCGAGAGCAATAGTGCCGCTATAGCGATCGTCGCCATACCAAATATTCGATTCAGGAACAACATAAGATCCATACCAAGCTGGGAGTCGATAAGGGCAAAGTCGCCAATAAACCGATTTAGGACTCGCCCAACGGGCATGGTATCCAGCCATCGTACTCGTGCTCGAAGAACTCTATATGTCAAATCCTCAAAGAGTTTCCTAGAAGCCCATAGTGCTGCTAAGAGAATCATTATGATTTTGACGGCAATGAAAACAATGGAAAGGAACGAAATGCCCAAGTATATACAGAGATAATACACCACGTGCGTTCCAGCATCTGTTACTTTAGCATCAGCAATACGTGTGGTATTGTTATGCGTAGGAATTGATTGTGTAGCTGGTACCTCTGATCTTTCAGTCCAGATCTTGATCCAGTACGAGCGGGCGAACAACAACAGTGCCGAAAGCGTGAATGCTACAAGAGTAATGCCCCAATAAATCCATCCTCCAGAGGCAATAACATAGGCTCTGTAGACGTCCCACTTGACATGTCCGTGTTCGCGAGTCTCCTCTGCTACAAACTTATTTGGTTTTCGAACTGGTAATGTCGATTGTAGTTCATCTAGGACCAAATCATCCAGGTTTTCGGAATCGTTCGGTGCTGAGAATGACTGGAGATCCTCGGGTTTCGTATTCACCTCGTTGATATTCCTTGGCTGACACTTGGACGCCTGAATGAATCCATCATCCCCTATTTCGACTTCGTAATTCGCTACGGGCTGGACCAGACGGACATGATGAGTTGCCAGGATAATGGTTCTTCCTACGGCCAATTCGCCTTTGAGTCCATACTCCAAGATATGACGACCAACATGAGCGTCAATGGCACTGAATACATCATCAAGTACCAGAATACCGGCCCGTGAGTAGAGAGCTCTTGCCAAGGTCAGACGCTGCTTTTGCCCACCGCTCAGATTGATACCAGTAGCACCAACTTCGGTCTCATCCCCGTCGGGAAGAATTGCCAGATCTTGATCAAGTGCAGATGCGTATAGTACTGCAGCGTACCGAGCGCTGTTGAAAGGGGCTGAATATAAGATGTTTGATTTTATAGTGGCATTTTCAATCCAGGGGAGTTGCGCAACATAAGCCATAGCAGAGGGAATTATCCAATGCTCGTCTGTTGCAAGATATAGTCTTGAATTGCTTGGCGCGGGATTTGGAGAATTAATTTTGCCTTGTAATAAATCCGCCTCTCCAATAATTGCGGCGAGCAGTAAGCTCTTGCCGGAGCCAGTCTTGCCATGGATGATGCTAAAACTGGGTTAACTGTCGTATTTAAAGGATTGTTCGTTTTAGCACATACCTCAGTTGTTGGTCAGGAAACTGAAGGGTCACTCCTCCGAGAGTGAAAGCCTTGTGTCTTGCCACGTGAGCAGGCCAGGTAATGGTGGCATTCTCAAAAGTAATTGAATTCCCAGCGTATGTGTTGTTCTTCTTGTCTGGATAATTTAAATGTTGTTGTATCCGCTCGCTACTGATCCTGGCATCTAGAAGCTTACTTATGTTGATTGGGACAGCACTAAGGGTGAATTCTAGGGTCGAAAACACTGAGAGGGAGGTAAAGGCAACGGAAGCCGTCATCGTTCTGCTGAGCCAGGCATAGACCCCTAGGCCGGTAGCGCCCAATAATATTGGCATGCATAGCCAGCAGATTATAAGGAGAATGAGCCAGATATAGGCACGCCACTGAGCCTTCAGCTCCTTCCCTCTGGCTTCCATAATCTGATTTTGCCATTTCGCTTCAAGAGCGGAGATCTTGATTTGACGAATGCCATAAATTGCCTCGGTGACAATGTGTGCCTTCTCATCTCGGGCCGCCATGACAGCGAGTTGGGCTCCATTATAGTTTCTCGAGACTACCCTACTGAAAGGCTGTAAAAGCACAGGAACAGCAAGTCCAGCAAACGTGCTAGGATAGGTTAGCACTGGTACTCTTGTTTTCTGAAGCTACCACTGTTGAACATACGCACCTTATCCAGCCAATCAAGTAGACTAAAAACCAAACTCCAAGGACGATTTTGAGGAAACTAGCCATCAACAATACATTTTCACCACAGAACATAGACAATCTTTGCACGTCCACACCAAGAAGATTGACGACTCCTAGGGCTCTCCCCTCATTTTCACTTGGTGGGGTATCTTCTTTCTCGTGCATGTCCATCAGAGGAATTTGATCATCGCTAAGGCTCGAACAGCTGTCTTCCAGTTCGTAGGTGTCTTCTTCGTCTCTCAATCCTCTACCGGAAGTATTCGTTTGTCTCTCCGCACTCCATGGCTTGATATTTTCTATTTCCTTGACATCTTTCATATAAATTGATTTGTGGAAAATGAGAGAGAACAATTGGGAACGGACTGGAGTGGCCAATAAGCCAAATTTAATCCATTCCAGCCTGATAAATATGTTGTCAGTCATCATCCAACCAGTGTGGCTCTCTGGGGGCTCGAACCAGGTTTCTAGAAATAGATGGACCATATTTGAGACACCCAAGGCACCAATCCAGAACCAGAGCATGAAATTGTCACTACTCAGACGTCCTCGAGACTCCAACAGCGTGAGGAGTTTGTAGAAACAGATTTGAGGACATATCATGGCGAAACTTTCAAGAACCGCTATGGTCCATTGACGGATAAAAAGGCTCCTATGGGCTTGGTATATGACATACCAAAGAGGCGCTTTCCTGTTTTTTAGCTGGCGTGCAGTGTCAATGAACTTATTCTGGAGCGATTTTGTTCTCGTCGAGACCTCCAATTGTGGCAGGTCTGATATCTCTAAGGGAGATCCTTCTTGGGCTAGGTCCAGCAGTGGGCGCACCCATGCAAATGTGTAGCTGGAAATTATCAATGCTTACCCAACGAGACAGATCAAGATACTAACCGGCTGCGAGCCGAAGTTGTGTATTGTGCATCGATCACATGGCCTTGTGAGTACACTTCTGGCTGCCTTTGTATAGATATAGCTGCCAATAAAATTTTCAGTCCAGAAATTAATTGACCTGTGATGAAAGTGATGTCTTTGACGTCGATTTTGCGTACTCTGAGCCAGTATATGTTGAAAATCGAGCACAATACAAGTGAGAAGCTCGAAATGGCAATTCCAAGTCCAGCATTAAAGTGGTTAATGCTGGAAGTCGAGCGAATCATTACTATTACCTGTACCAAGATCATAGTCTGGGGGCTGATTAGCCAAATGTGACATTGATACAATTTTTTGACAACTGACCCATTGAATAACAATTATCCACTTTGCAATCGAAATATCCTTGTTCGACTCCAAGTGGTGCACTCTAAAGATATTTCCAAGCGCATGGAAAATGGATATAAGTAGTCCAATTAAAGCACCGAAGACAATGAAAAATTTAGGAAACCCGTCTGACAGAGCTGATGTGGAAGTCTTCGCGTCTGTTTCATCAGCGTCGTGATCAAAATCATTTGAAAATGAACTGCGTGTCTTCGACGACCAGTTATTCAAACATGATAACCTGGTCATATAAGATGTGGCGATCAAAATTGGAGCAGTACAGACTGCTGCAGCTACTGTGAAGGCAAACATGATTGTAGAATGCAACGCCTCCTCGGTGATATGCCGAAAACCCGCCCGGCTTGTTGATGTAAGATAATATATATAATTAATCAATGGTTCAGATCGTCGATAAAGGGGCAATTTTCCAAGGGGGGTTATCGGATCCAGTAGACTAGGGTAGTTGGTCTTGAAAAGATACTGTTCTTGCAATGGGAATTTGAAATGTCCTTCTTGCTTTCGGCACCTGTCTCATGAATCGCTTAAACTCATGAATTTATATATAAATTAAGTTCTAGCATAGCCCTTCTCTTACTTATACATTTATCGAGTATCTTTAAATATAAGAGTATTAGTAGAATTATTTTAAAAGTAAATAATATTAGAACTTAGTTTTAACTTAGGTATCTTTATTACTCGTACTGGGCATGAATAAATGTTAATTATTGGGCGACGAGCAATGTTAAATTTAACATTTATTCATCCTTAGTACGAGTAGAAGGGGTTATAACTTAAAAATTTAACCCTAAAACCCTAGACTCTTAAACTCTATTTTTTACTTTAGAATAAAAAGTTTAAACCCCTTTATTATACTTTTTAGTATTTAGCAGAAACTTAGATAAGGAAGACTAAACTTAAATAAAAGTAACTTTCCTATAAGGATAGGAAATTTATACCTGTAATAATATCTGTAATTAATTATTCTAACATAGTTCTAAATAGTATATAATTTGAATAGAGACAATGTCTCTAAACTTCGGTCCATTTTCTACCCCCTTCAAACTTCCATTAAAACATTCCCAGCATATACAGCACTACCATTATGAACTTTCAATCCGAGGCTACAGCTCCAACTACTACTGTTTATAACAATTTCTGTCATGCACAGTGGTGGAAAGATGCAGGCCTGCGGAAATTGAACTTCTTGCTGGCATTTGTGATGCTCAGTCCTGTCATGCTTGGCTACGATACAGCCTTAATGTCAGGTTTGCAAGCCATGCCACAGTGTGAGTCCGGCTATATTCAATAAAGATGAACCCTGTATTGTAATCAATATTAATTATTCTATAGGGCATAAAGGCAAGAATTCTTCGCTATTTCACTCTCCATGGCAAGTTGTTAAGAGCAAGTCTAGATATTGGAATGCCTACTTCGCATCAAATCGGTCTTTTAGTTTCTGGACAATCTCTCGGTGGTATTGTTGGTTTTATACCTATTAGCTGGGCCCTAGACAAATTCGGACGCCGTTACATCATTGTCTTAGCGGATATTATTGTGGTTTCAGCAGTTATGTCCTTTGCCTCTATAAAAAAAATCTCCTTTGCTAATACGCCAGCAGCTATTGGACAGGCCTTTTGTTATAATTGGAAATTGATATTCATTACACGTTTCTTGGTAAGTCAAGCTTTAACTCTCTACCGTATAGTTTCATCCAATAACAGCGTAGCTGGGTATTGGAGCGATTATGGCACTCTGTGCAGCACCATTGCTTCTGACAGAATTGGCCCATCCCCGACAAAGGGGTGTAGTTGTTTCACTTCACGGAAGTTGCTTCTTTGCGGGAGCAATTGGTGAGTACATCCAATAAGGACTGGAAATGACTGGAAGCTCACAGCATGCCAGTGTCTGCGTGGACAAATTTTGCGGCTGTCCAAACCATCCAAGGACAATTGATCTGGCGCCTTCCAGTCCTGCTTCAAATGGTTGCTCCTTTGATTCAGTTTCTCTTCATCCTTCTAGTCCCTGAGTCACCGCGTTGGCTCACTGCTCAAGGGCGCGGCGAGGAAGCCAGGAAGATTCTTGCCAAATATCACGCAAATGGCAAGACTGATGACGAGCTTGTTCTCTTTGAATATTCCGAAATCAATGATACTATCGAACGCGAGAAAACTTATGCCAGGTCCTCCTGGAGCGTCTTTTTGAAGACTTCTGGAAATAGGAAGCGCCTCTCCATTATCGTGATGGTCTCAATCTTCTCACAATGGGCTGGATCGGAGGTCATAAGGTTCTACTTTAACCCCATTTTGCTACAAATCGGCATTACGTCTCCATCCAAGCAAACTGGCATCAATGGTGGTCTCCAGATCTTCAGCTGGTTTACTGCTATTATAAGCTCAACTTTTGTCGACAAACTTGGCCGGCGTAAGTTATGGATGATTTCAGGTTGCATTATGCTTCTCGGAATGATCATGATTACAGTCACCTCTTCGCAGTTTGCAAAACACAGAAAGAGCGGGGCTGGTTACGCATTTATTATCTTCTTGTTTGTCTTCAACTTTGGTTATGCCATAGGCTATTCAGCTGTAGGCAGCATGTACATTGCGGAGATCTGTCCTTACCACTTAAGAGCGAAAGGAATGTCCCTGTTCTTGCTACTTTCCTACGCAACAGGGTTTTTCAATCAGTATGTAAATCCGATCGCGCTCGAGAGTCTTGGGTGGAAATACTATAGTGTATACGTCCTGGTGATAGTGGTTTCTATTGTGTTGATCTGGTTATTTTATCCAGAGACAAAGGGACGTACAGTGGAAGAGGTAGCTTTTATTTTCGATGGCGATGAAAGCGAACTTGTTCCTCATGTTCATATTGAACAGATGCAGGCGCGCTGCAATATTAGGAAGCTATAACACGTCGACAAACAGGTCAACTGGAATGTAAAGGCGGAGTCGGGGGGTTGATTAGAGGGTTAGAAAAGGGTAACTCATTATACTACACAGACGTCCAAGTCAAAGTCATTGATTTCAAATTCTCAATTACAAGTCCATCTCATTACTATTTAGCCATGAAACGAAATATAGAGCCAAGCCTTTTGAAGCTACATGCCCCTATTCATTATTCTGTGTCGCCATAGCACCAGTCCCAAACCAATATACCTAACTAGTTCCACCCTTAGAATCTGGGCGACATGCCTCTTGAACGTCTTTCTTAGCGCCGTGATAGCGTTCCTAGAGAATGAACATGCTATACATTCTTCTCTAGCGTTATATCGGGGACCACAGATTCTCAAGTAGTGTGCACGTTATGGATTTGAGGGTAAATTTGTTTTTGAGTAGAGTTGTCTAGTACATTACCAAGTTCTTAACTGCTAGTATCCACCTTCCTAAGTATATTTATCGACACTTAAGCCACAAAGACGTGCACATTACTCTATACCTTTCGTTTACATAACGAAAGACTTCTACCCAATACGAAGGTCAGGGCAAAAAGTCATGGGAATCGGTTATAGGCTAGTTAATGCCCCGGAAATAAAAATTTAGCAATAAGTTCTAGAGCTATGCGACTAGTTACAGGCTATACTCTATTATTTCCGGGGTCAGAAGCCTGTAGCACAACCCTAGAAAATAGCCTCTACAGGCTGCTCATTGCCTGGCGACAGCCTACCTCTAGCGACACGTTAATTAGGTGTGTAACGACGCGCTCGCTAATAATCGAATTGGTCAATACAGTAGCCTGTATTGGTGAATTCGACGTTGTATTAGCCAATAAGACGTCTTATTGGTTAATACGTTTTAATAAACTTAAGAAGTATAGAGTTATAGAGTAATAAGATATTTAGAATTTAGTAGTATATTTTATTATATATTTATATAGAAGTAGTTTAAGGAAGCTATAGCTTATTAGATATAAGATAATAACTTACTTACTAGAGGTAAAGAATTATAAAAATAAGAGAAATCTATATATAAAATAATATTATTAAATATAAAACTTCTTTATTTCTAAAAGAAAAATAAACACTATTTTTTTTAAAGTAATAGAAATTAAGTCTTAACGTATTAGTCGTACTCGTATTCGGCCACATTATTGACCATTCGATTATTGGCGAATGTATTGTTATAATAGCCGGACCCACCTCCTACTGCGCTACCGCTTGTTTTTACAAGCGGTAGCACACGCAGTAGGAGGTGGGTCCAGCTATTAGGTTGTAACGAGCATAAACGAGTACAAACGAGCAGAGTGCTAAACCCTAGTGCAAATGGTGAATACTCGTACTGAGGATGAATAAACGTTAAATTTAACGTGGTTTATCACACAATAATTAACGTTTATTCATCCCTAGTACGAGTATACCCAGGAAGGGATAACTTAAAAATAGAGTAAACGAGAACAAGCCAAGTACCGACATAGGCATAGACTAAGGTAGTAGGATGTGCATAACAAAGTATATATATTTTTTAGTAATGAGAATCTAGGGGTGTAGAATCTAGCCTTTAACTTAAATTTTTAGGCTTTGAAATCTATTTACTCAAGACGGACAAGAAATCATGTATAAGAATACTTGCTTCTTAAACTCTTTACTAACTTTGTGAACGACCTATGCATTGCCTTTAGTATATAGCTCGGTCGGTTATTTTAGAGAGCTTGGTAAACTATTTACCGCGAAAAAATAATTAAACTAAAATATATTTATACCAGGTATACATACTTCCTCGAGATACGTATCTAGATAAATCGTATCTTATTATATATAAAATAAAATCAAATTGAAATAAGTAGGTTAGGAATTAAGGTTAGGTAAGAGTTGGGGTTAGTCTAGGGGGTTCGGGGGTGGGAAGAGCCCTCGGTAAGGAACATGTCCCCTATTTCTATCTATCATTTAATTCTAAACTCTACGTAGTGTTTGTTTATGTTTTGTAGTAGGGTGTATTTAAAATTACAAATGATCCACTGACCTCTCCACCGATCTCTGTACTGTATATTATTTATTCCTACAAGGAAAATCTATATCTACTTCGATATTTAGCGTTTAAGAATTGCTTTAAGGCCGTTATCTACAAGTATATAGCCTTGATTAAATACCCCCATTGGAGACTCCCCTTCAGATCATCAAAACCAACTCCAGTTTTATCTCAATCTAAATTTTGATTCTACCCTTGAACCCTAACATTCGAAATTACCACCATGGATAGGCTCTGGAAATTTTCCCATGCTGTGGAACCAGCCATCGCTCAAGCAACAGGTTGCTTCACGACCCTCCCTATCCGCATTCACGAACGTGATGATATTGCAAATGAAGCGACTCTCAAATCTATACGAGAGTGGGGAGAACACGTCGGGGACGGATGGGACAAAAAGTCGGGTTCTGCACTTAGCCCAGTTGGAAATTGGTGCTCTTTCATCTTCCCTGAGTCACTTCCCGAGCGTCTCGGTGTGATCACGTACCTTGCAAATATGGGAAATATTCATGATGGTATGTCTTCCTTTTAAGTGTCTCCTAATGCTACATCTGAAATTGAAGACCAGAACTAAGGATAGTAAACAGATAGTTGCGAGGAGATGGATCTCGAATCCGCCATGGCTGAGCACAGTGAACTCAGCACGGCCATGAATATCAATGACGGCGAGCTCATTCGTGAAGGTTCTAGGTCCATGAAATTCAAGAGGTTGATTTCGGAATGCCTTTTAGAATGTATAGAGCATGACCGTCATAAAGCTCTAGGAATGTTAGAATCCTACCGAAAGAAGTGGCTTGATGTGATGGAACATCCAGACATTGAGAAAGTACAAACAATGGAAGAATATCTCATTTTTCGGAATCTGAACGGTGGAATGGAGTAAGTCACCTTTCCACCAAATCTCATATTAATCCACAAAAGCTGATCAAAGTAGGCCATTTTGGTTGATGTGTCAATTTGGTATGGATATCTCTATATCAGCTGCCGAGGAGCAGCTCGTTAGGTCCATTTTTATTCCAGCAGAAGCTGCATTGGTTATGACAAATGATTATTGGAGTTGGCATCGAGAATATGAACAGTCAAAAATGACCGACGCCCCCCGGATGGTTAACTCGATTGACCTTCTTATGAGAACAAAGTCATTAAGCCTGGAGGATGCCAGAGAGACTGTAAAGGAGGCTATCGTTACATATGAAGCCGAGTATGTTATGCGGCGCTCTGAGTTCTACCGAAGACATCCCGACATTCCTCTCCATTTGAGACGTTATATTGAGGTCTGTGGGGTTGTCGTGGCGGGTAATCATTACTGGTGTGCAAACTGCCAACGCCATAATTCATGGCGCCAAAACCCTAGGATTATTCAAGAGCAGGCAACCGTCATGGCTGCAAGTGATGCGCATGAGAAGTTACAGGTGACTACTACGCCCTCGGAGTCTGGCAGCGACAGCACATCTTCAAAATCAAGTGGTGTGATAGTCATGTCTCCTGAAGGATCCGGGACTTCCACCTTGACCACGACGGTCTTACCGAGTCCTTGTCCTGAAGATGCCATTTGGGAGAAACCTAGCGGCTCTGCGATTGCCTCGCCGGTGAACTATATTAACTCCTTACCATCAAAGAGAGTACGGTCAACCTTCATCGAAGCCTTCAATCTGTGGTTCCAGGTCCCTTCATATTCCTTGCACATCATCGAGAACATTATCGACCAGCTTCATAACGCGTCGCTTATTCTTGACGACATTGAAGACAACTCACCATTGAGACGAGGCAACCCTGCGGTCCACACCATTTTCGGCCAGGCACAATCCATTAACAGCGCCAGTTTCATGTATGTTCAGGCCGCGAAACAAGCGTGCCGCCTCAAGCACTCAAGAGCAGTCGAAGTTTTCCTCGAAGAACTAGAATGTCTGTACCTAGGACAAAGCTGGGATCTCCACTGGAAATTCAATTTGTCCTGCCCCAGTGAGCATGAGTACATGACCATGGTGGACAATAAGACAGGCCGGATGTTTCGCATGATAATCAGTCTGATGCAAGGCGAAAGTCCGAACAGCTACCAGGTTGACTTCACCCGGCTATCACTGTTGCTCGGCCGATATTTTCAGATTCGCGACGATTATATGAATCTTCAATCGAGCGATTATTCGGATCAGAAAGGCTTCTGTGAAGACCTGGACGAAGGGAAATTCTCGTATCCCATTGTCCATTGCATGGCGAACCACCCGGAACTCGGACGTCGTATCATGGGTATCTTCCGACAGCGAAGTTCGGGAGGAGATCATGCGTCAAATATAATTCCGTACCAGACAAAGTTATACATCGTCAATAGTATCGAAGCTGCCGGTAGTTTCACTGCAACTTTACAGATACTGAAGAGATTGGAAACAGAGCTGGATGAGGAAGGACGATATCTGGAAAAGGAGCTGGGAGCGACGAATCCAATTCTTCGTCTCTTACTTACCACTTTAACTATTAAAGGTCCGACGCTACCAGCTAAAAAATTGGGCTCTTAACAATGTGAAAATAGCCAAGAGGTTTTTTTTTTCGTCGCTTTCAAGATGATTATTTTCGATTTTGTTTGGTTTTTAGTGCAAGTGGCGGCGATTCCTTCTAGCTTAGGCAAATTAGTTCGTTCCACACAAAAACAATTACTACACTAGAAAGATATAAAGGCCTTGCTCGTTGGCGACCGCGTGATGTTTTCCCGATCATTTCCTTCGATTCAATTTCTTTTATTTCGCCAACCCCAGGGGGACGAGGTGGTTGGTTCGGGTGATGCCATCAGTATAGTGATCCTTGCAAAACTGTCCTACTCGTAGGTGGGCGAGGGGATATTTGGCTGAATAACATTGAATGCACCATGCTATACAGTTGGAGACTCAACTGAAATACAATTCATTTATGGTTTGATGAACTACAAAAAGGCAATTTTTTTCAATTTTTTTTTTCCATTTACAACAGCAACAGCAACAGCAACAGCAACAGCAACAGCAACAACAACAACAACAACAACAACAACTTCGCTCAGTGCCCTCGCTACAGCGTACTTATCTTCTTACACGTTGTGGGTTACCTTGACCACCAAGCGATATCCAATCCATAGGTATGATGAATCCGTATCTCTTTCCCATACGTAGTCTCCGCTATTGACCATCTCGAAGTTATATCCGAAGGCGAACTTAGCAATTGTAAGTCGAAGTGTCTGCAGTGCCATCTCCCTCCCCAGACATACCCGAGGGCCCAGCAAGAACGGTCGATGGGAAGATCTGAGATCATGCTCGAAGACCGAGCCGGGACCATGATTGAACCACCGTTCAGGCCGGAATTCTTCAGCTTCAGCCCAGTAGGCACGAGATCTCTGAATGGTGTACATATCAGCTGAAACATTGACGCCAGCGGGAATAAATATCCCGTTGATTAGGGCGCCTGGCGAAGTTCGGTTGGTACCCTTGCCATTTGCTGGTGGCAGTAGGCGCAGAGCTTCTTGGATGCAACCATTCAAGAATGGAAGTCGAAGAAGGCTCTGGCTTTTAATTTCATCTATATGATTGTACTCGGTCCTGAGTTCTTGTTGTAGTTTCTTCATCTGCATCGGGTCCTGGAGAAGATAGTAAAAGGTTGCTGAAAGCGTGGTTGCAGTTGTATCATATCCGACCATACTATTAACAATAATAAACAACAATTCAAATAACTCCATGTAGTATCACGGTGATGTGTGGGGACCACTTACACTAGTAGCGAGGAATTGCTCCTTATTTCAGCGTTTGTCAACTTGACGCCGCTTTCTTTCGATCCCATGATGGCTGTTAAGAAATCTTTTCGTCCATCCCGTCGGTCCATACACCTGCCCAGCTAGTATCAGTAATGTTCAATTTGATGCATGAGGCGATGTACTTACTCCCTTAGTTTTGTTGCGGGGAGAATGTTCGTGGGTAGCTTGAACAAATGCGGGATTGACATGATCGACAGTCGGACGAAGCTTCCAAATAGAGGTATCCCAGCGAGGTAATGCAAGCCCTCAAGAAGCGGTGATAATTGACAATATGTTGTCTTCAGGACTTCAAAATTGCCTTAGGAAATTAGCATGATAAATGCGGATTCTTGCGACAAGATAGTTATCTTACGCTTCTGATCACGAAGCAGAGGCTCTCCAAACGAGAGGTCACAGATAATATCCCAAACTAGAGTTGAAAAATGGCGTGTGATATCTGTCACAGCTCCTTCAGATACAATGGCATGTAGACTGTCCATCGCCTTGATCACATGATGCTGCTGAACCATTTCCTGCTCCAAAAGAGCCTTGGAAGTAAAAGCAGGTAATAGCGCGCTCCTGAGAAGCCTGTGTGTAGTCGGGTCGGTTGTTGTTAGCACATTATCTGCTGGCCAGACAATTTTTCCAAGCATAGATTCTACTGTCCCCTTTTTGGTGAAGTATCCGTTAAGTTCTGGCCCAGAATTGTGTATTGTTCTTTGTGCTTCGAGAGTTGCAAAAGACACCTCATTAGGAGCAATCCGGACGACTGGTCCTATTGTGCTATTTTAGTTGACAGTGCTGCATTCTTAATTGTCGAAAATACAGTACCATATTTTGAATGCAATCTTTGTATGTCTTGGTTTAACCTTTTCCTGTAAACTGCCCACATGAGCCATAACTAGAGGTATTTCTTAAGATCAATAACCCAATTCTTATAGTTACCGTGGCAAACATACTGGTGAGGTAGCAGCAATCCATGGGCCTGGTAAGTGAGACACGGGGTGAAAATAGTAGTTGAAAATACATAAGCCAACAATGTAAACAGCCAACTTGAGATATTCTAGGTTAGTTTATACAACAGGAGGATTTCCACAGCCCTACACGAGACTTACAACTACAACAGCCAACCAGGCATAGTGTATCTGGCTTAAATTTAGGAGAGACAATGATTCTATATCCATATTGGAATAACAGCAGTTGTCAATTTTGAACTGGTGATGTTTGGATACACAAGATCAGATATTGTTTAGACTTATTGAAGAAATGCAAAGCGCTTGTAGCTTAGCAGATTAGAGAACAAAGTGTCCATTATATTCTTAGTCATGGGGCCAATAGTTTTAGGCTGTGCAATTCTATTGTATCAAATCGATACCTAATAAATTCAGGCTTAAAATCCTTTCTCTTACTTCGTACTGGCCCGAATAATCTTTATTTCTATCTGAGCGCATCAAGGGTAGTTAACTAATCACTTAACGAGGAAGTCCCATTTTTTGCTATATCTAGCTAGTTGCGCTTAGACAGGAAGAAAGATTATTCGGGCATGTACGAAGTAAAATCTACATTCAAAAGGGTTACCGAGCCTCTCCCGGCAGAGGTTAATACTACACTAGAAGAACTCAAAGGTTATCCTTTTTGGACAATTATAGAGTTTTATTTAAGTTCTGTTCCGACGTGCCCATGTATCGCTTAATTTACGAATTTAGCCGAGATACATAAATTTAAGCGATACATGGGCACGTCGGAACAGTTGTAAATAAGACTTAGAAGTGTACCACTAGAATACAAATTTTGGAACCCAACAAGCTAATGCATTGTATATCACACTACACTAGAAGAACTCAAAGGTTGTCCTTTTTGGACAATTATAGAGTTTTATTTAAGTTCTGTTCCGACGTGCCCATGTATCGCTTAATTTACGAATTTGGCCGAGATACATAAATTTAAGCGATACATGGGCACGTCGGAACAGTTATAAATAAGACTTAGAAGTGTACCACTAGAATACAAATTTTGGAACCCAACGAGCTAATGCATTGTATATCACACTACACTAGAGTCCCACACAAAAACTACCGCATTCTTCTGCCGTAAGTGCAAATATGCGAGTTTGTATCGCATACCGTTAGCAAGTCGACGAAAATATACCTTTAAACTCGTACACTTATTATTAGAGCTCAGTCGGCAATTATATCGGCAGATTTCTTACTATACTTCTAGTAGTCATCCAGATCACCCGAACTTCAGTATACTTAAGAGAAAGATAAAATAAAATATAATCTAATAGTTATAATTGATATCGTTAGCATTTTATTAAGCCAGGAGAATTCTAGTATAGTAAGATATTTATAGAATATATAGAAATCTATATACAAATAGCCAAACGCGGTTTATGCCTATATATTTATATATCGGGTTTTAGATTCCTTGCTAAACGGGCACTTACTCGTAACGTACAGGTATCGGTACCGTAATGGTGCCTGTATTAGCTATCTCTGTGCTCAACAGCCCGACATGGTCTGTGTGGCAATATCTCTAGACCTCTGGAAAGCAATTTCATATCGTTAAACAAGAAGTTAACATGATCGAGTGTATAACAGTAAGGAAGTGGAATAAACTCCTGTACCGGCAAGCGGTCAAAGTAGAGAGCTCAATGATTTTAGCTTTCATGGTTACCATCCAGGCCCAGAAGTCAGATAGGCAACACCATAGATATCATGAAATTCTCTCAGGATATATAAATATGACCCCGCTATCTTTCAAGTTGTTAGCAATAATATTTCTCCTAGTCATAACTTCAATTATGGCTTCTTTATCACCGCTATCGGCATTTATAACTCTCCCTGTCGTTGCTCAATTTACAATACTTTACACTATTTTGGTTTTGATACTCATATCAGCTAGTGACCTTGTATTTCGATCGAAAGATGATTTGTCGGATCTTCCTGTTTTTGGAAAGGAGGATGATATTGACTATCGGGCCGCAGTTGAAGAAGGGGATCGTTTGGTAAATATCCTGCTACGTTTGCATACTTCAACCAGAAGGCTGAGCGAAATCAAAATAGTATCCAATGTCTCCATACATCATCCAGGCACCTGTTCCTGTGGTCATCCTTCCCAACTCCCTAATCCCGAAGTTTGGATCTCTCCCCGAGACACAAATCTCTGCAACGAAAGAAATATACAGACGTGCTTTAGGCCAGTATACGGACTTGGGTACTCCTATGCCAGAGATGTTTGCAGCCATCAAGGTTGATCTGACTCGGCACGTGAGAGACTTCGTTCCCATATTGCAAGAGGAGGTGAAGCACTGCTTCAATAATTTTATTGAAATTGACGGCAAAGGGCAGTGGAAAGCGATCCCCGCATTCAAGACGGCAAAGACGTTGGTTGCTACGCTAAGTGCTTGTGTCTTTATTGGACCACCAGTGTCGAGAGACAAGACATGGGTTGAGGCTATGTATAGTTACTCGGATGATCTCAAAGAGACATTTCTTTTTCTCGAACGATTTCCACATTGGGTATGGCCATTGGTGCATCCACTTCTTTTCCGGTTCTTGAAACTAAATAATCGGAGAACGATGATTGAAGAGAAGATCCGGCCCATGGTTGCGCAACAAATGCGACATAGATCGAAGGGTCATAGAGTGAAGTTTGAAGACAAAGAATGTGCAATGGAAGATAATTTGGAAAACCCAAAGACACAGAAGACTTTATTTAGATGGGTGCAGGAGCGCTTGGGGACAAGAAAAGCGGATGATGTAAAGTTGCTTGCGAGGATTCAATTACGGGCCGCTTTCGCCAGCATGGACACGGTTGCTCATGCAGTAACAAACGTGATCTATGACTTAGCAGCATACCCAGAATATGTAGCACCACTCAGAGAAGAAATCGAATCAATGATGGATCCATCAGAAACCATGGCTCAGCCGAAGGCAGCGATAGAAAAGCTTGATAAAATGGACAGCTTCATCAGGGAGTCTATGAGGCTAAACCCAATGTACCTAAGTAAGTCCAAATGTGTAATGGGTTAAATATCGTTTGACTGACACAAGATTGTAGTTGATATGAGACGTGTTGTCACCAGCCCAATTCTTCTTGAGGATAATCGAGTGTTGCCAATAGGCACTCACACTGCATTCTCACACGAAGCTACACATATGGGAGAAAGTAATGGTTTTCAAGGTTTCAGATATAGTACTCGTAGGGCTCAAGAGGGCGTTCCGAACAAGTTTCTCTTTGCGAGTACTGGAAATGATCACATCACGTTGTATGGAATCCCCTCTAAGTCATTGCACAGACCTTTCTGCTTCCCTATACTCTTCCTCGAGAGTAGTCGCACTTGCGCTCTATCCTACTCTTGATCATGATAAGAAATGCTGACGCTGAAGGATGTCAGTGGACACGGCAGAGACTCTTGCCCAGGCAGGTTCTTTGCAGCGATCGAAATCAAGATTATAATTGTTCATCTATTGCTGAATTATGATATTCAGCTTCTTCCGGGGACTAAGAGACCTGAGAATCAATACTTCAATACCACTGTTGGTGTGGATAGAAAGGCCGAAGTGTTGATCAAGAGAAGGACCAAGACATCAGCATAAGCTTGTCAGATATTTCAACGCATATGGTCAGTTTGTTATCTATAGTACTACATCCTTCTCTTCAAATATATTAACGTCTATTGCAATGCTACCGATGTTTTATTAAGAGAAATATCTTGGACCAGAATCCTAGCTACTCCTCGAGTCCTCCATTTTCCCCTAAACGCTGCCTCTGAAGTTTGTCTCTGGTCCCATCTTCCTATTCAATAGGTCCACATAAATTTCCTTAAATCTCCATCACCACCAATCTCTTCCATTTCTCATCGTTGCCATAGTATATTTCTTTGTCGTTTCCTCTATCGTAGCGATAATAATTTACATCGAAAAGTAATAATCATGACTCTTATGCTTTTAAGTCTCTCTGTCCCCGATTATTGCGTATGCTATGAAGGGAAGAGTGTCGACTTAACTCGTTATCGTAATTGCTCTGCTATCATGTTCTGTCACAGAGAAAAGGATGCTGATTTGATTGTGGCTTGCTGTCTACAAACCTAAGATCGCAATGAATCACTTGTTATAAGAAAGAGTTGTGATGATTTCTTTTAAGAAATACTCTTCTAGTGGTGATTCTATACAGAAAACTAGTTGTCTTTACGCTCTCTTCTTCGGTATTCAGAGTATGAATGCCGGTTCCCCGTGATTGTGCACAAAATGATTGTATAAAAGAAATAATCATATATAATTTCTTGCAGAGACATTGGAAGAGTAACTCATAGTCTGCAGTAATCGTGTCTGCCGTTATCCACAACAGTCACAATGATTGTAATCCCAGAATTACTTTATTATTGTGGCGCCACTTAAAATTATTAGAATAACCTTATCTCTGAGTTTTCATATTCTAAGCACATCCATCCAAAACCAGAATTTCGTCGGCTATCACACTACTCTACTGCTTGCAGTCATCTCTCTCTGGCTTAGGGTAACCCTAACCCTAAGTGCAACTTCAAATTGACTCTCTTGGCTGAAAAGCCTTTACCTCAACTTCTGAGGTTATTCAGAAACACGAAATCCGAACAAAAGTCTAAAAAAAATCGAATCAAAGTCAAATCGCTCGGCATTTCGGCGTTTGATATGCTTTAATAGTCGGACCCACCTTCTACTGCGCTGTCTACAAGAGACAGCGCAGTAGAAGGTGGGTCCGACTATTATAATTTCTGGTTTTTTTTTTTTTTTGTGTAGCAGGGTTTCTTATCTTTAATTTATGTAAATACAGTTTCTAATTTGAAAACACAGTATAGGACCATGGCACCTCTGGTGGCCGGGCCTTAGCACGCACCTACAACCGCGCAACCTCTCGCTTACGACTTAAACCTCGAAAGTTGCAAAGTTCAAATCAACTTCTTAATACATACAATAAAGGTTAGTGTTCGTGGCTTAGAATTAAAACGTTAGTTAGGGTTTGTTTAAGGTATATTATTTAATGTATTGATAGTTAGGTTTTCTATATTTTTAAGGGGTTTTGGTTAAGTCGTAAGCGAGGCATAGCGTGCACAGAAAGCCCGGCCGACGTACGAGGTCCTATAGGCGGATTCGGCGCTTTCAATGATTTCGTTTACTTTAAACAAACACTTGGCTGTTGTTGATGTTGTTGCCTACAACTTCGTGTCAAACTTCTTTCCGGTTGCATCTTTTTGAAAGCACACCTGCTTCAGATGTGCTCCAAATAGTAAATTAAGAGCCTCGCTGGAAACATGAATTTTTCACTACTAGATCTATAGTAATGCTTGAAAATGACTAACCACTAGACACCACATACAAATGAAACTCAACGAAAACTTCTCATGCTCGTGGCATGAGAGCCGTGATATTCAAGAATTCATGCACGAAATGTCCCTTTGGGTTCAGATTTTCCCTGGCCGCATCCTCCCAATTCTTGCGAAGCTCTATCGGCAAAACATCTGCAACGACCTTCACCACTGTCCTTTCCAAGAGGCTTTGAATATTTTCTCTTTCTTTCGCAGTTGGTATATGGGTGACTAACTTGATGTCCAAATCCACGAAACCCGCTTCCTCCAACGCCTTGCGATTTGTCGCCTCATCAACGGATTGAACATCAAATGCTGCCATATTCACATTGTACTTGTTATACGGCGTGGATTTCAGCATCGAAGTTAGGTTGAGAATGCCTGGATGGGCAGGACGAAGCGAGAATTGGAGTTTTATAAATCCGCCAGGAACTAACATCGAGGCAAAGTTCTTGTACAATCTGCTTCGATCATGGATGAAGTGAACGCACATGTTGCTGTAGATAATATCCACCTTCTGTCGCAATTTCGATTTGGTGGGGAGATGCTGCTGCAAAGTTCGCATATCCAGGTCTAAAATCGAGTCGCAGATGAACTCGACCTCCTGGTTAGCGAGTGGCTGAACTTCTCGTCGTGCCATTTGTAGCTGGTCATTGGAAATGTCGACCCCAATGATACCGCCGTCGGGTAAGCGTTTGAGAATCTCATTCGTGATACGCCCACTGCCACATCCTGCGTCGAGCAGTAGCCTATGATCTAGTCAGCATTGATTAACAGTTGACTGCCGTGTTTAGAACGGATATGTTCCGTGAGGGTGAGAAAAGATGAATATATAAGGACTTTCGAGAGAGTTGTGATACAATTCCAAGCAGTTACAGAGAAGACATACTCATTCCCTTTCAGGGTGATTGTATCGAGCAACGATACCCCATATTGGTATTGTAGATCGCTATTCTTATGGTACTCATCACCACTCCACTCCACCACTTTCTGATCTTGCTTCTCTGTCATAAATTTTGTTGTGGTAGCAATTGGCGACATTTTTTGTCTTAAAAATTTGTTAATTCCTCCTGATCCTGGAGTCGTTACAGGTGGATATATAAAAGGAAGCGCCAGTGTTCTCGGAGTACTAGCCGATATTGACTTTTATTACCAATAATTAGTTTAAAGTCTAAGACTATATTTTAGAAGTTTTCCTAAAATATAGTTATTAGAGTATTAACTTTCTTTATATTTATTATATTAAAAAGTAATATTTTAAGATTTATAAATAAACCTTTTTAAGCTTATAAAAGATTTTTTTTTTAATCCTAGATATTTTAAGTATAAAAAGCTTATTATAATCTTTTTAAATTAATATTATTTATTTTTATTTCTAAGTATATAAACTTAATAAGATAATATACTTTTTTTTATAAAAGTTAAATAAAAGTATAAAATAAATAAGATTATAAGTTTACCTTTTAAGTATAAAGTAAATAAAAGTAACTATAGAAAATATACTTAGATATATATTAATTTTATCAGAATATAGAGATTTACAACTAGTAGCCTCTATATTAACTACAACGATTAACCCTTTCATGAGATAGAGGTAGTCCTCTTCATTTTGACTATCATTCCCATCTCATCTCAACTGAATATCTCTACACTATGAGTCCCAAAATCTCGGAACTAGATTATCTTTATGTAGTTGCAGTTATCTTTGCTTTGGTATCGTAAGCTTCTTTTCATGCACTCCTCAGAACTAATCAAAGCAGGGAATATCCTACGTGACCGCTCGTGTGATCTTCAACCTGTACTTTCATCCTTTGGCCAAATTTCCAGGACCATGGTATGCCGCCATATCGAACACTTGGTATGCATTTGCGTGGTAGGTAACGAGGTTCACTTCCAAGTTTCTTGTTCTCACCACGCTCAGGACCGGTGGGAGATATCCTTTCATCATCGACCGTCTGCATCAAAAGTACGGAAGTGTCATTCGCATTGCGCCTAACGACCTGTAATCAAGCCCAAAATGCTTGTGAATGCAGGAAAGATTTGCTAATAGTAATACAGAGACTTCGCGACAACGCAAAGTATTCAAGACATCTATGGTCATACCAAGCAAGGTGAAGCGAGTTTTCTCAAGGGAAATTTCTACAAGTCAAGCCCGGAAGTGATTCAAGGCGTGGTTGCGGAGCCGGATCCGGTGAAACATCGAGAGCTAAGAAAAATGTTTTCATATGCTTTCTCAACCAAGGAATTAAAGCTTCAAGCAGATGCTGTGTTGCAATATGTTGATTTTTGGATCCAGAGAACCACCGAGCTAGGTGATACCGATGGTGGAATAAACGCAACACAAGTAAGTATGCAAATATCCCCCAGGCTCAATCCTAACAGAAGCAGTGGTACAGTTGCCTTACCTTTGATATTATTGGACATCTCGCTTTTAGAGAGCCCTTTGGGGCAATGGAAGGCACCAAGGGAAGTCCATTGCTTGACGCGATGTAAGAATCTGTCGTTCATTGATTTCTGACCTCTGATAGCCAGCTCCCATTTCTCATTTCTCTGATGTATTCATTCTGAGGTCTGATGTGTACTCAAGTCGAATTTGCTTTTGGCACTTCCTCGAGAAATACTAATGCCCAGGTCATTTAGTGGTACGACCATACGTGCTGGTTCACTCATCGATGTCTTCCGACGTGTCCCATTGTTGAAACTGTTCCCACGTCTCATCCGGCCGCAGGGAATTCTCGAGGTGCGCACCCAGCTTTTTCAAGACAGTCGCCAGAAGATGCTTCGACGGATGGCGAAGAGTGATGGGCATGATTTCTTTTCTTGGATACTCAACGAGAAGGCCAATTCGTCGCTTGTGCACACCCCCGAGTTTCTGGCGGCCCAAGCAAATGTCTTCATCATCGCGGGATCAGAAACGACAGCGACTTCCCTCCTAGGTAAGATACACAATGGATCCTGGAATAGCCTTGATACTGACAGAAATCTGGTCTTAGGTGTGACCTGGTTCCTTTTAAACAATCCTTCAAGTCTCCACAGACTCGTCGACGAAGTGCGGACCGTGTTCTCCACGTCTGCACAAATCAACGCTGACTCCACACAAAGCTTGCCGTATCTTCTCAGTGTCATCGAAGAAGGTCTTCGTCTGTACCCTCCAGTGCCAGCGGGACTCCACCGCGTCAGTCCCGGGGCAATAGTAGATGGACATTCTGTGCCCAAAGGCACCGTGGTCTCCACAACTGCGTGGGCAATTTGCCACGACGAACGCAACTTCCACGACGCGAAAATGTGGCATCCGGAGCGCTGGTTACCTAAGACACACGAGTTCTATGACCCCATATATCGAGACGATGTGAAGAACGCGAGTCAGCCATTCTCGGTTGGACCAAGAGCTTGCTTGGGCCTCAATTTGGCATACCTCGAAATGAGGCTTATCTTAAGTAAGATTGTTTGGCATTTCGACATGGAACTGCTAAGCGCGGATGTGGATTGGGAGGCTGACAATATGATGAGAGGACTTTGGGTGAAGCCAGGCCTGTTTGTAAGGTATACACCAGTTGTAAGATAGGTGACTTTACTATATAGGAAAGTTAAGGAAAGCACTTCTCCCTTCATTGAACTATTGAACTTCCAAAATATGATTTCCGTGCTCGACATTGCTTCGCCCTTTATCGCCAGTGTAGACAAGGACAACTTTGCTCACTTCCAGCGATTTGTCAACGAGCCTAAAGAATATGCGTAAACATCAACCCGGAGTATGAATGGGCTCACGTGGATAGCAGAATTCTCGTCCGCCAGTATCATCACACCAAGGTGGCTCTCCTTATCATCCGCGAGTTTTCATTGTCAGTTGTGTCTTACAAATGGCTGAAAGATAGATAGAATTCGTGGTTTAGCATTACAATCAGTGCAAGTAAGCGAGTGCTTACGAAGATAATTCGAAAATACCAAATTTATAGAAAATGTCATTCCCACAGAGGTAAGGATCCGGATCGGTGTGCCAGGAAAGCCTTCGGTCGTCTCACCTATAGAAATGACTTACGACTGGATGACAAAAAGATTTAAAGGCAAATAGAGCTGGTCCTTCTCAGCTCCCTCAGCACCATGTTTATATCATTCAAGCTCCCCAGACTCAATATCGATAAAATGCCAATCAACACCGACATATACCGATGATCTCTTATGAACCTCATTCTGTATATTTTGCGAATTGCAAACGAGTATTGTCTCAACTCGAGAGGCCCGATAGACGATGTGCACTTTACAGTACCCCCTTCTAATCGTATGCCTAGCTCTATAAACTTTTCTAGCAATCCATGGCCAGTGAGATCTTACATAAAGAATATAACGAGAATCTAATTTAGTGCCACATAAGTGGTAAAATAACATATGATGCGGGAGGGCGGGGAAAAGTAAATAAATGTATTGAAGGCGACGACACTAAAGCCACCATGGCTCTCATAGCTATCCTTAATTCACCCTCTCTACCTCAAATCTAAGTATCTTTGTATTAGTGTCAGCCCACATTTTTGGGGCCTCGACAACGCCCATTTGATCGTCTGCACCCATGGGAGCGCTCCACTGCCTCTCAACAACTCCCAGTCCACCATCCAGACTTGCCACGACCCTCCACTCACTCCCAGTAGCGTCCCCAACCTCCTTCCACAACTTCTCAAAACTTACTCTAGTGTGCATATACATACAATATGAGGTTCCTTCAAAACGAAGTCCCGGATCTGAGCCTCCTGCCTGCTGTCCCAAGATCATCACTCCCTTTTCCTTTTTCAAGATTCTCACAATCCTCTCACAAACCCTTCTTTGCCCTTCCCAATCAAACAAATGCAGGAACCGTCCCAAATGGACTACATCAATTTTATTTTCGAGTTCCTTCAACGGCCCCCCTGCCTCAAATATATCTGCCTTCATAAAATGTGCATGTAAGGTGGCTTCGTCACAAAAGAGCTTATAACCGGCCGAGATAAACTCAGGGACCACTTCTGCACCCCAGAGCTGTGTGGGTAGCGCGCCATCATGCACGAGTTTTCGAATATCCTGTCCCACACAACAGCCAAGGTCAAGGTATGAGGCGCCGTTCTTTAGACGCGAGAGCACGGAGGGATAAGAAGGGAAATAGCAGAGGCTGAGGTCGATGAAGCGTAATTGACCGATGCAAGGATAGGCGTGCATTTCCCAGACTCGGTCTCGCTATAGAAGTTGTTAGTAAAATGGCTAATAGGTAGGATAATGGGCTGTCGTACTACTGCTAGAATATGAGGAATAATACGGGCCTGAGGGATGTGGCTGTAGTTTTGAAATAGGTCTTTTTGTAGCTCAGAAATGGATTCTAGAGTGGGCGTAAAGCAGGCGACACTTTTCTTGAAGGAACCCATTGTGGTGCTTGTGTTCTTTTGATTCGATATTATTCATCATGTACAATATACATTAGGGAGAAAGCAATGTTTTAAAGTAGAAGTTACCCAAGTCAAGAAATCGAGCACGGAAAAAGATACCCAGAAGGGTAAAAAAAAACCTTCTATACCACATAGAGTTTTAATACACATAAAATCATAGAACGTTAAAAAAAAGGGTTATTTAAGGGGGGGTGGGAAGGGGAGGGAAGGAGAGAGTTTAAACAAATTTTTAACTTGTATTTCCGTCGAAACGCAAACTAGTTAATAGTAGATAGAAGGCAAAGCTACCTTAATTAGATTTCGTATCATAGTCATTTATACAACCTTTATCCAAGAATTGGGCTAAACGCTCAGAGATAATGTTTGTTCGGCCATGTATCCTTTCCCTTGTTTCGTACTGGCCGAAATAAACCTTATTCACGTTTGAGCTAAACCGGGGTAATTAACTAATTAGTCAATGGGGATGCACCGTTTTCAGCTATAACTGGCTAGTTGCGATTGGACAGAAATAGGGTTTATTTGGGCCAGTACGAAGTAGCTACTGCATCAAGGATTTAACAGTCTGCTCGTCTACGGCCGCTCAATGCGTCCCGAGAGTCGAAGGTAAATACCGGAAGTTTATTAGTTAGAACTGCTTCGTTTAATTGATAACTTAATGCACGTCCCTATAGCCCCAAGTGTTGGCCAATATACAAGAGAATGGATAAAGTAAATTGTAAACAGAAGGTTTACCTCTATACACTATGCAAGCACCTACTATGGCCTACATCCGAAGTAGTTCTATACAGAGAATACATATTAGTATTTAGATAAGTCGCTACAAAATCTCTATCTCACCCGTGTTCAACTACATATCCCTCTATCCTGCTAAGACTTCAAGATGTTGGAAGATATTTTCTGTACGCTAGTAAATTGCTGGGCTTGTCTTCTCTTCATAGCACTTATTCTTCATTTCTTGTATGCCAGATGGCACAATCCACTAAATGTCTACCCAGGTCCTTTTTTGGCCTCTTCCACAAACGCCTGGAGGGTTTGGAATACATGGTCTACCAAGTACGGCCGGTCTTTAGAAGACCTCCACCAGACATATGGCAACACAATACGACTTGGCCCTAATCTGCTTTCATTCTCGGATCCTCAAGCAATAAGGGATATTTATGGTGTCCAGCAGAACTTCTTGAAAGTAAGATTCCACCGTGTGCTTTCTTGATGTCAAATATCTTACAAGGATGACGGGTTCAAAGTCAGATCACCACAAAGTAAGCCAAGCCACGATTAAAGGAGTCCCCCAGAATACCCTATTCGCGAGTCTCGATCAAACATGGCACGCCAATCTCCGAAAGGCCATCAGTCCAGCATTTACTATGCCAGCTGTCATCAACTATGAACCATACATCGATGACACAATCTCCGTCCTCCTTCATGCACTACAACAGAGATCAGAGAATGGAGAGCTCATCAACCTAACAGAATGGTTTGAGTATTTTGCTTGGGATGTTATGGGCCTGATAACATTTGGTCAGAGACAAGGCTTTATCGAAGGAGGGAAAGATGTCTGGAGAATTATCGAGCCATTGAGAGTTAAAATGGAGTATTCCATTATAGTAAGCTTCCTTTTTTTTTGTAGTCGTTGACTCGACCTTGGGTTTCATAGTCTAACATGCATCACAGGTTGGTCAAATGCCTTGGTTGGATAAGCTCTTTGGAAAGAATCCCATCCGTATGTGGCTCGATAAGCATGGCTACATCAAGACATCCAACTCTGCGATCCCCTTTGTACTCGCACACGAAGCTGCTCATAGAGAACGGCGAGAGTCAGAAACACCAACCTCAGTTTCATCCGATAGCCCAAAGGATCTCCTAGATAGATTCCTAGACTCCCAACAAATGAATCCAGACATTGTAACCGATCGAGAAATCACTAGTCTGGGGCTTGGTATGATTTTTGCAGGCGGACAAACAACAGCCACTAGTCTTACGGCAGTTCTTTATTTCTTGATGAAGAATCCCGCCTGTTACGCAGAACTCCGGAAAGAAATCGCATCTCTTTCTAGCCCAACAACCTATGCTGCGACCCGAAAGCTATCTTATCTGGATGCGTGTATCAAAGAAACTTTCCGTCTATTTCTCGTTGTCCGGTTCGTCCCAGAGCGTATTGTCCCGTCACCTGGCGCAACTATCTGTGGAAAGTTCATTCCCGCAGGGACTATTGTTGGTGCTGCCCCTTGTGTTCTTCATCGAAACAGATCTTGTTTTGGAGAAGATGTTGACACTTTTAAGCCTGAGAGGTGGTTGGTTACGGCAGAAAACGAGGAGCAAGTCAAGGAAATGAATAAGGTACTGTTTGCTTTTGGAAATGGGCCTCACTCTTGCCTAGGGAAAAATATTGCATTAATGGAGATTTATAAGGTTGTTCCTGAGTTGTTGAGGACATTCCAGTTTGTGCTAGAGGATCCCGATGCAGTGTTGCAGAATAAATTCTCGAGTGTGGTGCCAGGGCCTTTGTGGGTGAAATTGAAGCTGATTTAGATAGCAAATACCAACTTAAGATTAATTATCGAAGTAAATACACACCCTTTTTAGGACACATTTTTAAGCCTTATACTAATAGGCTATTATAACTAGAATAGTATATATATATCAATACTTAAGGGAGTGTTAATTAATTTAATCAAAAATTTATACTATAATTATAACTCTTATATCTTTAGTAGTTTAAATATTATTTCTTATATAATCTTAGTACTGTTGTTTGCCCCCCTGGGTTTAGCGACCCTCTGCTTTGGGGAAGGCGCGTACACGGGCCCAACGCCGCTTAAAAGCGCTGTATAAGGTGAGCCCTCCTCGCTCTACCATCGACTTCCTCGAATCTCTCTCTCTTTCACTATGCGCTCTCCTACCATTTCTCCCCTGCCTCACCAGCACAGCCCAGCCTGATCGGCCTCGCTGCAGGTGAAAGACGGCGGTTGTACGAGTTATAGATCGACGATCTGCCATCCCCGATCTGCCAATGCGGTTTCGATGCTCATGAGCACCTGCGATGGCGACTCCCTTCGTGTTAGCTAATACAAGCTGAGTACAGTCTACGCGGTTCTTGCTCGCCGTCGCATCATCACCTACCTCTACCTCTCTCTGGGGCCTCTGGGGCCCGACGGAGGTTGGATACCGCGGGTCTGCCTCCACCTGTACCACCCACATCCAGTTGCAAAAATGCCTCACGACGACGTGGCTGGTGTCTGCCTTGCTGCGCCGCCGGATGGGTTTTGTGCTGGTTTTTGTGCTGGTAATATTCTGTGAGTTTCACTGCGCAGCTGAGCATTGGCAGATGGCATCCGCAGAGGTTTGACGCGGTGCTTCAAAGACGTGCATGCCTACCAATTTCGCAATCCCGCCGAAAGTCCCCGTTCGAGACTCAAATAGAAAGTACCTCTAATTCGTTTCTAGGTTGAAGCGTTGTAGGTTGAGCTATGGTCGTCCAAAGGTAGTGTACTGGTTGAAATAATACCGATTCGGCAATACGCAACGAATCTCTCGAAAGGAAAGAACTCGCCGCGACGAAAATCAACTCATACATTACATGTAGTGCCGCCGATGCATTGACACTAAATACCTTGTCCAATCTCAGAAGAAGGCCATCCTAAGAATATCAATTCTGCTTAGTTTTGTAGTTTAAACACGTGATGACGGTGGATGTGAAGGAGGCATTTGGGTGTTGGTAGTAGAGTTTTGTTCTGATACAAATATTTGCCACGCTGGGGATGAATAGTCCCAAAAAACAGGATACGAATGATATTACGATAAAAATGGGGTATGGACGATATTGGCTGTTCATCTTTTTCTACTTAAGTGTCTAGATGATCTCGCCAGCAGGATTTGAGTTGTTGGTGCATCAAGCAGGTCATCTGCTCCTCTCCCGAATATATATCCTCCAGCCTGAGAATGACTGAGAGTGTTGCCTATTTGCCATTCTTCATACCGAATCACGAAGGTCGAGTTGCGCTCATGTGTGTCACGTCGCTTGCATATCTATCGCAATTTGGTAAGAACTAGACTATCTTTTAAGACTTACAGAAGTAAGTAGGTATAATGATATACTGGAACAAACCTTTCAAGAAGCTGGTGGCGGGTATTTATCGTTAAGACGACACATATCTTCATAAATCCTTTATTGCAATCAGAACTGAGACGAATCTTGGGAACGAAGGGAAGAAACTTACTGCTCTCTGATTGGTGATGAGCTGGGCCGGCCAATCATATACGCAATATTGAACTTTATGCTGTATAGACGAATCCGATCGTCCCATTGATCTTCTGGTTCGCTTGGGGGAAAGTTCTTGAGATAGTGCTTGAAAAAGGACCAGTCGAGTTTCCCCATCTTCAGGCGCCACATTCCAAGTTCATATTCGTTATGGGCATAAAGAGAGGATGGACTGAAGATCAGAGGATCACCGGTAGGCAAGCTGGTTGCTATGTTTCCCTTCGACAAGTTGCCATGAACCAGGCAGGGCTTTAAAGTCCGACCGTCAGATTGGAGAGGATTGAGGAGCGCAGGAACCGCGTAATCAACGAGATTTTTGAAAGCTCCCTGGTATTCTGACGAAGGACTGGTGGTTTGAATTTCGATATTAAAGACGTTGATCAGTAGTTTCGTGAAGAATGTGGCCCAGTTCCACCCCCAGCTAATAGGCTGTTGAACACGCGCCTGGTAATTTTGTGTATGGAATCCAAATTCCCCGGTAGGAGATACACTTTCACGGTGTATTTTAGCGATCCAGGCACCAAATATGGCTGGATCTGGTAGATCACTGCTGCTCTCCATAAAATCCAAAAGTAGGACATAGTTTAAAGCGCATTCCTGTGCTCCTTGACTTATATAGTCCTCGCTCCCACTTTCTCACTTTCTCTCTTTCTCTCACTCTCTTCCTCTCTTTCATTTGTTATGGTCTCGGTTGCTCGTTTGCTTGACTGCTTGACTGCTCGACTGCTCGACTGCTCGACTGCTCGACTGCTCGACTGCTCGACTGCTCGACTGCCCCCACCAGTGAGGCTTTGGCACAACCTCGGGATTCAGCTTATAGAGCTCCAGGAGAGACATGTACTCTCCTTCAATCACTGGTTTGCTCCATTCTGAAGCACACTGTTGTAAGTCAGCGAAATATTTCTTCTACGCGGAGTCAACCCATCGAGACCTTGAGGAAGAAGTATTTGAGGTTGCCGTCGGAAAGCAGGACTTCGATTCGTACCGTTTGCGCCCAAGTGGATGAACCTTGAATGCTGGCATCAATTACCCGACTCCCTGATGGTAGTTCTGTGAACAATTAGAGAGGTATGTAAAGTGAAACTACGGGTGCCTTACGAGCAATTACCAAGGGATCCAGGGAGAAATTTCCAGTTATCTGTGCCATTTCATTGTGAGATCAAAGTATATTCGTATCTCTTCTGGCCTGGATTTCTGGATCGTGCGGCTTCCTTCGTTCATAAGTAAAGCCGGTCGAGGGAAACGCTCAGTATTTTTAGCCGCCGAGGCGTTTTCGGGGGTTCGTTTCCGGGCGCCACGGGTCGAGGGAAACGCTCCGCATTTTTAGCCGCCGAGGTGTTGCAGGGGTTGGTTTCCGGGCGCCACGACTGGGCGTTGGGCATGTACAGCATGTTGGTTCCAGATCTACAGGTGACTGCGGTGGTTGGTCGTGACTCTTGTCAGCGCCTACATGGATTGCTGGTCCAGCGCGTAGAGGTTTTGCCCCCCCGCCTCTGTTGTAAGTCGAATACTTCTTCATGATTCGCATGATCCCACCTCCTCAAATTGAGATTTGGCATGTCCTGAGAGCATGTCGACTTTACGACTCCATGATTTCAAAACAACTCACAACTGGCTAGGCAGCAAAATTCCACCTCGTGGCTAGTACTTTCATAATGGCACGTCTCTGTCCTGATTTCCCCGAACTGTACTGACTGGGTTGAAGAAACGTGTAGTTCGTCTATTAAGACGGCCAGCGGAACAAGATCATTCTGACCCTATAGGGCAGAGGTCTACCGATCCTACTTCCGCGCAAATTGCGGTGTCCTCTGTTCAGCCTTTGAGTGGCAGTGACCAAAGACACCAGACAAATCCTCTGGGACTTACTGTACTATTCGAGCCAGTTGGTACGTCGCCATCCGTGGACATAGTTTTCGTCCACGGCCTTAAAGGCAGAAGCATGCAGACATGGTCACTCGACGAAGAACTCACGCTTTTTTGGCCACAGAGATGGCTCCCTACTGAACCTGCTTTGCGTACCGCCCGGATATCTACGTTCGGCTACAATTCGAACTATTTGTCTAGGGGCTCAGGAGAGACTGCGAAAATCGCAAACTTCGCCAGAGACTTATTGTCTGCATTACAAGTCACTTTGAAAGGAGCAGAGGACGGGCTAGATTTTGGCAAGGTTCGTCATAACTTTAATTCCTTGATAATTCTTATAGAAAAGCACAAGTATAACTAGAAGTCCTTCGCGATGGAATTTTGAGGGTGGAAGACATATAAAAGCTAACGTGTACTGGTTATGTGCGGTCTTTCTCGGAGGAATCTGACACATCCTAGGCTCCAGTGATATTTGTAGTCCATTCGATGGGTGGTCTGGTCGTGAAGAAGGTCTGTATATATTTATCTTTCTCATGGTATATGGGTTAATTTTACCTAGGCATATATCCTGGGTACGAATGATCCTAACTACGCGGACATCATCCAATCGACCTCTGCTATCCTATTCTTATCGACTCCTCACCGAGGCTCTAATCTCGCTACGCTGCTTAGTCGTGTTGTAAATCTCTTGGTACCGGGGGGATCTTCGAAAGAGTATGTTGCGGAGCTAATGAAGAATTCGCCTACGTTGGACGACATCAATGACCAGTTTCGGAACTTGGCTTCGAGAATCGAGATCGTCTCTTTCTACGAGACCGTGCCAATGGAATTTGGGCTATATAAGCAGGTCAGTTTCAGCAATTCTCAATGAATTCTTGTGAATCCAAAGTTGATGATGAATGAAGATGATTCTGGAAAAGGATTCTTCTGTGCTAGGGTATCCTGGCGAATTGGCAATACCCTTGTATACTGATCATCGCGGTGTTTGCCAGTTTTCCCGCTGTGATGACCCAAGTTATATTAAAATTCGGGACGTTCTCAAGGACCTGGTGGGACGACTCAGCACCTGGAGCTTCAAGCATCGGAACAGTGGTAGGAGCAATACGATTCAGCTAGTCCGCGCTTTGTTAGCTGTAACTCGAGCTCCGGATGAAGATCACGAGTTTTTCCACCATCGAATCACTCTGGGCACGTGCGACTGGATTGGATCAGAACCCGTGTTTACCTCATGGCTCGACGATCCATCACCAAAGCCTCGGGTTGTCTGGTTCCACGGTCGCCCTGGGAGTGGGAAATCTGTTCTCGCTTCCCATATAGTGGAGTACATCAGAAAAACTCGTGATTTCCCTTGTCAGTTCTTTTATTTTCGATACGAACGCCCAGAAGATACCTCGCTAGGCTCGTTCCTGAGGTTAATGGCTTATCAACTTGCCATTCATATTCCAGAATTCGGGCGATGCCTTGCTACCATGGGTAGAGAGGGTACCCTCCTTGAGAAGAGCGATGACTCTTATATTTGGCGCAGACTATTCCTCGATATCCTATTTCGGATCCGCCTTGTACGACCGATATACTGGATCGTTGACGCATTGGAGGAGTATACTTCGAAGTCCTTGTTCCTATCAGAAATCATAAAAGCTATCCCATCAAACTTCCCTATCCGTATCATGTTCGTCAGCAGATGGACACAGAGCCTGTCGATAGAGTTCGAGAAACTGACTCAGGTTGTACAACGCAATATCCATCATATGAAAACCACAGATGAGGACCTTGCAACATTTGTTGCAGAACAAATACAAGATCAGGCTATTCCTGGCGACGCGAATTTAAAGAAGCGGATGGGTGTGAGAATTCTCGAACTTGCAGATGGGAACTTCATGTGGGCTAGCCTCGTTATTAAGGAACTTCACAACTGCCGTACCGAAGCCAGCATGAAGGATGTTCTAGAACACCTTCCTCATAATCTCGAGCGACTATATCAGCGCATGACTGAGAACCTGTCGGCAAACTGGAAAGGTGGCGACGAACAGCTGGCGAAGTCAGTTCTGACGTGGGTCGCATGCTCGAAGTTTCCACTAACCCTCCAAGAGATATCTGGAGCCCTTGAGCCTCATAGTTTGGAGTTTCTCAAATGGCGTGACGCAATTGGCCATGCGTGTGGGAATCTAATCGAGATTGATGGTGAATCTCGGATTACGATAGTCCACCGCACAGCCCGAGAATATTTGACGGAAGTACAAAACCATAAGCTTTCGATTTGTCTTCTGGATGGTCATCAAGTGCTATTAAAGAGGTGCTTGATCGCACTGTTGAGTCCGAAGCTAAGATCGCGAGAAGGACAATTAGATTCTTCACCATTCCTGCAGTACGCAGCAGCCGCTTGGCCGTATCACTTCAGCTCGGCCGGACCTGACCTGGACGATGGGCTCCTTTCTTTACTTGGGGACTTCTTGGTTGGTCCCTCGGTGCTAAATTGGATCTGCGTGCTATCACACGCTGCTGAACTCAAGCAACTTGCCGTTGCATCAAAAGCCTTGACCGCCTTTCTCGAGAACGATATAGATGGCTCTAAGAGTAGCCCTCCACATCAAAATGAAGACACAAAGAAGAACATTAAGCTCATGGCCATTGAATTGACTCGGATTTTGGGAAATTTCGGAGAAAATCTCCTCAGATGTCCGGAAGCGATATACACCCTGATTCCACCATTCTGCCCATTGGAGTCATTGCTACGTCGCCAATTTGAGTCAGGGGATCTTGCAGCAATATCTGTTTCAGGCATCTCTAATTGCAGCTGGGATGATTCTATAACAAAAGTCACGGTTGAAAGACATTGCAGAGCGCTTAAAATTTCATGTGTGGATCAATATTTTGCCATATCGACTTCTTCCCCCAGTGGCAACATTAGAGTGTTCAACACCGTAAGTTGCGGAGAGGTACAGAAGCTCAGTCATGGTGAGCGAGTTCTGGCATTGCAGTTCAGCAATTCCGGGCATATGCTAGCCACTTATGGCTATCGTACAACTAAAGTATGGGAAGTCGCCACAAAGCGGATGCTCTATACGTTTGACAACCCTAGGGCTGTCCGTATACTAGCTATGGGGTTTTTAGCCCAAGATGAAGCCATTTTGACCTGCTCAGATGATGGAATGGTCCGAAAATTTTCCCTCCATGATCCAATACAAGGCCTCATCGTCCTTAAGTCTATTCTCGCAGGCGATGGCAGCTCCGATGGCAGGCACTTTAAGGCACCTAACTATGCTGCCTTCAACTCCAATAGCACCCTATTGGCTGTTGCTTACCCCGGTTGCCCGTTGTCGGTTTGGGATGTTTCAAAATCTTATCAGGTTAATAGACATGAGCGCACAGCCTCTAGAATTGAGAATACTTACACACTTCCGGTCGACGTGGTAGAGATTTGCTGGAACCCAAGTTCTGGTCATGTTCTTGGCAGGTGTGATGGTGGAAGCCTTTTCAAGTGGCATCCCTCCAATGACAATGGAATCGCAGTACTCCCACTCGACGCAACAGCCGTCAAGTGCAGCCCCACTGGATCTTTTCTTGTTAGCAGTGATGACGCTGGGACTCTAAAGATTTGGAATTTCAAGGATTTCTCCCTCGTATATGAACTGTCATGTCCATCCACGGTCAGCGATCTGGCTATCAACTCTGATGGGACACGAGTCTATGACCTCCGAGGATCGTACTGTAATATCTGGGAGCCTGACTCGCTAAGTCGTCTAGTGAGGTCCGACGAGAGGGCCAGTGAGACATTAAGTACCTTGTCTAGCTCAGCAACCATTTCACACATCTCGAAATCAACTGCTGGCATGCGCGAAACTATCGAAACGCTTGCCGTCGGCCGACTGACATCCGTGCATGCCACGGGTCACTCTAATGGAGCCTTAAAGATATTTGACAGTAACGGGACTCTATTGGTCACTGAGGCCGACACATCTATGGCAATAGACCAAATTGTGTGGAGTGACGATGAGAACTATCTTGCCATTGCCGACCTGGGCACCAGAATTTTCGTCAAATCTGTCAGCAAGACACACTCTCGGCTGTTGCCTCTCTTTAAGGAAAGACTTGGCAAGCCAGTACAGCAGGTCTTATTTAACAAGCTTTCAAACCTGCTCCTAGCAGTCACAAACGATGCCCTTGTAGTTTGGCCTATTCAAAATGAGCCTGCCTCGACAACGAAACCTCTACCGAACGGGCGGTATCGATGGATAAACCATCCCCACGACCAAGAGCTTCTGATGGGCTTTGGACCGCAGGATATACGTGTACTTTATTGGAAAGGTTTGGAAGATCATTCTCATTTCAGCTTAAACACGTTAGCACCTACGCCCTTGCCAGCCCTCGGAAGTGGCACATCAGGCCAAATACCCCCGGAGGATTTAGTGACCTCAATTACCACAGCATCATTTGCGACGTCGTCGGTTGAGCATATCTTAGTCTCTGGTAACGGCTTACAGATCCTTCTACAGTTGTCTCAGGCCAGTTCTCGTTCCACGCAGCGGACAGATTTTCTACTAGTTCACACCGCTGACATTGACACCAAAGACCGTGGGCATGCGAAAAAAATAACTGCTCATATGCTTCCTGAAGATTTACGAGATCACATTAACAGACCCCTTGGTTTCATTCAGCTGGATCGCCCTACCTCTTTCCCGGAAAGGCAAAGCCTTGATACAAGCCTAGTTGACGAACAGTTGACTTTTCTGAGTAAGACTGGTTGGTTGTGCACGTTCTCTCTTGATCACGCCGACAGTGCTACATTCAAGCGGCACTTCTTTCTCCCTCCACACTGGTTAGACACCGAGAGCTTGGGGTTGGCTCAGGTCACGAGGGGAGGGATGCTGTTATGTCCAAAGGATGGCGAGGTCGGCCTCGTTCGGAACGGGTTTGAAAAGGTATGGCTTAATGGCACATAATCTCCACTTCTGATGGACAGGGAGCTGAGAGCTTCGAAGAGATAAGTCGTCTGGTCCAGCGACTGGCTTCCGTTTGAACGTGGTGTCGAGCCCAAACCCGACCTTTAGTACGCCGTTGATGTACTTTCATAAAGCTAGCGCACAGTACGAGGACATTATACAGGAGAGCTGTAGTACCTTGATGACCTCGTTTTGAATTATTCGCGTTCACGGAAAAGCTATTGATTCGACGATAGAGCATCTTGAAATATCGCTAGTACTGATTGACAGACTTCCTCTTTCCCTTCTACTGTTTCCTTCCCAGATATATTTCGCATATTAAGTAGAGGAACGGCAATGTTATCCCCTTGTTACAATTCTCTGCGAGAATAGCCGTACGCTAATAGCTCATTTGACGAGGGTCACAATATCTGCCTCTTGTCAGCCCAACCAGATTAAATCGCTGACATCTAATTCTTGTGGGCGTGCCTTTAGAATTTCTTTCTGATATAGTAAATGCTAGCCTTGGTGTTATCGGCATCTAGCTGCTGTAAGAACTGTGTATTATTTAAATTGACATCTATACGTCGATAATCTTCCTTATTAAGCATCTTCTTCTTCTTATCCTTCCGTATTCAGTTGGTGTCAACACGTTTCTTGAGGACATTGTGGAGGGTCTTGAGAGTGCCCTCCGCTGGGATTCGAAGTCTTAGGGCCATGATTGTGATTAGACAAAGAGGATGGGTAAGAGCGTTTGAAGAGAGAGACTACGGTTGTAGAATTGTGAAGAGAGAGAAATGTGGAGGGCAGCTAGGAGACGGTGAACTTGGAGAGTCTTCGCGGAGGAGGGTATCGCGGCTAAGGGAGATGTCGATAGCAGCGAGGAACTTAGGAACTTGTCGACAAAGGGAATGTGAAGAGCGAGCTGTATGGACGCAGCGTTAAGAATTGGATTCGATGGTTCAGAATAGGTATAGACGGGCGGAGGCATTGAATATAAACAACTCCGCAGGCCATCCATATAGAGGGGAATATAATCCACCACGACTGATGGGAGAACGGAAGCCATTTCTGGATTCTGGATCAAGGATGTCGCATTCAAACCGTGGGTTAGCAATGGAACAGCAGCTTTAACGCGGTGGTGGAGTTTTATCGAGCGGTCGAGGCAGCGTAAAACAACGACCAAAGCTGCCGAATTCGGCAGCCTAAACCGTAGTACTTAGACATATTCTAGTATAATAAGAGTTAAGAAAAATATATTTAAACTAAAGAAAAAAAGAAAAAAAACTTAAGTAACTTTAATTTAAAATAAGAGAATAATACTATACCGTAATAGAAATAATCTCTACTTTCTTTAAAAAAAATAGCTAAAGTTTTATAAAACTTTCTTTTAAAACTTAAAGCAAAAATGAGTAGTTGTACTACTATCCCCCCCCAAATAAACCCTATTTCCCTCGCCTGTAAAAGCCTAATCACCACCAAAAAAAATTAGGTTCATTTCGGGGTCCCGATAGTAGGGATGAATAAACGTTAAATATTAAGTAACAAGCCATATTAAAGTTAACGTTTATTCATCCTCAATACGAGTACTATACTTTGTCAATCTTACCCACGGACGGGGGTCGGTCCGAGCCAGAACTGACTTGTCACGTGTAGGGCACGGATGCCGGAAGTGAAGACTAGATTGATACTTTGTACAAGCCCAAACAAACCCTATTTACATCTGAGCCAAACCAGGGTAATTAACCAATCAGTCAACAGGGATGCAACGTTTTTAGCTATAACTAGCTAGGTTGTGATCGGACGGAAATAGGGTTTGTTTGGGCCTGTACAAAGTATACAGACTGCTTAATAAAGTATAAGTAACCCCTGGGTTAGATAAGAAGATACACAATAGAACCTTTTGTTAGAAGTGATCCGATACCTATGTGCCTAAATAACTCCCGAAGAATGCTAAGTAACTGGGCGACCCCGCTTGGGCAGTAACAGCATAAACCCTATTCATGTTGATTTCAAATCCAGCACTACCAAGCGAGTGCTCAAGAAATATAACAACATCCAAATTCAACGAAGAGTTCTTCTCTATATCTCCCACTTCTCTGACTACTTTACCTGCATTTATCGGGCTTCGTCTATTTACCTCCGCTGAGAAGAAACATCATTAGATTTGAGCATTAGCCACTATGTCACCAAGTAAAATGGAAGATCAAGAATCTACATTCAACATTACACCAATGGTTCATGGCGCGGAAAAGAAGTGTAATGTACAGATCCAACTCCTCGGTTTTGATTTCTGCTTATTCCAACTATCGATATATGTAGTTCGGTGCAATTGTCACTCACTTGGATCTGAACAATCTGTCTGGTGGGCGGTCCCTAGCCCCGGGATCGGTGGAATCAGCTTACAAGTATCGACAGATAAGAACCTTGTAAAGCTCCGAGAGGCTCTCTGGACATACAAGCTGCTTGTTATCAAAGATCAGAAGTCTCTAGACCCAAAGAAAAATTGGGAATTGATGACTCGTCTTGATCCCGAGGCACCAGAAATCACCCCCGCTTCTTTTATGAAAGATTTCCATCCTACGGGAGGAGGCCTTTTGGTTAGTCCCCTTCTCTCTTTTCAGTATCTCAGTTCTCATATGAAGGACGGGACTTTGGATGCGAGGAAGCTGAAGTCTTTTAGAAATCACTTGGTGTAACCGGGGTCCCAGGAGCTGAAAATATCCATATCGTGGGCAAAGGATACCAAGGTGAAGATCATTTTGGTGTCAAACACCTTACACTACGTTATGGATTTTCCAACGAACTCCACGCCAAGAAATTTACTGAAGACGATCTTGAGGATGGAAACACACGGTTCCAGGGATGGCATTTCGATTCACCGGTTTACAAGCGCGATCCAGCACTGTTCGTTTCGTTTCGGACTGTGAAGCTGCCGACAGGCCCAGATCAGCAGATCAATTGGGATGATGGTTCCGGTCTTAGTATGAAGACCAAGCCAGGACGAACTGCTTACTTCAGTTCATCTCAGCTTTATGATCTGCTTTCAACCGAGGAAAAGATCATGGCCCATAATAGCTGGGTTGAATATATGTACTTTCCGTTCGAATGGAATCGGAAGTCTCGATTCAACTCGAATGGAATGGGGGTTGCTTGTGAAGGCCGTGAGGCTCCAATGGAGGAGATGGAGAAGTTCGAGAGAGACCCATCATGGACAAGAAAGGTGCGTCATGAGAACATTGGGCTCATAGATCCTTACTTAGCGCTTTCTAGTATCCAATGGTGTGGGTGAATCCTCTCACCAAAGAGAAGTCATTTATGGTCCAACCAAATGCTGCTCGAAAGCTTTACATTAGGAATAGTCCGAGTGAGACTCCGAGAGTTATTGATGACCTCGCGGAGGTCAGATCATGGCTGTATGATCTCCAAGTGCGAGTGGTCAGGCCCGAGTACATTTGCACGGAGCCAAAGGACGAGGGCGATCTTCTCCTGTGGGATAATAGAGGTATGATGCACACAAGAATCGATTACCCAATTAAGTATGGACCAAGGTCAGCGCATCAGGCGGCTGTCGGTTCTCGATATCCACCTATTGGGCCTGAACTAATTCCGATTGATGTTTAAGACAAGGCATTTAACTAGAAGAGCTTCTACCGGATATAGGCTATGATTTTCTGTCCCTTTATAAATAGGCAATATATTTAAATTTATATTTAAATTTTAGCTCCTATCTTCCTTTATATAAATTAAGAGATGCTTTCCTAGTATACAAGCTACCTAGTAGAATAATTTAAGTTATATTTACCTCTTATAACAACCTATACTTAGGCTCTACGCGCACCCTTGAACTTCTTAGAAGGAAATAGGTAGTCCTATATAATTCGATTATTAGTTCGAATTGCCTTGCCCATAAAATTCGATTTCAGAGCCTAAGGCTAGTCGAGAGGTGTTATCAAACATGGACCTGTCGGCGGGATGTATATCGTTGAGGATGATGGTGTCGGGCGTCCTAACTGGGCGACTGGATGCTTGTTTTTCCGTAACAATGTAGCTAATTCCTCGGAGGCTTCACATCGAAATCTTGCGCCGGAGTAGACGTACACTGTTTTACTCATCTGCTTCGAAACCGCTTCTGCAATGTCGGGTCGATTGTGGCCAAGACAGGACACTGACGGACTGCCGGATGCATCAATTATCTCTTTACCAGATGAAAGCTTGAGAATGGCCCCATCTCCGGACACGATTTCGTAGGGCTCCTCGACAAGAGTGCGATGTAGGATGTTGGAATTGGCAACAAAGCTGTTCATGGCCATTTTCCCCAATTAAAAGTTGTCCTGTGAACTGCTAAGCGAGGTCAAATGTTAATAATGACAAAATGAGATGGGGCTTCTGCTTGTGTATCAGGGTATGTACCTAATAGCAGTATTCGGGACTTTATATATGGATCAGTTACTACTATCTGCTGCCACGCAAATTTCAATGGAACTAACTATTTGTAATGAAAACCCCATTTATTTCATTAGGACATATGAAAGGTGTAGGATTACGGGGAACAACGGAACTACCTAAAGTTCCACAACACTTACTTAATAAGGTTGGTCAAAATGAGGGCAAAGCTATTAGTAATGTTACTGTTATAAGTTTTCCAATGGTGGAAAGAAACAGTTAGAGAGTTCCGCTAGAGGAGAGAGGTATATTGTGCAGGTAGACTGCAGAATTGGGCGGCTGTGGAGGCAGATTCTCTGGCAGCGCTGATGGGATTGTCCTACCTTTCATTAGCCTATAGAATTAACACAAAGGCTTACACATTTGGTAGCATCTTGTACCTTGTCTGAAATTTTGAAACATTATTCGGTAGATTTATGTAACTATGTCTGAGGACCGCCCTATATATACATATAGAATATTGCACATAGATATCGGACACAAAATTTTTTATAATTTACTCAAGTATACGAGATCATTGCGGGAACCAAATCTGTGCATAAAGCAAAATAAATGTAGTTGTGTATATATTACTACGTACTTGAGGTTTTAGTTTCTATCCAGTTCCCCAACGGTGATTCTTGCAGATTTGGCGTTCTCTACAGAATTTGGCTGATTTGAATGTAGGCATACACTGAAATGCTTCCCCTCAGAGCCAAGATGGACTCTCTGACCGTCGTTACTAGTCATGCTATGACTCAATACGCAAGATTTAATGCGAAGCTCAACCTCATTTGCGGTTGGCATCTTTGAATTGAGAATGAAAACCAAATTTCCTTGGGAATCATAGTCGATATCATGATAAAACTCAGGTATGAATTCGATCCCCAATTCCTCACACATAACAATCTGCACGTCGTTGCAACAAGCATATATAGGCACACCGAAGACTCTGACAGCGCAAAGTACTACACGCATAATTGCACGATCGCGCTGCATATAGAAGTACAATTTACCATGTGGCTTAACATGATTAAGAGGAATCTTCTCGGAATCAAGAATTTCTTTTAGAGCGCTAATCTGGTATGGAACCATGACATAGATGTCGTTTGGGTGGATTTCCATCTTCCGTCGACCAAAAGCGAAAAGATCTAAATAATGAAGGCTCTGTTAGTATAAGGAAGACTCGCCACCAACTCGAAACAGAAATACATCAGCTGCGGTCTCGTCTTGGACTATTGCTATAACGCTAACAACTGGCAAGTCCTGAATTCTCTCTGCCTGTGCTTACTTAGATTCATCGATGATTGACACCCCTGTTCTCCCCAAGAGTTTAGACTATTATGCTGCCCCCCTCTAAGAATATTTATTACGCGATATCAAGCCTTCCCTAATTCAGTCCTCGGGTATTAGCGCCTTATGTAAATTTATATAGGGGGGAGATTAAGAACAACTGTCTTAGCGACAAACAATTGCCATTAATTTACAATAACTAAATTAATCTGAGATAATTGCATCAATTTACGATAAACAATTGAGTGAATTGAATTAGTCTAAAACAGACAATAATCTAATTTGTGATTATTCCGTCCTCCCAAGGTCTTCGCAAAGGTCTTCGCCAATCTCCACAAGCAATGGTACCCTCAGACATCTGGGAATTAAAGACTGACTGTGCTCTGCTCATAATATCAGTTTCTTCACATGGGAGTCTGTTCTGTCGACGGAATACATCGACATCTGAAGTGGGGCGGAACGCGGGGACTGGGTCTGGGGAGATCGACGTGGTGCGGGAGTTGGGGATTCTTATATGAAGGTGATGTAGGTACTATCTAGGCGGTGAAGTTTTTGCGAGGACTGATATCCTATCCACACATTGCTAGCTAGCAAGGCATCCGGACGATGGAAGGAAAGGTCGCGAGAAGTTATAGGAGAGAACTGGAGGGCGAGGTCGATTGTGGTTGTATGTGGGCACATTGTCGTACGCAAATAGAGGAGTGGCTATGAGCTGGCTGGATTCAGGTTCAATTCACGCAGGGAGTTCTGGTGCATTTAATAGCACAGGAGGGAAAAGGGGCATGGGGAAGCTTAATGGGGAGGTGACCGAGACGCCATAAGATTTTGGAAAGAGGGAGAAACCGGAGAGCACAGCAACTTATAGCATTTGCGAGAGGAAAAAATCCTGATGCTTTCGTTCAACCGAAACGGCATCCTTCGTTTTTCCCATTTACTTCATTGGGATTCAATATGACAATCCTCCCTCGAACCCTCGTCATGGCGCATACAATTGCCGCTCTCGCCCATATGCAAGCTTCGACTCTATCCTCGATCCCCCTCGCCGAGGCCATGATGAGGCATTGTCCTTCCCCAAGCTTCCTTATTGTAGCTCCTCCATCTTATCTCAGGCGTCGTGCTTCACGCTCGGATTCCAAGAGGCACAAAATATCATCCTCGCGCACTATAGATAAGTTAGCCCCCGCTCACTTCATGAGGAGCAAGAGATCTATCTACCTGGGCCCTTGACGTTGCGAATGATAGACCGAGTAGTATCATCCATAAACTCGACGCGCACCTGTGTAACACCTCCACGAGAGCCTTTCCCCTTAAATATTAGTTCCCCATTGCTATATACAACGAGCAGATACTGTGGAGGATTGCATACCGGTTCGGCCGAGCACTCGGGTCACCTTGACGAGCTTGACGGGAACTTTAGAGGCTTCCATGATTGCGACCGGTCGAATTGAGGATGATGATGTGTAGAGAGTCGGTCGTAGGGAAGTGAAGAGATGTGCCTTGTCGCAATGAGCGTTCCGCGTTCCGTCACAAAATAGATTTGTGCGATTTCCTTCTTCGCTTATCAGTGCTTCAAAATTCCTTGCCCTAATCGCAGCCAACCTACCAGCACGTGATACTTGTGATAAGGCTGAGATGACGGCCTTAGTTTCCCCGAGCCGGCCCCCTGATCGTTAGCGAGCCCAGGGGCTCGTCTATTGGCGAGTTACCTATCGACAGGCCGCCATTAACGCCTTACACCGCCATAGACGCCCGGAAATCACTTCTTCGTTTTAGTTGCCAATGTCCCAAACGCCTTTTTTTTTTTGAAGGTAAGCCAGCGTCTCCAGGGCAATGAACATTCCTTCCTCCTTCACACTATGTTTCAATCATTTATGCCAACCATTCATCTAGATTTCTGGATTAGGGATCCACGTTTTATCTATTTTTATCTAATTAGGTTCCAACATGTCTAATGAGCCATTTCTACCAATATGTGACGTGCAGGAAGGTGTTCTGCAGCGACCGTTGAAGAGAAGGTCAACGACTAGGTCAAGGTTAGGCTGCTTGACATGTAGAAATCGGTAATAAACCCCATGCTCTAGTAGTCATACTTAAATACATGCTTAAATTTGCCACATGATAGTAAGAAGAAATGCGATAACACGCAGCCTATTTGCGATCAATGTCGGCGTCTTAACTACACTTGTCTTAGTGAGGACCCTCGCCCTCCAGTGCCAGCAAGAGCTTCGACATGGAAGGTTCCTCCAGCAAGCCTCAGCCAGACTCAGCCAGAGCTCCCTAGTCAAAGGGATATCTTCCTACCCCGTCTTCTGGGTCAGTTTCCAGCTACGCAACCCAGTTCCGAGACAGTTATCGGTAGTCAAAAAGAGATCCTACAATACTACATACAAACATTTTGCAACCTTCTAACAACAAATCTTGAAAACAACTGTTTTTTATCAGGTCCGCAATCCACGTTTCTATTACATTCCGTTTATCTTTGACATTCCAACTAAACATCGCCTAGTATTCCTACCGATGGCTTTTGATTCGCCTACCCTTCTAAATACTCTCCTTGCGTGGTCATCTTCACACCTTTCCCTCCAAGATAATAGATACAACGAATCAGCATTGCAGTTCCGTTGCGCATCTTTAAACTCCCTATCCTATACACTCTCATCGCCAACAGAGGATCCCGGAATCGCATTAGCATCGTGTCTTATCCTATGCTCCATGGAGGCCATCCTTGGGGACACTTCATGCTGGTATCAACATCTCTCAGGCGCCTACGAAATAATCCGATCAACAAATGAAAATCAGCCAAGGGAGGCTCAGCAGATTACACATACCAGTTTCTTCTCCACAGCTGACGAAAGATGGCTTCTGCGAAATTTTGCATACCATGATGTAATGATGTCCGTAACATGTCAACGAAAACCGCTCCTGCACGGTAATTACTGGGAGCTTCACGGCGAGTCTGTCATCGATCCTTATTTTGGACTCGCTTCAAGGCTCATATACCTAGTTTCGGAGATTAGCATTTTACGATCCGACATGTCAGATGAACTAAATTTTGTCCGGACCGTATCAGAACACTATTTGAGAGAGACATCTCCTCTACAAGATGACCAATGCAATGGCCCGACATCACAACCAGCAGCTTCATTTTCCACGAGATCTCAACAACTTGAATCTCAATTGTTAGGATGGAAGTGTGCTGCTTCAGAAAACTCATGCTTGGTGTGTCTAGCAGAACTATACCGCTGCGGAGCTCTGATTCACTTATACCGAACCTTACGGACTCACCTATTCAACATGACGGACACAGTAAACGCGAAGATCAAGCACGTGGTGGAGAATTTGGTCGAGTGCTTACAAGTATTACCAGAGGGATCTTTGTCAGAATGTACCCTACTGTTTCCCCTTTTCATGGCTGGTGGGGAAGCTGTTGATGTTAATGATCAAGCAATAATCCGGCAAAGAATGCTGGATATTATTGCTTCGAGACGTTTCCAGAATGTGAAAGTGGCTCTTGATGTGCTTGATGAATTGTGGCGTCTCCGCGATACGGCGTAAGAGGGGCGGTATGAGAAATGTGGATTGGCAGGATATTCTACGGGGCAGGGATTGGAAACTTGCATTGACTTGATGTAATCGACATTCAGTATATACTTGAATATGTATAAACTGCTGCATCTAACCGTAACCACTAAGCTTTGCATACACTTAGTTCCCATTTGCAGTTTCATGATTTATCGAATAAACTGATTTATATAATCCGCACCCAAGCCAACCTTCTCATAATGCGCCTTCGCAAGCGCCAGCTTACTAAAGACATCCTCCACACCCAACGCCTTCCCATCCGGATCAACATAAATATAGGCCCCAGTAACATGAAACAAAGTTACCATCTCAGGAACACCATCAGGAACTTCCAATGTATGAATATCTCCCGGTGGTTCAAATGCAAAGCTGCCTTCTTCAGCCCACCATGGATGTTCGAGGTAATGCCACCGGCCTCGAAGTACAGTCGCTATGACTGGTCCAGCATGCCGATGTCGTGAGAGAATACCGCTACGGCGTACTCGTAGAAGATTGACGAAATATCCCTGGCTGACGCTCAAAAGCAGTGGTCTGAACCATACATTCTTCGCTTGTGGAACCCAAAGTCGTTCGTCGCAGTCGATGTCGAGCACCGAAGGGATCACGATATCTTCTGGTACGTTTGGAAACTTTTCGCCGCGATATGCGACTGCCTCCTGGTCTCCTCGTGGATCGATTGCCATTTTTGAATAGGTTTTGCTTTTCAATTCACATAGAATACTTCCAGGATATGATCTTGTCGTTCCGTAAAAGTAATTCTGCAGGTTCGAACGTTCGGTTGAGGCCAAAGACTACTCTTATACCATTGCTCGGCGTTTCAGTAATTAGAATTTTGCTACGTGCTAATGTCGTTAATGTTGTAATGAGCAATGTAACTTGAGCTTCTGGAGCGTCTCCAGCGGCATTCTAGGTACAAGTTATTAATAGTATGTTCGAACATGAGCATGAGGTGATGATTGGTTGATATTTAATCAAGCGTTCAATACCTATCCACAGCTCTCGGCTAAAGGTCCGACTTCCAATATTGAAGGTATCCTATTGCGCGGGCGTCTAGAGCGGTTGTAGTCTAACACTTTACAAAGAGCAAGACGTGAGGAACGAGAGCAAATTTCCAATCAAACTTTTCTCTCGGCATCTCTTAGAGTACCTAGTGCCGTACCTTCCTTTTATGTAGCTTCAATTCATTCTGAATTAACCAAGCTGTGTTTCCAAGATTTATAAAGTTGGGTTCAGATTTATTAATTACGCGACTTATAAGCTAGAGGCCTTGCTTTTAGCGACACACTTAGTAACATTTAGTGTTGATCAGTAAAAGCCAACGAACAGCATTCTACCACTTATTTTATTAGGCTCAAACTCTAAAATAAAATCTGTTGTATGTGATTAGTCCTCGAAATTCATTTAATTCGGACCTTTCTGAAAACAAGAGACCACTACAATCTCTAATCCGTAAACGATGACAACGGATTCTAGAATTCAAAAGCTACAGCAAAAGCTAGGAAATAATAAATATTAAGGAACATCAATCATTCAAAAATTATTTAGTAAAACAGCAGCTAGTTCTTAAACCAATTCTTCTTAGCGCAAGGTCCTCCCTAGCTTTTGGTTCAAACTTGTCGTACGCTGTCGAGTCGCTAGTTAATTTTCACCACAATGAAGTTTTTCGCTCAGAAAACAAAGCGCATCTCTTTGGCTTCACAGCTTCTTTCCCACCGATTCCAACACGCACAAACCACCCTTTTACTACAACCCCAGAGCTTGTAACTGGCCAAGACCTATCAGGATGGACGAGAACATGTGTCCGCCACGAGTCAAACTACTCACAGAACACGAGGGAGGCTTGCTTACATCTTCAGATACCTCCTTCGCAGTACTTGCCAAAGAAAACTCACAGCAACGAAGTGAAGGAAGCAAGAAGTTTCACCTTTTCCAAAATCTTCCAAAGGAATTAAGGCTTCAGATATGGAGAGCGACTTTCCCTAAAGGGCAAAATGTAAACATCTTCCTTAGTGCTTATAGACGAAACGAGAAGCTACCAGTTTCTCTAAAGATCAACTCTGAAAGTCGTGAAGAAACACTTCATCACTACTTCGTAATTATTCCTGCTGATATCTTTCTGCACAATTCATGGTCACGACATAAAGCATTTAAACAAGAATTGCTATGTTTTAATCTAGAAAGAGACACACTGGTGTGCGGCCAGAATTACATTTTGTGCAGTGAACACGATGACGAAGCTTGGTATCGCTATATGGTAAAGAAAACAGAGATTGCAGGAAAGAAGATTCAAACATTAGGGATTCAGCTTGAAAGTTGGTTGCCGGACTATTATCTGGCCAGGAGTCTTAGGGTATTCAGTGATTTGAAAACCATCTTACCAATCATGCCCTTCGTCGGCTGCCTCTGCGGTATATTCTGGTGGGAGCACTACGAGATTGAAGGAATGCACTTTAGAAAGTTTTGGCGAGAGGAGGGAGCAAGCTACGATTATTGGACTCCTGTGGTTCTTTGCGTTTCGAACTTTGGTTAGGTCTAATTGTCTTAGGCCGGTGACATCACTTTTGTAGTTATGTAGACTACTTCAAGGTAAACAGCTAGTCACGTGGAAGTGTCTAGCAATGTACGGAACATTTTCCTTTTTTTAGACTACCAGCAGGTTGAACTTAGTATCCAAGGGTTTGTTAGCGGCACATAATAATTCAAGGCACACTTGCAGGTTTAAAATAAGTAATTAAAGTCCAACAGGAAAATGAGTTCAACTCATATATTAACTAGAAATTGCTAAAAAAAAAGAGCAGAAGAACTAGCTTCTTGAATGGTATGCTCTTATGAGGTATCATAGAGTAAAAAGGAGGAATGAAAGAACTACATCTGATTATAATAAGATCTCCTGAATTGGAAGCCATAAGCTTCAGCGGCCGTTAGCGCCTTCGCATCCTCAGGATACTCATTCAGTCCCTTCCGCAGTCTTATGTCACTCCAGACCTCCTTCTTGATACCCTTGTAGTTTCCAATCTCCATCGCTGTCCTCTCCCTTGCCTTGTATGAACGCTTCCTGTACTCAACGAACCATATCGTAATCCAGTAACTATTCGCCGCTTGAGCGGCAATGTAGCCGAGCCAGATGAAAACCAAGAACTTCGAACCGACCGAAGCGCTCAGTCCGATAGTGCTACTGAACTTGTTGATACTTGACTTAATGCTGGTGATGAGAATTGTTGAGGTGAATGTAGCTGTCTGTAGGATCGTTGCGCTTATCGTTGTGATTACTGCGCCAGCGAGGGGGACTTTCGTGTTCGAGGGCGACAAGAATGCAACTACTGACAGGATTATAGACGACCCACTTCCGATGAGATTGACGATGAAAAAGAAGAGGATGAACCCAGATAAAGTGTCGATCGTGCTTTTGGTAGACCTTCCTAGGCCGGGCACTTCGGTTAAGAAGGGAACAGTAATGTTCATAGCTGCTATGGTTGTAGTATTTGGAATGGTACTGGTGAAATTTGCGATAGCTAAGAAAATAGTAGTCAGTGTCTTGCCATTGCGAACCGTCTTTAGATCTTGGCTTGGGTGATAACACATGACTTACTAGCACTTGCGTTATAGAAGCTTACACAGCGTGTAATATTGAAGGAGTTTTCGGAATTAGTCAGGTTTGTAACGCTACCCTCGCATATGTTTTGGAGATGCATAGTGTAATATTGGCTGACATCTAGTTGTTGCTTGGAGGAAGTAACTAGCAGCGTTGTTACACCCTTTAATGTGTCGCCAACTCCACTTGCGAAGCTGTTGAGAACAATCTGAAAAAATGATCCAATAACTGCAATATTTATCCCTGTCGACGGTGTTGTGCTTGCAACCGTCGGTATGTTAAGAGATGGTGCAGCACTTGAAGTTGAAGCAGCAGAAGTTGAATTCAAGTTTTGTGTACTCGAAGATGTTAAGTTCAAATCTGGGGACTCTGACGTTGAATTTAAGCTTTGCGTAGTCGATGATGTTGAATTCAAACTCTGTGTAGTTAAAGATGTTGAATTTGAACTCTCTGAAGTCGAAGACGTTGAATTTAAGTTTTCTGTAGTCAAAGATATTACATTTGATCTTTGCAGAAGCGACGAAGTTCGTTGGCGTAAAGACCGTAGCATTTCGTATGAGCTGAGTGCAGTAACATCCCTAGTCGCAACTGCGCTAGGAGTTGCTACAGCAGGGCCGAATTCCACGAGGTTTTGACCAACATTAGTGGTGTTAAACTGCAGAAATTCAGTATAAATTCCAGTTGGTATTGGGAAATGAATTTCGAGCGGGAGAAACTGGGAAGCAAAATAAAATGTTTAATTTTGACTGACACTGAGTAGATAGCCATCCGGAACCAAATCTGGTCTTGTACCAGACAAGACCAGTAAGAGAACGAGAACAAAAGATAATACTGAGAGAGCAAAGGGGAAAGCAGCGGAAGGCCGAAATCTCATGTCGTTGACTGAAGACATATTTACAGGTCGAGAATATCAAATTCTGATGTGTAAAAGTAACGAAAGAAGACGAAATAGGAGATGACAGCTCTACGCCAAGGAGAGGAGAGCTCAGAACAGCAATAATAACAAAGAAAATATCTCGCAAGATCTTTTTAAGCATCTGTGAGATCTACGAACATATACATGGAAATCCCCCAGCTTTCAAACCCAGGCATGCAAATGCACAGAAATCTCAGCTCCCCATTCATAGGTTTCGAATATCGAGGCTGTGATAGGACATTTTTGTTTCGATGGTTTAAAATTTGCATAAGTCGGCGTTATAGAAATTCGGGCATTACGCAGCCGAACGCCAAGCACAGACAATACAGGGGACTTTACTACATTTCCTTACCCCGTGTACCTCCGTATGGCACGATTGAGTATGGCTGTGTTTCTTTTGCCTCGACATGACAGTGGATCGAACTCGGGTCCGTTTACGGGTACCGTATTCGGGTCAGCGATATCGCATCAGGTTGTACTAGCAGTGTTTTAATTGCCCAAACGTGGTTGGGGTTTAGTTACAATAGATGGAAAAGCACAGACTCGCGTAAAACATACCTTGCGAGGATCCTTGTATCCCAACACGGATTAGGAGGGTTCGCGAACTGTATCTTTATGTGTTCCTAGATTCATATCCAATCATCCGTCCGCTGAAGTGGCATCGGATGCACTGTAACGTTTTGACATTGGTCAGGCCGCTAGTGAAACACAGACAGCACTGGCACAAGGGTACTGTATGTACTCCGTTATCATCAGATGAGCACTGCCCATCGACTGCGATTAATTTGCCAGCAACCATTGAGCTATTACTCGCCCTTTCTCGTAGCAAACCGCTGTTATTGGGATCGGCGAGCAGATTAACTCTAACCCCTAATCCTTGTCCACGAAAGCAGTAAGGAGGTAAACTTTATGCACAGATTCCAGGAACACCGTTTTCACTGGTGCCAACGCTACTAGTACGGTATCACAGATATAACGCAACCCGTAGAAATTCGAGGGACCCTCAAACTGACATCATATCAGAGAATGAACCAAATGTTTGCACCCATAGTACTTATCGAATCGCCACATGTACCGCAGCTAATCACATTCTGATCAAGACAAACCCCATGGTACGCATGGCAAAAGATTTGAGTGCCGGTACAAGCTAGATGAAGAATTCAAGTCAGTGGCGAGATCTTTGTTTAAAGAGCTAACCTGCTGCTGTTATGAAGGGGAGAATTCAGTCGTGGAAGAACGCAGGTACATGGGGAAAGCATTGTACCTTGCAACGTCTGTGAGTACTGTTTGGAGCGTAAACGACCAAAAATGGCCAATAACAACCTGTATTTCTAAGATAAATGGCGCGCATAATCTAGCACTGACTTGGTAGGGAACAATACTTTCCCTATGAACCTCCGTACTGCTGTCAATATCAGTACTACTTGAGTAGAAGTTGGTACCGGTACTCAAGTCCTGCTCGTGACCTCAATGCCAGCTGTCAGACAGTCGGCGTTCTCAATACTGTTTCCTGTATTGCAATATCGGTACCCGGAGGTGCTACTGCCTTACTGCCCAATGAAGAACTAGTACTAGAAGATGGTGCTTCCGTAGCAAGACTTGTACTATCACTACTAATTGCGGACAAGTGTGACAAGCTACTTGAACTCGGCAGCTCCGTTGACCCTTAAATCCTTGAATCTAATGTAGTAAAGTCTAGAGCACGACGAGCGGATGTCTCGATGGGGAAATTTGCGATATCTGTGGTAAAGAAGCTTGTGCTAATGTCCGTTACACTTGTTGTTTCTCCATCGAAAGGACCTGATGTAGTCTTACTAGAACCTTTTAGTATTAGTACTACTTGATACAGCGCCCGTGTAGCTAAGAACATTGTTGTTGACTTCAGTACTTCTTGGGAACCTCTTTGAGGTGGTCCAGTTGGTTAATTCATTAAGGAGACTTGGTATAAAGTCGATGATTAAATGGTACTAGTTGTTTAAGAAACTCCGAGAGTAGCTCCTGGAAAGTTGACAGGGTCTACTAACATCAGTATTAGAATGCATGAATCGCTGCTTCAATATACCTGGCATACCTCACCAGGGTAAGATCATAGTACTACGAACATCAATCGGGCTGTATCAAAGATAGTATGAAAAATTCCTCCAGACGCATTACACAACTTTCCATGTCTGCAATTGCAGAGTTTAGCAAACGTAGTGGAAACATTCTTAAGAGAATTGTTTTGCTAAACTTTAGAGGCTGTTCCAGAATATTCGACGAAAAAAAGCTACACACTATCAGACAGCAGCTGTTCCTCGCTTATTGTGAACACGGGACAGCGAACGACTCGTGCCGGCAGATGTTTGAAACTACCGGGCACAAAAAGTCGAAACATTATCCATCTGAAGATTTAGCCTCCCATCAATCTCTCGTGATGAACACCCTTGATCACGCAAGGCGGTTTCAGATTTGTGGCAGGCACGAGAACCGGTATCTTTCGCAACGCCACCTGATGATTCAAGGCAATGATTAATGGCGTCTTGCTGAAGTTTTTTCTTTGCCAGAGGAAGAATAATTTTAATAACGAAGACAGAATCCAGTGGAACTGGAGGCAGAGAAATTAAAATCAGAACTTGAACAAGAACCATACTGAAAGGTATGGAGAGCGCTGATATAATTGAAGCAGCCGACGTCGGATCCGACAGAAGCAGAAGCGGTATTGGTAGTAGTTGCAGCTATTGTTTCGGTTGACGTGGAGGTTGTACAGAGGTGGGATGGGTATATAATCAAAAGTCGGTGCTTTTGTCACAGAAATGCAAGCTTGACTTAAATAACCAGCCACTCACATTACAAGGCTGCTTTAGATTTATATATAGAACTCAAAGTAGTAGAAGTAATCAAAATTACAATACAAATTACTATGCAGTAGACTCTTACAGGGCTACAGTAAAATATTACAAGGCAAAGTAGATAAAAATCAAATATAATTGAAGCTATTCAGAACTTTGTATACATCCTATTTACAGTAATAACAGCCTTACAACGCTCTCTTATACTTTATATAAGTTGAAGAAACCAGTCTTTAGGCATAGCTTCCTATACTTCTATTAGAAACAGGCTTAATAGGAGTAGCCTCCCGCTCCTAAATAGGAGTAGTTGGTATATCTATTTTGCTTAAAAGAAGGAGAAGAAGTGATTTAGAAAGAAGAGAATAGGAGGGAGGGAAGAGCTCAATCTTTATTAAAATAGCAATAGAAAATAGTGCTTACTTACTAAGAATATACTGAGGCTATGGTAAAACAGCGCACCGACTTTTGATTATATACCCATCCCACCTCTGTAGTGTCTGTTGCCGTAAAATCCGTTCATAAGAAAGTCAGAGCACTGCATAAATTGGCCTATACAATTTTGACTGTCCACATCCCTCCACGATGTAACTTTATTGGCTATAGTGGAACTCACTCAATTCGAGAGCCAAAAACAGAATTAGAGTCGACATCTGTGGCGGACCAAATTCTATAGCTCTTGAATTTAATTCTCGCTAGCTGTTTGGGACTTAGTACTACTACAACTATTTCCCTTGGTGGTACCGGAATAATGAGGGTAATGCTATTGTTCTTTTCGAAACCGCTAAGAAACCAGTTTAGGAATTCTCAGAAAATGAGACTGACAACAAAACAATAAGTAGCAACAAAACGCCTTTCTCTTTTCCACTATATGGCTAGATCTCTCGCCCATTTACTACATAACCTAGTGCTGCGTAACACGAATGAAAATTAATCTACTAAAGTAGGTGATTTCTAACACAAGCACCTCTAAGTCTCTGATAACGTTTATGCCGATGGGGAACCGTAATTCCTCTTTGAAATCCTTGGCAAGATGGAAGACGTAAGTTTATGCCGAAAATTTGGTCTAGATTATTAGGGATTGTTTTGAGAGTCTATTTTGGATTCCTCTCATTCTCCTACACGTGATAGGTAGGTACTTTAGCCTCATCTCACAATTTATACCTGACCCAAAACACTAGAAATATTTAGAGGTGCAACCCTCGACTTGCACTCTTCTTACAGGAGAAGAAGAAGAACAAAATCTTGGCGGAGTCGTGAAAAATTAAATACCTTCGACTCCTCAAAAATGCACACAACACCGAGTCGCTTCAAGACTAAGATTAAGCGAGACGAATTAGCGACGAGCGACCAAAGCAACTCGACTGGTCCGGACTTAACAAAACAGCATCCGATCTGTTGACCAGCTCGGAGACAACGAGCGTAAAGTACCGATCTGACAACAGATATCAGGTAGTAGGAGGATGATTGAAAATGATATAAAATAATGTGCTTTTGACTTCTAGATATATTTTTCAGACATTAACATTCCAAGTAGTAAATTTTCCCCCAAAGAAAATGACTTCACACCAAGAGCTCCCAAAGACGCACCGCGCCCTCGTCCTAACCTCAAAAAGCCAGCCCCCAGAAATCAAGATCATTCCAACTCCTCAACCAAGTCCCGGCAGCGCAGTAGTTCATGTGGAAGTAGCAAACGTTATAAGTTATTCCAAAAAAATCTACAATGGAAGTCGCAACTACCCATTTCCAATGCCACTCGTGATCGGGACAAGCGGCCTAGGACGAGTTGCAGCTATTGGACCAGATGCAGTTCTCCTCAAGCCTGGACAGCTTGTATTTATCGATTGTTTTATTCGAGGAAGAGATGATCCGGAGTCTGCTTTTTTATTTGGTATTCATGAGGGTCACACTCAAAGAAGCAATATATTGATGCGTGGGGAGTGGAAGGATGCTACTTATGCTGAATATGCTAAGATTCCGCTTGAGAATTGTTATCCGTTGAATGAATCTCTTCTTATCGGAAAGTTTGGGTATAAGGTTGAGGATTTACAAGATTTATCGAGGTGAGTGGTTTCTTTGAGAGGTTTCACTTCTCCTTTCTCGCAAGGCCAGTGTTGGAAAATCAAAGTTTAGCTCAGGTTGGGATCGCAACGCTTCCTTTTCTACACTTAGCTTGATGCGATCTTCGAAAACAAATGCAAAAGTCAATGAAGGACATTCAAAACTAAAATCTTTCAGGCTCATAGTTCCATATGGAGGACTCGCTGACATAAATCTCAAGTCAGGAGAAACCATAATCATAGCACCTGCAACTGGTACATTCGGCGGAGCAGCAGTAAAAGTAGCTCTCGCAATGGGAGCCCGAGTCATCGCCATGGGCCGAAATCTCGAAGCACTGCAGAAGCTCGCAGCAAGCTACGAGCGAATTGAGACCGTTCGGATTACAGGAGACATGCAAGCAGATACCAAGTCCTTGCAATCATTCGGACCCATCGATGCATATTTTGACATCTCCCCACCCGAAGCTTCAAACTCCACGCACTTTAAAAGCTGTATCCTTGCACTTAGACAATCAGGACGTGTCAGCCTCATGGGCGGTCTTAATGGGGAACTTACTATTCCGGTCAAGGTTGTTGTATCTAGGGACTTGCAGCTTAAGGGGAAGTGGATGTACTCTCGACAGGATGTCAATAATCTCATTAAGATGATCGAGGTTGGCTTGCTGAAGCTGGGTGGGCAGAAAGTCGATAAATTTGCTTTGGAAGATTGGGAGAAGGCATTTAATGCGGCATCAGATTATGCCGGAACAGACGGAGCAGCAGTGATTGTCCCATGAACGTCCTCACGGGATTAGGGTCTTTGAAGTATGCTTGGAATGATGAAGAAGGTAGAAAGACTTAATTATTTATAATTCTTAATTGAAATACATATGTTGAAATGAGCACTTGAAGAAAGCTCCCAGTAAGACAACGAGAATATGCGACTCTTGAAACGACCACGATCCTAAACCCGCTTTGAATAACATAACCCATTCCGGGGAACTAGCACCATTGTCACTCCAATATCTACCCCAATTTCTTCCAACATATTGCTGCCTGGCAATGAGCATTTCCAAAAATTCCATCCGCATAATTAATATCAAGAAGTAATTAGTTCTTTTCACTGCTCCTATACCTTCTCTGAGCATCGACTTACTTCCTAACTCTAGCCTTAATAAAACTGGAAAACTTTCTGTAGAATATAGGCACTACCACATGACCATGGTCTCTCGATTATTTGAATTCAGAACTCACTGAATTTCGGTATCTAATTTATAGCTTGTATTCCTTATTACAATAACCCATTAATCTTCTACTGTATGTCAAAATACTACTACCAAGCATATTGCAACTTACTTACTTCGATTTACTTACAATACTTTTGACATTCAAACAGTTCCGATTAACTCTCTATTCAACAGGATCACTGCCCCAGCACCACCACCATCTCCTCCACCTCCAGCTTCTTTCTGCCTAATTACCTAACTACCTATCTACAAAACCTGAGATATGTCATTAACTCAATGACAACAACCAACCACATAACAACAACACTTCCAGCCTCCTTCAATAAACAAGATAGAAAGTTCCCTTTAATTCCAAATTAATTTCTATTCATAGCTACCTTATGCATAGTGTCACTTGCTCTACAACTAGCTTTATACAAAATTTTAACTTACCTTAATAACTTCTTTACTAGCTCTTACTTTCTTCTCTTAAAAGAAAACTTATTATTACAAGAATAAAGTTTAATAATTAGTCTTTAAGATAAAGTAGATTTAAATCTAATTAATCCTTCTTTGAAAGTAGTAAGATTATAGGAAGTTTTGGTAATATAAAGGAGTTTAATAATCAACGCTAGGTAGTAAAAGCACTCCTACAATGGGGTCTAATGTAGTTATTTTAATCTAATCTACCATAATACAGCGCTTAACAATGGGAACAGACCTACACACATTGCAGGTACAAGAATTTACACGGTTACAATGATTCCTATCTCATAAACAAAACTCTTTAACAAACAGCCCGAACCCACAAGCTCACAAACCTTCAACCATTCATTAATAAGTATCCCCGAACCTGGTGAATATAAACACGCTCGCTCTCACCTTCAGCCTCAGCCTTCTCACCCCCGGCCAACCTGAACCCCAACCTCATAACCCCAACCTAACCAAACACCAACACCAAAACCAAAACCAAAACCAACCAACTCCAACTCCAACCAACTCCAACTCCAATCTACTCCAACTCTAATCCACTCCACCTCCAAACTCTAAGTCTCCAACACAGAAAACACTACTCCATCCACACACTCAACCTCCAAAGCACTCTCTTGGTACGTCCTATTTCATACTCCACACAGTAGCGTATAAAGCATACTAATCACCCTCATAGACCACCAAGCAAACAACAAAATGCCAAAACCACGCATCCAACGTGTTATAAAAGCCCTTCGCGCCTACCGAGAGCAAGCGAAACTGAAGCGACGAGATCAACTTGTACAAGTTGGTAAGTAAATCTCAAAGCAAACAGTTGGCTGGCTATTCGATGAATCAATGAATTGTCAAATACCCCCACATACCCTAATACTGCTCTCTAAACTGTACCTAAAAGCATATGCTAAAAGTGAAGATGTTAGATACAATCGGCGAATGTACAGCAACAGTATCAATCCTAGCATCGCTTCCTCAACTTCGAGAATCCTGGATGCGAACCCTAGATCAATTCAATGAAGTCTTAACTCGACATGCACTTCTCATGAACGAACTCCCGGATCCGGAAAATGAATTATTCGTTCAAGTCGACAAGAAGCTCGCTCTCGAGACATTTACACTGTTTCCACAATTGCCACAAGAAATCCGTCTTAAAATCTGGCGTCATGCTATTCCAGCCCGACAAAGGGTCATCGATCTTGCTTTTCGAGACTTGCACACCATCGGTTCGTTCAATGACGTCTACTACAATTGTCGAAAGAGCTCGCTAGCTCCCCGGGATATCCTTTACACAAACCAAGAGAGTAGACAGGAGTTCCTTCGTCACTTTACTCTCATTCATAGAGCCGACTACTTGAAGCAAAAGGTTTCCGACATACCCGAGTCCAAATGGAGCGAACAAGGCTTGACGTCTTATCCCGCCCTCCTTGATCGTCATAACCACAGTGCCCGTATCTATGTTCATATCTATGCCCATGACATCTGGCCCAGCTTGCCCCTCACAGCAGTATCGGAATGGCTGGAATTTATTTGTAGCAACGGTGGCTCGACTGTGTTGAAGAATATCAAGGTCCTAGAACTTCGACCAATTGTGTGGGTCAGAAGGGAGTACGGTACCGCCCGTGAGGATCAGGCTTCTCGGGTGTTCTATTTGATTTTGAGTAAGTTTCCAGCATTGGAGAAGTTTGTTGTTACGATGGAGTATCGATGTCCTCATCATCCGCCCTCTGGGATCCCGTATCAGGACTTGGCTGAGGACTGTAAGAGAATCATGGAACTTGCATGGAGGAAAGCCATTGAGCAAGGTGATATTGTGAGTGGGGAGGCACCTGAGGTTGAAATTAAAAAGTGGTATCCAGCTACGCTACAGTTTCGGCGGTTGTGAATTGGCGCAAATCATGGCAGTCGGCAACCTTTTGAGAATGAGTTTCCCTCGAGAAATAGTGGAACTTTAGTGCTGTGCGTTTCGGTGCTCTATACTGTAGTGGTGAAAGGGAGAGGATGTTCATGTCTCTCCGTTAACGCGCATCGCTAGGATGGTCAGCTCTAGGAAAATGAGATAGGGTTGCTCCAAATAAACCCCAACAATAGTCTCCTTCCACACATGTACGATCGAAACCCCCTACACCCGAAAATTATCAATCACTCAACCAAAGGAGTTGTTCGATTCTTATTTCCGCTTCGCATATAGTAATAAAAGTATACCAGCAACAGATCGTGGCCGCGAAGTTCAGTCCCTAACCGTAGGTATATCCAGCAAGGTCATTCCTTACACTAATCCATACCGTATACAGTATTCGTAGTACGGGTGTGGTTATGTTTGATATCGAAGGAGATGATGGTGGAGAAGCTGTACTTGGTTCTAGGTAAGGCAAGGGTAAGAGGTTACTCCACGCTATTGAAACTGCCAAGACCCATCCTTTGGGATCGAAACCGCAAACGGCAACCATGAACTTACCAAATACCAGCTCGCCGCCCACGCCAGTAAATATTGGAGATTGTTCACAATGAAATTCCAGGCAAAGACGGAAGAAGCAATCGGCCATCAAAAAAGTATTTCTTTTTTCTTCTAGAAGATCTGGCACCTCGTTACTTTACTTTACCTTCCATAAAAATTCATCGTTTGCTTCCATCATCGCTTTCCCCACCTCAGGAATAAAAACGCCGTAGCCCATTGGGTATCCTCGAGATCCATATTACAGACCGCCTCTAGATAAGTTACTGTGGTGGTGGTACATTACGAGCCAGGACACGCACGTTGTCCATGAGGCCCTCGACCAGCTTAATATAATCGTTTGGCTCGCCCATTGCTGCTCTCCTACCTTGATCCCGCAGGACTGCGGTGGAGAGTTCGATTTCAAGCTCGTGTTCCTTTTCTAGCCTATTTATGCCCTGTCATTGGTTAGTATACTCCTTGGAAGCACAGAGATTAGAGCTTACATTGCCTGTTGTTACTTGTGTGACTTGAGTGAGGTCAACCTGGTAATGGGACTGCGTATAGCTCAGCCGGTCCTTGCTACGGTCGGGAGATGTAGAAGGAATTAAACCCCCAGTATCGCCATCGTACCTCATTTCAAGATTGACGCTTATTCGACAATCAAGAGGTGCTTGAGGATTATACATATCAAGGTCCGCGATCCGAGCCTTGATAATTTTTGCCAAGACTTGATTCGTCTTCTGGTCGTGCGTTACGCGGACTTTAACTGTATGGTGGGGATTCAGTTGAGCTCGAATCACTGGTGGTAATAATGCTTTTGCGGCAGGTGGCAGTTCGTAGAACTTGTCTACCTCCCTTCTATGGAGATACACGATTGGGACTCGCTTCTTGGTTTGGTTAGGTCTCGCCGGATGGGTCTCAGCAACCTTCTGGTTTAGGAAATCGTTCAAGGTCTTGTGTTGAAACTTTGTAGCGGTTAGCTTTAGTGTTCCGGCAAAACGTAAATGATGCATACCTCTGTCATAGAACTTCTGAAGCCCACCCGGCCAATATCTGCGACAATACATTCAGACTGGACTGGGAGATGAAATCTTTCGTTCGTCTCCTTGTTGATAAGTTGGCCCAGCTTTGCCTCGATCTCTATTTCAACACCCCGACTTTCCAATTCACCAACATCATTTCGTTGGACTACGTTTAAGTATAACCAGTCTGCGACCGTTCTGCTCAGTTGTTCAACCGGTTTTACGCCAGTTATACACTCCTCCCATGGTCCTAACAGACTAGATCCTATAGATTCTGCTGGAGGAACTGAACGGGAGACCGCGGGTGATGCTTGGCGATGTCCATTCATCTCGGCTCTCGCAAGGGAGGGGGAGGGGTGATTCACTGCTGGCTGTTTGCCATTGACCTTTGGATTCCGGCTACCAGCGCTCTTTAGTATCCCCTCTTTCACGCTCCGAGCCCAAATTGGCGGTTCTGTATATCGTACTTTTTTCCTTGGTGGCTGCTGTTGTGGTGAAGCTGAAGGTATGCGGCCGGCCTGAACTTCGCTGAAGCCATTCGGCTGAAGTCTGGTATCCATATCCTCCCTGACCAGACGCTGTTCAACTGGACTATCACGATCCTCAATCTTGCGCTTTGCAGAGTTGTTGTAAGGGTCTTCGTTCTGCTCGTTCATAATTGAGAAGGATCCCCGGGATTGGCTTGGCGTTTGGCTTGGCAACCTTGTCTTCGGACTCACGCTCAAGCTCCTTTCCCTCTCACTTTGTGACCTTCGATGATAGCTTTCGGTTGTAGATGTTCGATGAGAATCGTATCCGCTAGGTGTACTCGGTTGTCGTGGGATCGAGGCGGATGGTGGAGGTGCAGGAGATGTTTGATATTGGGAAAGGGCTCCACTGGACATAGCACGCTGCTGGTAAGGACTGGTAGGTTGCACAAATCCGCCAGAGGATTGTTGCCGTTGGGTTTGGAGGGGAGGTCCTAGAGGTGTAGCTGGAGCTGGTGGACATTAGCCTGTCGTAGCAAAAGACGGAATTTTAGTTCCAAGCAGGAAAACTCAATTGGTGATCATGCCAATATAAACAAAACACTGCTTGTCTGCAAATGCGATCACTGGGCTGAAAAGAAGCTTTGGTGAAAAATGGGGAGATTTTCTTACCTGGATGAGAGGGTTGACGATGGTGCTGGGGCAGCTGTGCGGGGGGGAAGTCTCTTCCTGACACAGGGCTATCTTGTGCTTGGGGATATGGATAATTGAAGTGTTGTTGACTATGGGCCGAATTTGGAGTAGATGTGGAGGATTGTGACCGTTGGTGCTGAAGGTAAGGATGAGGTGCACCAGGAATTCCCACAGGAGGTGTCTGCGGAGGGGCAGAGGGACCGCGGCTGTCAATCACCTGGCTGTATTCATTGATGGATGGTCTAGGTTGTGAATAGCTCTCTCTGTGTTGTTGTTGTTGCTGTTGTGGAGTAGGATATTGATGTGTCTGAACGGGGCTTTGATGTGGAAAGGGGTATTGGGCAGCACTCATGGACGAGGAGGGCGTCTGTCGATATGGCGACTGTGCACTGTAAGATCCAGCAGGCGACCTTATATCATTGTGCGTGGGTGTCTGGAGTGGTGGAGGAGGAGCAGGTCGACCTTGATAGCTCCCTTGATATGTCGTTGGCGAAGCATAAGGCCCACCACTCGCCTGTGAGCCATAATCCGGCGCAGGTTGATTGCCCGGCGAGGCGTGAGGCGGAGGATGACTATATTCTCGGAAGCCTTGCTGGGGCACTGATTGAATGGGAGTGACTGGTGTCGGAGCTGGAGCTGGAGCTGGTGGGGGCGCTGGTTGTGATGTACGATCCCCTCCCTCTGTGTTAATGATGGAGCGAAGGTCCATGTTTGCGACTTGGCCTCAAGCACCACAACATACGCCGGCCTCCAGGCTGCAGATATGCCAATGTGTCCTCCCGACCTTGATTCATCTATATATTCCTACAGGATTGATGTTCGGGGTCGTATGTACTCGACAGGACGTTGACTGATGCTGGCGCAAACGGGGGGAAGGGAGGAGCTCTAGGCACTGGGATCAAGTCAGTGTGGTCGAGAGGGCGCTGCGCAGATATAGAACAAGTTGCTACTGCATGAAAATTCGCATTAAACATATACAGCATATGAGTTCAGATGGCGTGAGACAGTAGGGTGGTAGACTTGGGGGGTTTCAAGCACCGTGAAGGGTGAGGAGAGGGTAGGATCAACAGGGCATCGATATATTTTTGAGGCTCCTTGAGCCTTGAGTACCTAGCTGCCGGAAACGAACGAGTCTTCCTTTTTTTTTCTTCTCTCCTTCATGAGGCAGTCTCCTGTAAGCTGAAATAAGATCCTGCGGTATGCATGTCAGAATGGGAGAAGTCATGTATTTTTGATCGCATATCAATAAGTGGCCCAAATTGCGTCCTGGTTCGTGACTTTGCAAAAAGTGTCCAGTTACCTTCTTGAGCTGGTACGCGTCCCAAGCTCGTGACTGACCTCAAGTCGGGCTTGGTGTAAGAGCGGCGTGCCAAGTGAGGTTGCACAAGAATTATTTTCGCGGTGGCTGTCAATTATCTGTAGGAATTTTAAATCGAGAACAGAAAATAAAAAGGCAAAACAAAAGAAAATTAAATAAAGCATACCTAGGCAGTTTGCTTCTAGAAGCAGAACTAATTACCAAATCCACGTAGGTTGGCAAGTGCAAAAGTCACAGTTAGTCTACGCATCACCAAAAGGTACCTAGGTACGGAGGTATGGTACAGTACCTTAACCCTGGATACGGTGGTAGCCTCACGAGGCTGAGGAAAGGAATGCCGCAACATCTTTGACAATTGGACTCTGAGCCATAGCAAGAATTCTTCAAGATAAAAATAATGCCCATTTTGTAGAGCTGCTCAATTGTCAATGCCCTTTTCGTTGAGCTATTAGAGTTCTCTTTTTTTGTGGAGGAAATACTGATCTTCTTCTAACCCTAACCCCCTAACCCCCGTGACGTTCGCAAGACGCGCCGCAAAATCGCGGTTGTACGCGATACTTCACCTTAACTTAGCCTTTGGAAATTCGTATCTACCTCATCAAGCTTCAGCGTCAACCTCACCTTTTTGCACTCGGCACGATAAATCAACATGGCATTGTCAGTAACCCTTCTGAAACTTTCCTCTTCCGTCATCCACCTTCCATCTTCCTCCATCATCTAGCAACAACCACAACGACAGTACAACCTATCAACCCACACCAGATACCACCATGGCGCCAGCTGCTAATAGTGATCACCATTTTAGGGAAAGCTTCGACAACATATTCCTTGATCTCTCCAAAGAGTCTGGGAAATGCAGATTCGCTGAGACGGGACTGGGTTGGAAGCCATCCAATGGTGGCGATACCTTCACTCTTGATGCCACTATGATCGGAGGTGCGCAATGGAGTCGCGCAGCCAAGGGGTTTGAGGTCAAGATCATGCGGCGCGACTCTGGCATTCATCAGCTGGATGGCTTTACGCAAGAGGTGAGTCTATCGTCCATACATTATTTTCCATGCGCTCAAACGATGGATCGCAGAATTTCGAGCGCATAGGCAAAATCTTCAAGAACTGGTATAGCACGAATCTGGAAAACAAGGAACATTCCATTCGGGGCTGGAACTGGGGCAAGAGCGAATTTGGCAAGGCAGAACTGGCTTTCAATGTACAGAACCGGCCAGCTTTTGAGATCCCTTACTCCGAGATCCTGAATACGAATTTGGCCGGAAAGAACGAGGTTTCCGTTGAGTTTTCCCTGCCAGCGAACGGCGAAGATACCGGTACAAATGGATCTCTGGGCGGTGCGCGTGGCAAGGGAAAAAGGTCTGGGGCTGGCATGGATCAACTTGTTGAGATGAGATTCTACATCCCTGGAGTAACGACGAAGAAGGAGGCCTTGGAAGGTGAGGATGCGGGTAGTGACGACGAAAAGGCGGACGAGGAACAAAATGCGGCAAACCTGTTCTACAACACTCTGATGGAGAAGGCGGAGATCGGCGAGGTTGCTGGTGATACATTCGCAACCTTTTTGGATGTACTTCATCTTACTCCAAGGTCTGATATGCTTCATGTTCGAACGGTTCTTTTACTAATATTTCTGCAGAGGACGGTTCGATATCGATATGTACGAAAGCTCATTACGACTACGCGGAAAGACATACGACTACAAGATCCAGTACGACAATATCAAAAAATTCATGGCTCTGCCAAAACCCGACGAAATGCACAGCATGATTTGTATTGGTTTAGATCCACCTCTCCGCCAAGGACAAACTAGATATCCTTTCTTGGTCATGCAGTTTAAGTCTGATGAGGAAGTCACGATCGATCTTAACATGACCGAAGAAATGATGAAAGAGAAGTATCCAAAGCTGTCATCTCATTACGAGGCCCCACTACACAAGGTTGTTGCGTCTGTTTTCCGTGGTCTCACAGGAAAGAAGATCAACCTCCCTTCAGAAGAGTTCAGAAGGCAAGAATCCCCCAGCGCGAGATACTGTGAAACCAAATATTGTTATTCAAAATCCACTAACGACTCATCCCATAGCCACCATACCCAATCTGGAATCAAGTGTTCAATCAAAGCCAGTGAGGGTTTCCTCTACTGCCTTGACAAAGCCTTTATGTTCGTGCCGAAACCAGCTACATACATCTCTTTCGAGCAGGTTTCTAGCATCACTTTCTCCCGTATTGGAGGTGCCACATCAGCTAGTCGTACTTTCGATATCACAGTCCACATGAAGGGCGGAGTCGGCGATAACCAGTTCAGCAACATCAATCGCGAAGAACAAGTGCCCTTGGAGACCTTCTTCAAGATCAAAGGTATGAATCTCCCTCATCCTCTTGACGGTGCAGACCTTGTTTAGATCAAGCATTCATTTCGTGTCATGAGCTAATGAATTCTAGGCATGCGCGTCAAGAACGAAATGGACGAAGATAATTCCGCTCTCAAGGCAGCACTCATGGATCCCGATATGGCTAGCTCGGACGAGGAAGTTGTGGCTGCAAAGGCTGACCGTGGAAGCGCGGATGATGATAGCGAGAGTGAGGACGAAGACTTCAAAGCTGATAGTGAGAGTGATGTTGCTGAAGAATTTGACTCGGCGCATGAGAGCTCCGGCAGTGATGAAGAGGAAGAGGGCGGGCAGAGTGATGCGGAAGAAAGACCAAAGAAGAAGTCGAAGACGAGTTAGCTTGCTGACAGCGATGAAAATGGGAAGGAGCTATTTGAAGCATTGTTTGATGGCACGGCGTTTATTGGCATGGATAGGTATGGGAAGACCAAAACATAGCAGACATATTTCAGCGGTGGCTTGATACACCATTTCGGGCCCTTCCATAATTATTTCTCACAATACAGCGATGATTCATCTATAGTTGCGTTTTACTGGACTCAGTGAGTCTTGAGCATCTACCCCGCAAGATCCTTTGATCTTTCTCGATCAACATTAATCTCTTTAGATCACGGCAGTGGCTTGAAGGAAATTAGGAATGTTGTAGATACGCGACGAAAGGGGTCTCCCCCTCGCTTCCACAATTTTCCGTACGACGCAGAGAGAATGACACCTCACCCGCAAACATAAACAGATCGTATTCCCTATTGTTAGCTGTTAACGGTCATAAAATCTAGTCCAACCAAGTCAAAGAAATCAATTCCAACAAAACGCTTTCAACTCAAGCTTCTTTCATCAAAAGTTTCTTTGTTCTTTAGCGAGAGGTGAAAGAAAGCAAAGAGAGTGATGGATACAAAGATGACGATTGAAAAGGTTTATTGGTTACCGAGGAATGCGCACGTTGTTATTGCGAGAGATTTACGGGCTTGGGTGTTTAAGGCTTTTGTTGGTTTGTAAGAATTTATATCTTTTATCTTTTACCCTTGATCATTTTTGCTATTAGACATATCTAGATACCTTGGTTGAGTACACTTGATGCTGATACTATAGTAACTATAGGATCTGGTTCTACGTTACGATCATCCTAGGTTATATTCTCTTCTGGGCTTTCATAGGCTTATTAGCTGGATTCTTTGGGTTAGTGAGTCCGTTATGGGAGGGGTTTTGGAGGGGGTTTTGGAGGGTGTTATGGAGGGAGATGGTGATGGGGGAGATGATAAGGGAAAGGATGGAGGAAAGGAGGGGTGTGGATGTGGATGCGAGTGTGATTGTGAGTGCAGGAGAGGGAAGGGTGGAGTTATAAATACTAATGCTGATGGTATTGGTGAAGGTGTTGGTATTGGTGATGGACATCTCTTTTCTGTTGACCCTCGACCTGAACCTCAGACTCGTCGTCCGGTTTCGGTTTCTAAGGTGGATTTTGAGGTATGTTTCTCTTGTTGTGTCTTGAAAAAAAAGAAGAAGAAAATCCTCAAAAGAAAAGTGCCGAGCAAGGTTCATTGCTAATACATGGTTTTAAAAAAAATAGATTCTCACTATCCTTCAAAAACTTAATGAAAACACTGCGGTTTCTCATAGGGAACTTGAGAGGGCTTATGCTAATATTGGGAGGGGGAGCGGCGAGAGCAAGGATGGGAAAGATGGGAAGGGGGAGGAGGAGAATGGGAAGGAAGGACAGGAAAGGGATGTTGTTAAGGATCGGATTAGGTGGATGGATTTAGTTTTTTTACTTGGAAAGTTGGAGAGGTTGATGTGGGAGGTTAGTGTTTTTGCTTGGGAGCATGAGGGGAGGGGTCGTTAGGGGGAAGTTGTGGAGGGGTTGGGTATTGGGATAATTGATTTTGGTAAGATGGTGGAGGGTATTTTAAATGGTGGTTATTCAGGGCGTTGGTGATTGGGATTATGATTGGGAGTAGGAGGGGATACTAGATATTGTATGGCGAATTAGTTAGCTTTTCTGTTCTGTTTCGAACTTAGGGTTTGGGGTTTGGGTTCTTGCGAGGCGGGTATCTGGTCTTCTTTTGGAGTTTTGCTCTTTTTTTTGAATGGTGTAATCGATAGAAACTAGAAAGCTTTCTATAAAACATTAGGCACAGCTATATAACTATAGTCACTCACTTATCTATACCACTTATTTCAAATTTAGTAACTTGATATAAAAAACTTGATCCACCTACAGGTACCTAGTAGGACAGGCACATATCATCCACACTTTCACTACACTATCGATACTACCACTCCTCAACCAAGGACTAAAGGTCCAGGAGTACAACTACCCTGTGCTGTGCTGTGATTTCACAAGAATCAGAAGAGCTTAACCCAAACACGTTATAACAACTAATCATCTAGTTTTCCATTCTGGACAATTAGCTAAGGTATATCTATCCTTTATCTTCTATACCTGTATCTTAACTTTAATTCGGCAGCACTGCGCTATGTGACAACAACTATTCTGACCGCCGAGAAAGTATTTTTATCCGAATTTGTTCAATTCGGTTTGTTTCTGTTCCTGTTATAATATTAAGGTTCTTGACCCTTTTACAACACCTTTAATAAACGCAAGTCCAATCTGTAAACCAGAGGTAGCTGTTTAAGAGTTATAGAGTTAATTCTAAAATTATAATGCCTTAACCAAAGACCTAGCAACTAGGAATCAGAGAAAGATCGCCTGCCTCAGCGGACACTTTCCACCCTACTGTTTGCTTTGCTATCGTTTACAGCAAGTGGATATGTGGAAGAGAATAGGACGTAGCAGGCTGGCTATTACAGGTTGACGGTGACTTTGCTATAACCAGAAAGAAATAAAAATACTTGTAGCTATGGTGTTGCTACTTGTTTTTGTGTTCTTAGTGTTGTATTTTTAAATCTTTTGAATAAATTGCAGTTTACAAGTAATAGAACTCTAAAATTAAGTTGACATAGGTATCCATATTATTAAAAAGTGAAAGTAACTCTTCTAAAAACTTATCTATAGGTGTCCTGCTACTTGGACCGCTTTCGCAAAGACATCTTCTTTGAGAGGTCTTCTTCTCCGTTTGAGCACTAAACCAGAAATGCCTCTCTCTAAGGACTAGAACGATTGTGTTATAGGCTTTATATCTCAATTTGAAGTTAAAGTTTATTTCAACTGTTAGGGTTCTTTCTTAGGGGGTAGAAGGTGTCTTTTTTTGTTCCATTCGTTAGATTGAATGTTTTTAACAAGGTGAGAGGTCAAGTACGTCTCGGGTCTGAAGTGAGGGTAACAAAGCCTAGAAGGTACTCGTAGAGACTTGGTATTACTAGTTAGGTAGCTTGTGTCAGAGGTATTTGCACTAAATACCTATAAAGTCAGGTCAACTTATTGCATCAATCAAGTTCACTTCCAAAACACCACCAAATCAAGGCCAACCACATCACTGTTAACATGCCAGAACAAACTCCTTCCATCTCCAGCACATCCTCAACATCTCCAACATCTCCAACATCTCATTTATCGACCTCAATACAGGCAGATTCGGCACAGAATCAACAACCGTGGTCCCATCTGAACTCCAGTATGCCACTTCAACTAAACCAAAACGATCTACAGATCGCTTTTCAAGATCGTCTTGATCTCCAGGAAGCTATTCAAAGAGCTGCGGGTAAGTAGACATAATCTACCTCCAAATCCAAGAGAAAGTCTCTTTCTCTCTATTTTTCAGGATTAATTAACTGTACGTACTTATTTTCATCTTAAATAGTTGGCCCATACATCGAGCTCTTCAACGAGATATCCCAATATGTCATAGCTCAGTGGACAGCACCCGGAAATCCACAGAAATCTCCAACCTCAAACACCTCTCAAAATAGTCAACAAATCACCATCGCCACGCAGGATATCAAAAATCAATCCAACTCTACAAACGCGCAACTGGATCCATTTCAATGTTATTAGACGAGGCAAAGTTTAACTTAATTCGGGAGAACAAGATGGACGCTGACGATTTGCTAAGAAACTCTTGTTATCTACCTATCACTGAACTTTGGAGTCGGGTTACAAACAGTATGATGGATACTTTAGCTCTGCCAAGAATTTTGAGGAGCAGGATGACGACGAGGAATTGATCTAACGAATTCATGAGCGCGTAAATTCATGAAACCCTCGCTGAAATGGCCTAAATTCAGAATTATCAGTGTTGTAGATGTAAAATTGGGGGAGGTTATTTTGGGTGGGTAATGGGGAATGCATCAACTTTTCGACAGTTCTAAGACGTTACGAAATTTATTCATTTGAAAAGAGCGAGTCTTAACTTAATAGACAGTATGGAAATTCTTCGTTTAATACTAATATTTCTATTAGCAATTGCTTCAAGTCCTCTTGTATTTTTAATGTTTTCATTTTTCTTCGCCAGGTGGAACAAAAAGGAACTTAGAACAAAAGACTTAGACTAGAAGCTAGTCGAAATACTGTGCAAGATATTACACATCTCAGTTGTTTCTTGATGTTAGAAATAATATTTGTAGCTAAGCGAGCAAATGTAAGATTACAGTACCTGTCGCTAAAATATCACAACTTCTGAAAACAGAGTCTGAGGTACAAGAATAAAACATACCATTACCAAGGAAAGAACAGTAAACATCACGTGGATGATTTTTCGTTCTAGGTTTTGAGCTTAAAATTTCGTTTCCACTGTCACATTTGTCGTGCTCAAGTACCTGGCCAATCTCGGCCGTATTCATCCGACCTGCGCCCAATTCATTCCAGCACTAGTATCATAAAACCCATTATGAATGTTCAGTCTTTCTGCTTTTCGCCATAACGTCCCAATTTTTCAGCCCCTGATATGCCTTCCAAGTCAATATTACCAACCTCCGCTCATTATCCCTGTACAATCAGCATCAATTCGCCTTCCTCTTCTTATTCGTAGGTCCACTCTTCTTCTCGGCATCTTTCTTCCACTCAGTCTCCTTCGCCTTATATGAATCTTTCCAAAAATCCCTATCCTCAATAACACCCTTCAGTTCGTCATAAAGCTCTTTCTCCCTCTTCTCATGCGTTTCTTTCTCTTTACGCTCTTCAGTGACTTCTTTTTTGAATTTCGAGTGGCATGCTTGACTGTGATGAATAAGACGACGCCAGCTTTCGCTGCATTTATGAAGTTGGGCAAGTTTTGCATGACAGTTTTCGTGATTGGGTTGGATGCTCGTTGACATCGGATCTTGTAGTGGGTTTTCCTGTCTGATTTCTGTTTTCAGGAAGGTTATGATGAATCTTCGGTGGTTGGGTAAGGACTTCCTTGGCTTTCTGTTTACCCTTGCCCTTGCCTTTGTTTATGCATGTTTTTGTGCTTTCGGTAAGTATCAGGCCATTCACTACCCTCGTAATATCCTTCAATTCTTGCATAACAGAGTCTTTCAATTCTTCAATGAACGCATTTTCTTGGAATTTTTCGGTCAAGTCTCGTATTGTGTGAGATGTATGCGCCAAGAGGTGGAGGGCCATTTCAAGGTTTTCCTCGGTTGACTTTTGGCATGGGCAGGATTTTATTTTGCATGTTTTCTTGGCGGACGGTGACTGCTGCGGGGGTTGAGTTGCTGAAGCGCTTGAACTTGATTCTGCCATCTTGTGAGGGCTGAAGGCGGTGGAATTTTTGATGTTCCGTTCTGGAAGTGATGATGTTATGTTAAGCAAGCCGGGAGATCTTCATGGGCTCTTGGGCTGATGTTGTTAGTGATTCAAGGAACAAAGCGTAGAAGAAATTTTGATCTTGAAAGTACCAGAGTATTCCATCCTCTACCAAGAAAAATTAAATTGAAAGGGAGTTTCAGTAGCAGATCATGTTGAGATGAAACGCTTTGATTTTGCTGCCTTTCCTTACTTGAAACCAGAAACTTGAATATCTTATAGAAGCAACAAAAAACTTTCATTTATCTCTTGCTTTACCTTGGTTTGCCTTTTGAGCAATTTGAGGGGGGCAAAAAGGCTTTTGGCAATTTCATCTCGAATCATGGCGATTATATCAAGGGAATTAGAAATACTTTCTCTGATTGACTTAATATTGGCAACTGTGAGAAATCTCAGAATGTCTAATCAGGTGCTTCTTAGGACCGGTTAGCTAAGCGAGGAAACAAAACTAGTACTGTTGATTATAATCCAAGATATGCGTGTTTTAACAGATTTCAGGCAAATATCCAGTTGATAACCTCTACGTCCAGCCTAACTTACAAAAAGCACGCTGCTTCTTCTCAAGTTTACTCTTCCGCCTGTCATTGAAAGTCACACCAGAGAGCCTTTCAACTATGGGAAAGGTCTCCAAAGCTCGGTGTTAAACTACCAATGGGGCCTCTAATATCATCTACTAACATCCTTATCATCCTACAGTTACTAGGTTGCTGCTTTAAGAATGTATGTAGATTATGTAGCCTTAATACCTAGATTAGAAATTCATACCAATATATTGCTTGTTATATTACTTCCGCTTGTTAGTCCGGCGTCTGTTTTAATCGCTTAGCTAAATAAACTAATATAATATTAGGTATGATATTATCAGCATAAAATGGAAGTAAAGAGATTCCTGGGTATTTAGATAAATTTCAGAAGAAGTAGGAAAGTAGCATCTCCAAGAAGACGTGATGAAGAAGAGAAGAAGACGTGTCAAATGCCAGGACTAGGTCGCGGTTTAGTTGTGGCTTGGGGAAAGAGGTGCGGCTAAGTCCCTGCCCCTGTGTTGTAGTCCTAGCTACTAATTTGTGTTAAAACTTAATAAGTGTATATTCTGAGCTAATTCAACATAGTTCAATAGCTTAAAGAAGTGTGAACATCTGTTACAACAACAATGTTTTCGAGTTACTCAAACTAAGTTGGTCGCTTAAATAAAAGCTATTGCTTGATACAAGGACGTGTTTTCAATAACTCAAACTATTTCAGTAATTCAGTTTAGCGTCATTGCTAGCGTAATTTTAGAATTAAGAGTTCACTTTATAATAGAAGTTTCTCAGTGGAAATTTCCTCAACATGTCAACGTCAAAAGTTAAAAGTCAAAAGTAAAAAGCAAGACATAAACCAGACACCATGAGCAAGAAGTGGCCTGCACCAAAGTTTTACGGCCCTCCAGAGGATCCTCCCGTTAAGAAAGCACCGGAGGAAAAGTTCAAGCTCCAGGGCTTCAAGATCCCCAAGAGGCCAGATACGCCAGCAACCACTCCTCCTCCTCCTCGCCCAGCATCTCCTCCCATTGTCAGAAGCGCCACCAGTGAGCCATTTAACCATGGCAAGAGCCTCCAAGTCTCGGTGCTAAACTCACCCACGTTGCCACCAACACCTTTTACCAACACGCCTTTCATCCGAAACGGCACACCGGCCAACTTGCTCCCCGCCAAAGTTTTCCCGCACTTGGTCGCCCTCGGATTCCCACCTCCTCCAATCTGCAGCAACTGCCAGTCGTATGGCCATTTGGCTGAAAAGTGTGAGAAAGGTTGTGGCTTGTGTGACCTCAAGGCACACATCAGGATGGCTTGCCCCGGCCCCAGGACAGATAGGGATGAATTTCGTGGGATCTACTACGAAGGACCAGAGAGGAGCCGACTCTGGGTAGACCCCAGACTTCGAGACTAATGGACAAATTCCTCCTCTCCCAACACGACTTCGACCTCGACATCAACCTCAACCTCAACAACAAGCACTAAAACGATAGACACCAAGAAGTAAGTGAATGCTTTTCCCGTAATTGACAGCACGAAAACTAACGACAACACAGCTTCGCCGTTCTTGGACGGAATGCAGCACTGTCTGTGCTTTGGTGTTTGTGTGGGACTGGTAGCCATCTTTTTTGCCTGGCGGTTTGGCCGGAACCCTTTTTTAGATTTTTCGAAACGAAAGCGAGTAAAATGAAGCTCTAAAGTGAACTGTAATTTCTGGTTTTTCAGGAACAATCTTGTGACTGTCTGTTCCGCTTTCACAAAAGTACCAATACAGATTTGTGTCCTTAAGCCGACTACTAGTATCATGTGTCTGGACAGTGCTGAAGGTCATCTCACCACCTAATACTTCCTCTTAGCGAGCTCCACTAGGCGCGCCCTCTACAAGCACTCCCCTGGTGTCTCTCTATGGAACTTTTATGTGCGTGTCACATCACAAGGTCTAAACAGTCTTCCTTTACCTCGCGTAAATAAGCGACGTCTGCTTTGCTTTCAAAGAGGTAAGCTGCGAAATCGAAATGACAACAACATTCTATGTGACAACAATCTTCCACGGATTTTGTATTACCAAGGAAATGTACTCATGACGAAAACCTGCAAGAGTACTCATGCACTCCGCTCATCACCTTCCCAACTAGCCAGTGTCTACCCTCTTGGATTCCCACAGGGGAAAGGAAAAGCTGTCGTGAAATAGAAAATCTGGTTCTAATGTCTCAAACCAGTGAAGAATTCCGACAAGTTCAGCCGTCTAGCTAGGTTCTCACATGAGGAGGCTGTCCGCCTAATACATAGAGGCAGGCGAAGTTGAAAATCCTGGATAAGAATTGGCCTGCTAGACCAACACCTCTTCCAGTTTTGTTCAAAGTTCAATTTTGTCTGGAAAATATACAATCTAGTATTTTCACAATTTCTGCCATCATTTCCCACATTTCTTTATCTCTGCTAACAGACATGTGAATTTGAAGCTAAAGTTACAAGTAACCTCCGCTCTTTTATGTACAACCAATTAAATATTTCCTAGGTCGTTAACTTGGCTGAATCGCGTTAAAGAACCTCTGAGAATCTCCAAATGTGAAAATAAAAGCTAATTTAACCTTGAAATTGTTAAATTGTCTAGTAGGCAAATGCTTTAGTGATAAATTTTGTCTGTATTTGGATATCAAAGGGCTTGTGATACTTAACGCTATTGAGGGACACCAAGCTAGGAGTTCTAGAAGTACAAAAAAAATAGCCTGTATGTTCCCGACGAAATATGTAGTTGTTGCTAGCTAGAGGGCTGTTGGCATATCGTAAGTTGTTGTCATCCTTTTCTTTAATTGAGATTTTACAATGTTTATAAGAGATGCTAAAATTCAAGCACCTTGGCCACAAATACAAAACTATTAGTCTTTTTCAAAAGGTCCTAACATAACCGCTACTTAATAGTAAGAAAACTCCACACCACTTCATTTCTTCTTGGTATATTTTAATAATGCTGTTACAGCTGCTGGTAATAATCGTCCTACAATCAAGCAAAATACACTTAGCAAGACCACATGGTAAATAACATACTACTCCAAGCCCCAACCCAAAAGCATCCCGTCATCCCTTCAAAACCTTCAACCGAATCCCCTTACTCTCCTTAGCAACAAGCGCAATCCCCCCATCAGCAACAATTTCCACATCAACATCAGAAGTCTTATACAATTCCAAAACCCCCAAATCGCCCTCCATTCTAATATCAGCGCTACCATAAACTCTAAAGATCCTCGCAAGGGCCAGATATATCTCCGCGTAAGCAATATTCATACCAATACAATGACGCGAGCCCTTAGAGAAAGGAGCGAGGTATTTAGTTAGGTTGGGATCTCTGATATAGCGATCTGGATCGAAGATATTGGGCGAGGTAAACGTATTAGGATTATAGTGGAGTAATAGAGATGTCATTGAAACTGGTGTACCAGCAGGTATGGTATACTCTTTCGCAGGTGTTGAGGCAGTTGCCGGAGCAGTGAAATGAAGGGGTTCTCGGGGACTGATACGTTGCAGTCTTGAGGAAGATCCTGAAGAGAGTCGGAGCCCTTCATTAATACATGCTGTCAAATAAGGTAGCTGCTCTATTGTTGAAACTAGAATTGAAATAGAGGGATCTGGAATTGCGGTCGCAAGCTCTTCTTTTAGTTTTTGGAGGACGTCTGGGAGTCTGAGGAGGTGGTATGTTATACTGATAGTGCCCATGCGGTCGTTACAGTGCCGGCTGCTATTGTTATTTGACCATCTTGCCAGAGGCGGTTGAATGACTTTTCTTCTGGTGGGAGTTTGCTGGAGATTATTTCGTGGAAGATTGTTGGGTGTGAGAGATCTTGGTGGCTTGTTAAGGAACTGTTTTGGATGTCCATAACTTGTCGCTGTGCATTCTGATAACTTGTTATGATATGTGGGAAAATAAAGTAACGAATGAATTTGCGTAAGTAATTGAGATGTGATGTTGGCTACTCGGCCATTCTTTAGATTCCAAGACAGCCACAGTAACATCACTATTGAAGAAAGAAATAGGGAAGATAGCAAGTTGATTTCTCTGCTTGAAATTCGAGTGTGGCTCTGGATCTCCCCGTCAAAAAGAGATTGATAACTCACCTCTTGCACTCTGACATACGATGCCATATCAGGATACAATTTGACCGTTACCCAATGTGGCAAACTTTGCATAAGAGGCAAAAGCCACGGAATCTGCTTTGTGAGATGGCCCATCTGGCCAGCAGCTAACGTCGCATAATAGAAGGAAGGTTCGAAGTCCTTAGCCTCAATTCGGTGCTCGGATCGTGCAAATGCATATTGCATAGCAACATCTATAATCCGTCAATCCCAACAACACTTGGAATTACACAGAAATTTAGTACTCACCATTTGAATAAGCTGCAAAAGCATGAGACATATTCATAGCTACTCCTTCATCTCTAAACTCCTCAAACCGCTTCATAAACTTATCGAGCCTCTCTTCAATCATCGGTTGTAGACGCCGTACGCTAGCAGCTGAGAAAAACGGGTTTAAGGCCGCTCTCCTAATACGATGCTTATCATGCTCCACCGTCCCAAGTATAGACTCGGGAACGCCAAAAGATCGTGCATTCCAATCCCATTTGTCCCGTTTTTTACCTCCACCAGCGTATAGCTCATCATAGAACTCAGGTGTCGATATGTGCAGTTCATACGGGTTGATGCGAATGATGGGGCCATATTTCTCGTGCAGGCGTCTGATTTTGAAGGTGTACTGTCCGCCACATATCACATCGTAGTAGAATTCATACCTACCACCGTGTCAGTACTTGAATATGTAGTCGCTTCCAAGAAAACAGGTGATATACATACCATAAAGTCAAAGCTGCAAGCTTGGGTCCGGGGAATTTAGCTATGGGACTCAAGTACAAACGATAAATACCACCGAGGATCAAGTACAGAGTGAAGGCCACAGCTGAGACTGCCGAATAGGAGATGAAATCTTGGTAAATCATTGCGATGTGCTATTTCGCAAGATAAGCCAGATCAATATCCAGGAATCTTAGCTGTTGCTAATGCTTGGCGTTGCGTCTGGCCAATCTCAAAGTCCTGTTAAGTAATGGGAATGAAGCCACAACCTTATACTCACCTTATAATAAACTTCATCTTCATAATATGCTGCCAACAGTCACAGATAAAGCTGAATGCATTTAAGTTGGCATAAAAACGAGCTCTGTGCATATGCATGCCCCTCTGCAACGTACGGCACTTGTGAACGCAGGGACATCTAGGTATTTAGCCGGTGGAGATAAAGCTATTTGATATGCACATAATCAAACGCAATGTTATTGGTGAATGAACCACGTCTGCTCGGTTGTAGTGCTTCGAGAATGGCATGAATTAATTCAGAATATTGTTACGCATTAACCATCTCTAAAGAGTGCTTTGTCAAGGTGTGGTTAGGAGCTCGATATTTACCTTACATACCACCTTCGGATCTGCTAACTTACAAGAGCAGTTCCCCCTCTGTTTTCTTTATATCCCCGCATTATAGCCCCGCTCTTGTGGCTAAGCTAGCCTATATTAAGTAGTCCCAAGAATAAGCTTACTACCATAAGCTTACTTTACTTCCAACTTTAGCTAGCTAAAGCATTGACTATTCTCAGCACTAGATTCCTTATCAACATAGATAGAGTAAAGGTCGTGCAGTTCTTTTTTTTTTGTTCCTAATCATCCATCTTCTGATTCTTCTCCATCCCTCTGACCATAAATCCAAAATGGAGAAGTTCTTCCATCCCCCCCAAAGAACGCCAGGCGTAGAGATTTACTGTACATTTATCCCAAGCACACAATGACAATCCAAGCCATCAAATACTTTACTAGTCTTCCTAAATGGGATCGACTGCCCACAAACCTTCTGGTACGCGGTGATGAAGCACACGCAAGCAATGCGCAGTAGCGAGAATAAAAATCTAGTTCCCATGTTATCATACGACCGACCAGGCCAAGGGAAGACCATAGGACGAAATCCCGATACGCCTGGAAGACCAGAAGGTCATGGTCACGTTGCGTAGATGCGGCTCATGACTTACGAGATATAATCACTGCAGTAGCTACTTCACGGCTGGGAATACATGTTGACGATTTGCGAATTGTAATCGCTGCGCACTCGATCAGTTGCGCTATTGCGCGCATCTATGCTGCGTTCTATCCGGGCAATATAACAGGCCTACTACTTCTCGACTCGACCCTTGTGAATTCAGATATCGTTTCTGTTCTTCCCGACCCATCTTCTCCTTCATTCGATACCTCAGTTTTACCGGAGGGTATAACGCTAGAGATTTATTGTGAAGCTAGGTAGCTAGTCAGGTTGCTTTATCACCCTGAGAGTCCTAATGGAGAAGGTCTTTGGAGGGGAAATCTTCCATTACTTCTTTCGAGAACGGATGAGCCGAAGATTATTGGTCCTAGTAAAAATACACCATATATTACTGTTATCGGACATGATCCTGAGGAACTTGCGAGGCAGGGCGAAAGAGTTGCTTCCTACATCTTTCTTTTCATGATTTGGAAATGCTAACTCTCTGAGTAGATGGGGTTCAATCCCGAAATGGCTAAAAGATACGTCAGTTCTTCCTGGCAGAAATATAACGAGGAACTCGTGAAGCTTACAGCTAAAGAACTCGCCAAAGGGCCAGTCATTGCTAAGGGTGCTGGGCATATGATCATTAAGGATGATCCAAAAATGGTTGCCGTGGAAATTGTAGAGGTCCTGGATAAGTTGAGCCAGAGTGAAGCCAGTCGGATTTAAAGCCCAAGTAGTGGTGTCTTTTAAGTAACGGTAGTAATTGGAACACGTGAGGGAATATTGACGTTGGGACCATTGACAGAATTTCGTAGTGATGTTGTTGCTTGACAAAGTCAGGGGCAAGCCTGGCTGAGCTGCTGGAGCTACTGTAGGCGAGGCTGGCATTCTGTTCAATGTTTATTTCGATGCGTCTTCCTCGAAACCCAATCTGCGAAATAAAATGGCTGGACATAAACACTCTGATACTCACTTATTTGTGCAGGTACCATCTTCCGTAGAGCAATGTATCTCAATTCTTACGAACGCCCATCGCCGCCACTATCACCACCTCCTCAAGCTCCCAATCCACGATGGCAGAATTTACCATGAACAAGGGCTCAGGACAAGGCCGCCGTGAGCATTGCTATGCAGCATCAGTTCTCGGAGTTTACGGCTCGAAGGATCAGAGACTCTAGAAGTCACTTCCGCGAAACTCTCGTTATGAACGCGACAGCCACAAGACGTAGACCTGATCTTGAGAAGAGTATGGCCAAGAACAATGCAGCGACCTCCTTGATATGTTTCTGTGATCTTCCGTGTTAAATGCAATGCAGTATTTGGCGATCTCCAGCAGAGGCCTCTATTCTGCTGAGGTAGACGATTGAGTACATGATGGAAGCATGAAATACAAATACGAAGAAGAAGAAAGAAGAGCCCGGTTATGCAATGCTTGGCGACTTTATCCTGAGAAATCTGGATCATCCAACAATGCCACGTTCCAAGTTGTTCGCAAGAGGCAATTGCAATCGAGGAGGCTCTTCGTGTCGTTTTACACACGCCCCTTGGGGTGACGATGATGTTAGCGAACCCGACAACCCAACACTTGGCAAACTTAAGGGGAGAAATCTGTTCTTCACCAGAGGCAAGTGCAATCGAGGATCCTCATGCCGATTTACGCATCCTGCTGGATGTTACCCTTAAGGTACGAGACCTACACCCCAACGCCGCAACTGAGCATAGATCGTACTATATTGTACCATTTCAAAAGGATTGTGGAGGCAACATGTAGACCTGGTAGGGCAATTGATGAAGAATGCTGAGTCTTTGGTGGGGTTTCGCTGGACCAAGGATCAAATACTTGATCAAGATTCTTTCTAAATTTGAAAGGTAATTGCACCCTGCTTAATATTATATATGTGGTTTTCCGTAACAAGCGTGATAGAGCTCGTCGTACCTTACGCAACTCACGCGCTCAACTCTCTGATTAGTCCGAATACATTCCTTGAAATCTAGGCTTATCCTAGGATGACAACAGATTATCACTGCGTGCGCATTGTACAAATTGATAAGGTTGAAGTCTGTTTATTAACGCTCGCTTTGAAAAGACCTACTAGTATTGTCTTGAAGTTTGAAGAAAATGCACTAAGTTGAACACGTTTTAGCGTGTAAAATGTGACATCACGCAGCCGAGAGTCGCGCCGTTTCCATGCCAGAAAATCAACATCAACTCCTGGGATTCTACATCACGACAGCTCCTTTGACTTCAAGCGCGCCATATCAGCCATATAATTGACTACATCTTCGCGCACAATGACCGATTACAGCCAGCACAAGGTGCCGGAGCTGAAGAAGCTCCTGCAAGAGCGATCTCTTCCCATCTCTGGCAACAAGGCCGACCTCATTGCGCGACTACAAGAGAATGACGAGAAGAAACCTGGAGCTGCCCCTGGTAAGCTCGAGACAGCGCGACTCTATCCAATACGCACTCAAGCTAACCTGCGATACAGCAACCGCCGAAGACGAGATCGACTGGGACGAGGATGACAACAAAGCTTCAAATGAGCCAGCTGCCGCTGCAGTCGCTGCTGGAGGTCAAGGCCAGGTCGCCAACCCAGTCGCAGTACCTAACCAAAAAGTCGACACCGATCCTTCGAAGACAGCTGATTTAAAGGTTGTTGGCGGAGCAGACGCACCAACAGCTGCAAACGGCGCAATCGCAGCGTCCGGTGAGACGACGACAGAAACAGCGGCGCCCGAAGCACCCAAGCCAGATTTCAGTATTGGGATTCAGCAAACAGATGCAGAGAAAGAGGCGGAGAAACGAGCGGCGCGTGCTAAGAGATTTGGCATCACGGAAGACGACGAGGCAAACAAATTGGCCGAGCGTGCGAAGAAGTTTGGGTTGGATCCCAAGGCAGATGTTGTCAAGGGATTGGATGATGCATTGCCAGAACGCAAAGCAAAGAGAGGACGGGAAGCCAGAGAGGAGAAACAGGGTGGCAGACCTTCAAAGAGACCAACACCAGACCGGAGGACTGAGCCAGCGAAGCCAGCACAAGGGAAGAAAGAAGCAAAGAAAGTTAGCGGTCGAATCACAGACGATCCGACTGAGAAAGCAAAGGCGGAGGCACGAGCGAAAAGATTCCAGAATGCATAAGCTCCATATCCGCGGGTTAAAATTGGCTTTTTTGCTTCCATTTGACTGGGTAGCTCCGGGGTTGGGATGTATTACTACTAAAAGAATTTCACCTATTTCTAGGAAATCGAGGACCGTGAACATTCGAAGGTGGGTTCCGTTTTTGATATTTTAACTTCGCTCTACGGAACATATATCGGCGTATTACTCCTCGCGAGGTACATCGTGCTGAGTGCCGTCTCATCATAGCTAGCTAGATGTACTCCAACAGTGCCGAGCCCATCATCCCAATGTAGGGTTTGTTCGATGGGTATACCTGAGTCTACGCTCCTTGTCTGGCGGGAGGAAAGTTTCCATTGCTGTTCTCTTTTGTCCTCAACGGATGTTCGGTTTCCTTCCTACTAGGGAGTTCCCAGCACGTATGCTGGTCACGGATGTTTGGATGATCTCGAACGGTTCTCGATCTACCTCTCTCCAAGGGCCATCCCCTTCTAAGGTTTTTCGGATCAACCTTCCGCCTGACATCGGACAATTCGACCTGGCTAAAGGAAGTAGCTTTGAACTCTCTGCGCAACGGGTAGGGTAATTAATGTGTGGCTTACAAAATTGCTGGCTACACGAATGAACAGCCAGAGATGGACTTTGAGGTCTTCATAGGCTACTGATGGTCTCATTATTGGAGATAGAAAGGGGAACGTGCACCCGTTCCGTTACCTCTGTTCTTTTCCCCACCCTGGACCAGCAAGTGTGCCCCGCAGTGTTGAGGGGCTCTCTCTTGGAAATGCCTTGATAGGGAGAGATGCAGCGAATGGACATTGCAAGATTGGATCTGTTGACTTTTAGAGGTTCCAAAAATGGAGAGCTGAGCATAAAATACTGCAGAACATGCACTGTGCCACAACCACCAACAGACAATGTTCGATGCTGTACATATGCAAGTGTCCTCTTTTGTACAATTTCCTGGTCCCAAGTGATTGAGTTCCAGCCAAAGAAACCAGGCTGACCACACCACTTGGTAATCACATGACTTTCAACGACCCAAAGTTTGAAAAGCCGTACCCTCCATCAGCGCTCCAATTAGAGGCTCTACAACCCTGCTGAGCGAAAAACGTCCTGGCACAACCGTCCGACACGCTGCGGGCTGCGGCACCAATAGCATGGGCGGCTTTGCATCGGGCTAACAACATATCCATATTAGAATCTTCTTCATGGAGATATTGAACTTGAAGGAATCGAGGACTTTCTTTCGTATTCCCAGGACTCCGAAAGAATTTGCCTGCCACGTCAATTGCATAAAGACGAAGAATTCTTTTTCATCAACTGTGGCGCACAGCTGCGCACACTGCGCCACGGATCTTCACGATTGCCTGCCAGCGCATCGCAATCGCCTCTCGCTTCTGCACAACTTCAGCTCTGCCGGGAACGTGATCTGAGATGCACAGATTCCTTCCGAGATGTTGGATCCCACGGGCGTATTTTTCTTTTGGTGACTCAGGATTTATGGCATCATCTCTTTCTAGGGTGCAGAAGATACGGCCGCCGAATTCTTCTATTATTCTAGCCCCTGAGACATGCTTTTACGAACAAGAAATCAACATGCACACTGCAGGCATCTCCAGCCGACCATGTATACCATGTATAACCTGGCAAAGGCTGTTATGGCTCACCAACGCTCAAATTTCCGCATTTGGAGGTCTTCCCCAAAGCGATACCTCGAAATATAGCATCTCTGAATGATCACTGGACGTCTGCATGATCCATAGAACGTTTGTGGAGAAAGTCAATACCAAACCTGAGAAAAAGGAGTTCGAGAGGCACGAGGGGCAGCTCATCCTTCAAATTTGGCGAGGCGCCGAAACGAAAATTCGACGGATCGATAGGCTGAGATTAATCCTGAGACCACCAATGAATAATCGAGAAAGTCTAGTTTGAATCACGGTTGAAGAACATTTCTCAATCCGACCGAATAATATAGTGGTCTTGATGATTTGATAACCAGGATATCCTATGATATCTACCTGTTGGTTGTAAATACGGGCCTCCCGCAACGGGCAGATCAAACCAGCTGGGAGTAGGGGTTCTTGGGCGAGGAAGAGGCGCGCGTACGAGGGAGGAGTTGGAAGATCAAAGCCCCAAAAAGTAAAATGGATTGGGGACAGCGGGCTTGAGTAGGTAGCTGCCTATGCTGCTGAAAGCTGACATCGATACAAAGAGTCGGTCGCATAGCAGCGGCCTTTTCCAAGTTCAAATTTCTCTTTTTTTTTCGCCCTAGCGAGCAATAATACTGCAATGCGAAGGTCATTAGAACAAGCCTAACAAGCGCAGTGCCGCCACTAAAACAGGGAAGTGGCACCGAAATAGCGTACCTAATCGACAAGCGCGAAGTCTACAGTAGTCATTTATTAGCCGACCGAATGATGACTGGGCGTCTATCGTGGCTCGTGTGCTCCGTGCATCTTTCCCCAACGCTCTGCACACGATTTGTGTCTCCACGCAACTTCACCGCTCGGCGAATGGATTTGGGCTCTTGGGGTGCCTGCATCTTATAGGCCTTGGGCCATGCAAATACGGCTGCAGGCTCATCGAGAGACCTACAGTATAGGTGGGCGCAGCATCTGCGCGTCCAGCGCCCTTTATCATCATCGTACGCCTGCTCATTGTGGTTCGTAGCGGTGGAGCCTTAGCCTTCCCTTCCAACATCGCTAGCAGCTTCATGGATCCTTTTGTCTGCAAGGCCTTCTATTCCAGTCCGTACCAGTACTTCCTTCAGTGCCGGCGTCTCCAGAGGCACAGATGGAAAACACCTGACCTGGGCACCTGCACGTTACTGGCATTCTGCTGGAGGCAAACGGGGCCCGGCGCCACAAGGTAAAATATATGGCAACATATGGACTATAGGTAGGCCCTGATAAGGACCCAGACTAAGTAGTCGAAGGGGTACTTGAATCGATGTGCGCCGGCACTGAGACAAGACAAGACAAGACACCATTCCTGTCTGCTACGATACTTTCCCGTACCGTACTACAGTAGTTTTGCAGCACACCCCTCCCTTATTCTACCTGGTCTCCTAAGCCGGGTGCGAATTCTGGGTTATAGAGACAAGCGGCTCGCCCATCAACCAGACTAACGCCCTCGTCTCCCTGCGTGGTCCGCACGCGAATCCCGTCCCCACACCACACCTCAGCCTTTCCCAAGCAGTGGACCCTTAACTACCCTTTTGCGCCCACCTTCGTCACTACTCATCCTCTATTACTACTACGGTACCTCTCGTCTTGTTTGTTGACATTATTTATTTATTTTATATTGCTTGTACACGACTTTTCCCCTTTCCATATCGACATCCTGGCGGTGCTTCATATTACCTACAGCCTGCTGGTAGTTCCTTGTTGCCCCTCGCGAATATATTGGGCACTATAGCCTCATTTTTATCCAGCGGCGCATACACTCTACTTGCATTTATATTTTACCTAGAGCAAGAGTCCTCGCGGACAAAGTAATCTTTGAAGCTTGAGATTCTTGACAGTAAAAGTAAGTTCAACTCAGCACGCATATATGTATATATACGATGCTAACAAAGAAGCAGGTACCGTGCACGTCTTCTAGCTTCTACACCCCCAACCTTTACTTTACCTCCTTCAATCACAAATGTGGCACACATGTTCCGATATTCTTCATAACATTTAATACACGAAGGTCGAACGAGACGCGATGTTACAGCAATAGGAAAGGATGGCATCGTATCAGTCCGGGTTCGATCCCCCAACAAGACCAGGCGATACTACACGTTCCAAGCGACTTGGGGCCTACATGCCGCCTGGAAAAAATCAATTAGAAGGGAGAAGTGACGATATTGCACTGTCGCCTGGGCAGAAAGAGCACAGAAGACCACCGGCTACGCACGCGACCCGATCGCATCAGACAGCACTGCCAAAACCAAGTACTCGTGCACCGTCACCTACTGTAAGGCCTACTCAAGAGACCAAAACAACAGGATCAAGGTTTGGCTTTGGAAAACCAAGGGCTGCTTCCCCTGCTCCCCCTGCTTCTGCTCCAGAGCTGAAGGGGAAGTCGTCTCGTAATGTGCTAAGGAGGAAGCCCTCCTCGATCGCCCCAAACTCAGGAGCCCCACGGGCTCCGGCTGTCCGGACTGGCTCCTCATCTCCTACAAAATGGCCAGAAAGCTCATCGGAGAACTACCAGAGCATTGAGTCCTCAATGAAGTCTGCTGATGCATACAACGAAATCTATACTAGGACAGCCATCATCCGGCCTTCCGCAAAACCACGGGTAATACCAGAGTTGGACAGGTATCACAACCGGCAGGAACAGAATTCGATACCAAGTAGACCTCATGCTGGAGTTCCTCACAAGCTTGCTACTCAGGATCTTCCTCAGCCCTTTCAGTATTCCGCAACGCCATTACACTCTGGGCTGAGCAATCATCCCAATCGCCTCAGTGGTTATAGTGGAAGTGGATACAGTGCCAGCCCGTCAACGCGATTTTCTGAATCACCTGGTCCTGGTGCTTACAGCAGAGATACGACACCAACTTCAGTGTCTTCTCAGTCCCCAGGAATTGTTGCGCCGGTGAAGACCCACACTCCAAGATTGCGGCAAGCAAGTCCTGCCACAACCAGACCCCCTTTGACTCGAAGGAGGACTGGCAGCACCTCTGAGGCTGAAGAGCTTACAGTTGATCACCAAGGTCTCCCAGCGTTAAGAGAGTCGTTGAATTCATCATCCTCGAACTCAACTGTAAAAGATGGTGACAGGTCGAAGGTGAAGAAGAAAACGAAGAGATTATCACCACTTCCACCCAGTCCACCACCCCGGAAGTCTTCTAAATTCACGACTCCTCCCAGAGAGCAAGAATTGCCAGCTAGGTTACCAACAGCACCCATAAAGCAAGCGTCAACTTCTTCAGATGGGTCTCCTAAGCCACGCAAGGCTGTCCCACAAGCACAAAGTTCCAGTACTCCGCCCATGCGACCCAGCCGGGAGGGTGCTCCTGATCTGAATTCTCAACTGGGAAAGTCGATGACGGTAATCCAAAGCAACCTTGCCAGTGTCAAGCCTTCACAAGATAGAAGACGAAGTTCTCTACCTCGAGTCGTAATTCCATCTCCACTTCAGGGACAGCTCATGTCTCCGCCTTCAACATCTTCACGAGGCCCATCTCCCGCTCCTGTGCAGGCATCATATCGTGAGGCCCCGTCAGTTCCAAGAGGTCTTGGGATCGTTCCTGATCTCAAGCCGCAACAAATTACCACCAACTCAAGAGGAACAGGTACTCGAACACCAAGTCCTAGTGTTGCGAACCCTAAATCCCGATTCGGTCTATTCAGCAGACGCACAAAGACTGTGCCTGAAGTTTCCCGGGCCGAGAGCAAGGAAAAGGGCGCAAGGAAAGGACCGGCAGCTGGAACAGGGCACGAAGGCTATGGAAGATACGCCATGCGGGGGAGAAGCACAAGTGCAGGTGCTACGAACAGAAGCCGAGATCGAAGTCTCAGTGCAGGGACCTCAGCGTCGCAAGACAGCTTTGCAAGCACTCGTGCCTTCGATCCTTTTCTCCTAGAACGGATGAGCCCTGTGATCATTGCTGGAGGCGGAGAAATCATCCAAAACGCTAATGCAAGCTCGGAATTCAGCCGCTCGGAGAGCAATACAAGTCTGCTACTGGAACGTCCAAGCATGGAATCAAAGGGTAGCTCATCGCAGGTATCTTCCAAGTCGAGCTTGAGTAATGATGTATCACGTACTACGCTCTGGCCATCAGCAATTCCCAAAGAAGCTCCAAGACGAGTATCAGGTATCGCACCGAAAGGACGGCGACCATCCGACAGCAGTGACGATGCAGTTTCCAAGCCCTCTCTGGCTTTCCGTCGGTCCATACAAAGACTTAACAACTCCGCAGGTTCCCTCCCGCTCATGCTACCAAAACCACTCAATATTCCCAACATCGGCATATCTTCTTCTATGAGTAGCCTAGACACGAGTGTTATGTCTGAGGAATCGCAGCTGGATAGGAAGGCTGAACTTCAAAGAGGACGTCAACCCTCAGTTCCCAAGAAGTTATCCAAGCGCCCGAAATCACCAGAGAAGCCCAAGAAATGGAATTTCTTTCACCGGTCTGACAAGTCTTCTGAGTCACAGGCTCGAGAACCCGCTGCAATGAAGGTTGTAGTAAACAATGCACCTCCCAGACCGATGCCTCACTACGCAATGATGGACTCCTCAGATGAACAACAAGATACGGAAGGTATAGATATTGAGGATATTCTTCGTGATGCAGAGGTTATCGACCTGACAAATGAAGAATTGGACGAGCTTCAATTCAAAAACTACACAGCGAATCTCAAACGAATGGATGAAGTTAAAATTGAAGGACCTCCGGAGTTTGCACATCTTGCTACCGTGCCGATTGTGTATTCTGCGCCACAGCCATTACCAATCACTCCGGATATACCACAACCAGAGTTTAACCCCACAAAAGAAAATGCACCAGTTCGTCCAAGTCGTTTGCCACAGGTTGGAAGGATCCCCAACGTTGTTCGAGCGAGACCCGAGCAGACCTCACCAAAGTCATTTTCCAGACCGTTCGCTAGGGTCAGTATGCTGCAGCCTTTGAACGACCCTCCTGTATTCGATAAGGAATCAGTTGGCCTTGGACCAAGCCCCGAGAAGCCATCGACACCAGAGCCTTCCAACGCCAGAGAAGATAAGGAACCCAAGAATCGGCATGGATCCGGGGAATCATCCTCAAGCCACTCAGACTTCCTTGCTTTCTCACTGCGTAAAAATTCCGGGACAACCACAAGCAGCTCTGGTGGTATAAGCTATACTGGAATAACTGCTGTCATCCCCGAAGTTGATGCACAATTGGAAGAAGATGAAGTCTGGGACGAATATGACGATCTTATTGGACGTGACGACACCCCAAAGGTGCCTCCATCTGCAACCTCATCACATGGCGTCCCGTTCCAGTACGAAAGTTACGAGAGTAGAGCCATCAAGCAGAGCCAGGAAAAACCAAAGGAGTCGCCGACGCTTACTACAAAACAAGTCATCAAAGACGACAGCCCTCCTCGAAAGTCCAATACTTCGTCCAGCGTGTATAGCCAAGAGATGAACGCGAGACTCAAAGAAGCTTTGACAACAATCCCTTCGCCGACAACTCCAATGTCATTTACCGACTTCTTCTCGGGTTATGGTGATCGCAATAACTCCGTTGGTGGCGACTCAGACAAGAAACCTCGTCCTGGGTCGCATAGCAGCGCATTTTCGCGAAAGTCACAATCTACTACAGAGAACTCGAGAACTTCTACAGACTCAAGATTAATCACGATTCTAGAACAGGAGCAGAATTCGCCGATCCAACAAGTGAATCTTCGGGTTGGCTCAATGACTGTGAGCAAGTGGCTTACATTTGGGCATGTTCTTTTCAGTCCTGCTCGGGAAGAGTTACTGCAACTAGACGGAGCAGCAAAAAACCATTCCATCCTTGTTATTGATGGTCTTGGTAATGGTGAGTGTCCTGATTCCTCGTAACCGTATACCTGTACTAACAACAAACAGATGACTGGTCCTTCTATGCTGCAGAAACTTACCCAAATGCGACTTTTTACAACCTCAGCCCTACACGTCCACTCCCAACATCCCAGCTCTCCCCTTCTTCAGGCGCTTCCTTTCCTCTAACCCCCGACAACCACCGACAAGTACAGTACACCAGCCATCTTGACAAGTTCCCCTTCCCCCGAGACTTCTTCTCCACGGTCGTATACCGCTTTCCAACAGCCTGCTCTGAAGCCGCTTACCGCAACATTATCGCGGAATCGAAGCGAGTTTTGAAACCGGCAGGATACCTAGAGATGAGCATGTTGGACTTGGATATGATGAACATGGGCAATCGAGCACGACGTGCCGTCAGAGGATTAAAAGTCAAGATGCAGGTCGCTGACCCAAATACCTCGCTTGCCTCGGCGTCCGACACTGTGCTCCGCGCAATTGGCAAGCGTGGCTTTCATGACATTAAGAGCTGCAAGGTTGGCGTACCTGTTGCTAGCATCATCTCCCCAACAACGTCCACAACAACTTCCACGTCAACGTCCAAACCAGCTCAACCCAAAGAAGAATTGTCCTTGGCTGATATGATGAAAGACGAATCCGAAGCAGGAGATGAGGGTATTACGAAGATGGTTGCGAAAGTTGGACGTTGGTGGTTTACCCGCTGCTACGAAATGGGCGTCATGCCTGATGGCGATGTGAGCAGGAGCATCTTCAATGATGAGATGCTACTCAGGGAGTGTGAAAAGTGGAGTACGAATTTCAAGCTAGTGGTTGCTTATGCACAGAAACCAGTTGTGCCGAGGCGAAGAACTGCTAGCGTCTAAACGCCATTCAATGCGACACAAGGCATGGAGGTACATTTTTTTTTCTATGCTTGCCTTCTCTTTCTTTTCAATTCGCATTTAGCGTTGCATAGCGCTGTGATTTCGTTTGTCTTCCGAATATATCTACACAGCAGAGAAGGTCTCAAGTCTGGGCGCGAGCCCAGCCATTCAGCATTTGGCGGCGGCAATTTGCCTTAAATCGTCTGGGGAGGGATTCTCCCCTTCTTTGTTTCTATTTCTCCTATGCGGCGATCTGGTTATTGCTTTAGGGTAATTGGTTTGTGATGGGGTCTCAAATTTGGGAAGTGATGTAATGTTGATGATCATGGATTGTATGAGCTTTATGATTCTTCTGGTGGGTGGCTTTTCGATGCAATATAGATACCCCTTGATGTTTAATATTCAATAAAGAGAGATGATTTAATAAATTCTTACTACGGTGCTTTTTATGAAAGTGTAATGTTATCTTCTTTCGTGGAACCACTTATAGAACTTCAGAGATACGTACCGGCGAGTTTATGAATCACTTCATCTATGTCAATAAGCTTGTGAATCGCTTGATTTATGAATCTATTCCTGAATTCACAATTCTAACAAGTCAACTCACTTCACTTGAGCCACCTACTTCAATTAATTCGGTATATTTCGGCAAGGGATTATTCACGGATGGGTTTTCAAGGACTAACTAATACAGATCCTAAGCTAATAGGTTGAACATCTGGTGACGTCGATCTTATAATTACTATAGTTTAGGCCCGAAACTTGGAACTTGATGACACAGGCATAAAAAGACCTCAGACTTGAATATAGGAGGCATTTCCTAAAGAAAGCTATCTCTGCCGCCTCCCAATCCAAAATACCACACTTAATTTACAGTTCCACACCCAAGAAATGAAATCGCATGCCCCTCAAAAACATATTTCAACACGAAGTAAACGCCGTCCATTCATTCCCCCCTCATTCACAAAAGTTCACCAAGCCACCAATCCATCATCATCAATCTCCAAACATCATCCATCCCCAAACATAGCTAACCTACTCAAACCTCCTAATAACAACCGGAGTAGAATTATCAAGCACCTTATCAGGTTGATTCCACACAAGCGTCCAAACATCATCCACACTGGTCTGCGTAGCCCAAAAATTAGAAGACATGGTTCCATCTGTAGTATCTTCCCAATACAATACAGAACCGAAAAGTCGGAAATCGGTTGTTTTTTCTGTTGCGTTTGTGCTTGTGCTGTCGGACTTGAATCCGGTTTGTGAGGTTGAACCGCTGGCGGTGTTTATGAAGAAAATTTCTGTGTCGTTTAGGGTTGCGGTGCCGCCGGCTGTGGTGTTTTTGGCGGCGTAGAGGGAGGTTTGGTTTATTGTGACTGTGGGGTTGAGGGGGGGTTTTTGTTAGTTGGGGTAAGTTGTGGGGTGAGTGGAGAAGGGGAGAGTGAGAGTGAGAGGGAGGGATGATGGGAATTTTTGCCCGGGGGGGGGGATGGAGGATAGGGTGCTAACAGGTGATATTTGTTGATGATGTTACATCGGGAGGTATTCCCAACCCGACATATGCAAGTGCTAAGATTGCAATCATTAGTGAGTTAAAAATATGAGGTTGATCTGAGGTAACTTACAATCTGCGTAGAAGACGGGTAGACCACTGATGTTTTGACCGTAGGCGAAGAGAGTGAAGGGGGAACTTTGAGCCATGGCTAGTTGGCTGCACAATAGGACAAGTCCTGGTACTAGGCGTCCTGGCATATTGAACATGATGGAAATGGAATACAAGTAAAGGTTTTGAGAGAAGTGGAGGCGGAAGTGGAAGCGCAAGTGCAAGTGCAAGTGGAAGTGTAAGTGGAACGGGAAGTGAAAAGAGTGTTGAATGAACGAATGGAAGTGCTTGGCATTTAGATTTTGATGCGGATGGTAGATATCTGGATTTATATAATGGTACGATCCAGAAGAGGAAGGAGGGTGTACGGGAGATTTTCTATTTTAACTTACTACTACGAATCTAATGAAGTAATTTGCCAAATAGGGTGGTTAAAGACCAGCTGAAAATGAAGAGTCTAGAGTTTGTGCTCAGGCATACTCAGATACTTCGTAGCTAGATTCGGCATTCGGGGTGATTTTTCCTGTAAGTCTTTAGATAGATACGGAGAACGCGTCAGCTTTTCAGGTCGTATCTACGAAGTAGGAAAGTTATTAAAAACCCTTGAGGCATTGATAGATTCTCGGTTCTATCGTGATGCGGTTGAACTATTTGAGGTTGCTAGAAGCCTAGGTAGGAATCAAGAACGAGAAGAAAAAATCCGTGACGGATAAGCGGCATATCGGATGAATATCTGGGGTTGGTGTGCACCCCGCAAAACTACATGCCGGGTGGCACGTGCTCATATTTGTTACGGCTCTTATGCCACCGATGTGTCTTACCGGCACTTATACATGACGTTAATGATAATTGGGGATTATTTGCTCGGTACTCGAACTAGGATATGCCAACGTGGCTACTACCAATGAAAAGTTCCATCGTACCTAATACGTTTGACCTTCGACTCCACGCTCCACTTATTTAGATTGAAGATTCGTACGCTTGCAGCTACTCAATCGTCGCTTATGATGTTGGAAAGGATGCGAACAAGGAAACAATCGTGACTCTGATATTTATATGTGCAAAATATCGGAGGTTTTTTCCTATCCTGTGCCAAGCCTGCGAGAGAGTCAAGGCGCTGAAGGATCAACTTGTCAGGTTGTTTGGAAACCCAATCATTGAATGTGCATCTTTGCTCGCTTACGCGTCGTGGGGGTTAGCTTTCTCCCTCGGTTAAGCTTCGAATCATGCTTGAACTAGTTCAAGATGTGATAATAGAGTGAAGGACCCTTACTTTTTACATACTTTGATACTTCTCTATTCTTATCGTGCTACATGTGCCTCTCGATATTGCAGAGGTATGGCAATAGTAGCGGCCCTAGAAGCTTGATAAAGAGCGATGGCCATGGTTGTACCTGCGAAGAGAACGACGGTGTTCGTCTGAAGTTGTTCTGTGACCTCGGCGCTTCTCAAGCGGAGTTCCGTGATTCATCAACTCGCGATTACATTGTACAATAATGTCTTACACGATCCCCAGATTTGTCTAGGAATCTTTTGGAGAACGGGATCCTGGTCCTCCGATGACCGATATAATACCTTCCTATTCTCAATGATCTCCGTCGTTACCGGTATCGTGATGAAGTATTTACACCGATTTGGGAATCTGGTAAAGAGAGCTGAATTCTGCATGTACCTATTCTACATGATTGAGTCAGGAGAACTGCATGCTGCGAACAGAGACCCTCGCTACTGCAAGCATTCGTGTACTGATTCCACAGTATTGACAGAACATGGTGCTGTAGAGCTTCGTAACGGTCTGCTAATTTAAGCGTCAGCTTCTCCATAGCCCAAACTAGCCTCACAGACCTAGTCTTGAAGATCAAAGCAACATTGGCGGAGCCATCACGAAGACATAGACGAATTTGGAAAGGGATGTAGAAGCGATTTACAATTTAGTTAAGTATATCTTAAAGCCTCTCTTAGACAAACGTTCTCATTCAGCAAGCTCAGACAAGCTCCTTTCATTTTCAACCACCTTCATTATCTCGCTCTCTCTCCCTCTCTCTCATTCATCTTCCTTCACTATGCCTTCTTTTTCAAGTCTCTCGCTATACACCCTTCAAGCGTTGTCACTTTTTACTTCTTTCACCACTGCTTATCCAAGTTCCGGTTCTTCGAAGATTCTACCTCGTCAAACATGTACCAATTCTGCTTCTGATAGAAGCTGCTGGGGAGACTACGACCTGACTACCAACTACTATGATGAGGTCCCTGATACTGGGGTTGTTCGGGAGGTAAACTTTCATTCTAACTAACCAAAAAGGTTTTTGACGGATACTAATAAGATTATAGTTTTACCTTGAACTCGTGAACACCACATTGGCACTGGATGGAGTTTCCAGAGATGTGTTGACAGTCAATGGCACAATCCCAGGACCAACTCTTGAGGTCGATTGGGGTGATACCATTGTAGTCCATGTGACCAACAGCTTACAAAACAATGGCACCAGCATTCACTTTCACGGCATTCGTAAGTTCAAACTTTTTCGATTTATAGACCAAGCATCCGTACCTTGTTTTTAGCCGACCCGCATCCTTAGACTTTGGAGATAAGCTCGGACAACAAGGTTGAGCCGGGATTCACCCCCTTCCTTATTATATCTGGCAGCCGCTAATATCATATGCGATGAATTAGGTCAAAACTACACCAATCAAATGGATGGAGTCGCTTCAATAACTCAATGCCCAACAGCTCCTGGCGATACCATGACTTACACCTGGAGAGCAACCCAATATGGATCTTCCTGGTATCACTCTCACTATTCACTCCAAGCATGGGAAGGAGTTTTCGGCGGTATCATAATTCACGGACCCGCTTCAGCCAACTACGATGAAGACCTAGGAAATTTGTTCCTTTCAGACTGGGACCATCAAACTGTTGATGAACTTTACCTTTCTGCACTTATCAATGGTCCACCAACATTAGATACCGGTCTTATCAATGGAACGAATATGTATAACGGTGCTGGAGCTTATTTCGAGCAGACTTTCATTTCGGATACCAGTTATTTGATTCGTGTTATCAATATTGGGGTTGATACCTTTTTCAAGTTTTCCATTGATAATCATACTATGACTGTCATTGCTATGGACTTTGTAAGTTGGATTCCTCTCCCTACATCACTTACGAAGAAGAGTCAAGATACCAAACACCCGAGTTTAAAATGAATTCACATAATAAGGGGGTATTTTTTTCTAAACCAGCAAATCGCTAACCATCAAATTAATCTACAGGTCCCAATCGAACCCTTCACAACCGACATCCTAAGCATCGGAATCGCTCAACGCTACGACATAATCGTTAACGCAACCGCTCCAGCAGATAACTACTGGATGCGAGCAATCCCCCAACAAACCTGCAGCAACAACGCAAACGTCGATGGAATCCTCGGGATAATCCGCTACGATTCAACAAGCACCGCAGACCCAACATCAACAGGCTATGCCTACACAGACGTACGTAATCAATTTTTCCGCAGATCATAATTGCCCCTCTCAATTCCATTACCCATTACTCTTAAATCATATCTGAGTTACACGCAAGAAATCCAGAATAAGTAAACTGACTTGGAGATTCGTTTTGAATATATAGGACTGCGACAACGAAGATCTCACTCTCCTAGTCCCTTACCTAGCCCTTGACGTGGGTACTCAGGACGTAACCGAAAATCTAGCAATTACACTCGACGCAGCAGCTAACGGTTTCGTTTATTGGGATGTTAATAACAGCTCGATGAATGTTTCGATGGATAATCCTACGCTTTTGGAGATTATGGAGGGTGTTACTAGTTTTGAAACTCAGCAGAATGTTTATACGCTTGATACTGCTGGGGAGTGGGTTTATATTATCATTGAACAGACTAGTGCTGCTGTTCATCCTATTCATCTTCATGGTATATTTTCCCCCTTCCTCTTCCCCTTTATACATAGATTTTCTAACTTTGGTAATTACCTAGGTCACGATTTCTATGTTCTCGCTTCAGGAACTGGAACCTATGCATCAGCAGCTCCAACACTCAACCTCGTTAATCCTCCTCGTCGAGATGTTCAAATGTTACCAGCAGCCGGTTTTATCGTCCTTGCTTTTATTACTGATAATCCTGGAGCTTGGTTGATGCATTGTCATATTGGATGGCATCAGAGTGAGGGTTTGGATCTTCAGTTTATTGAACAGCGGGATTTGATTCCGGGGTTGACTGATAATACTACTGTGACGGATTCTTGTGAGACTTGGAATACTTATGCTAAGGAGGATGGTATTTTGCAGATTGATTCGGGGGTCTAAACCTTTGGGATTGTGATAGTGGTTTTGGATAGGAGTGAAGTTCGTTTTTATCTCTGTGGACTTTTTGTGAGGAAAATGGAGATAGATATTTGATGGTACCCTTGTTGGGTGGATATTTTATTTTAGTTATTGAAATGTTCGATGTTTTTCTTATTTTGAGGTTTGAGATTGTGTATGTATTGGATATAATGGAGCATTGTTTGTCTTGGTTTGTATAATGGATATGTTTATATAATAACAATTATGTTCGGACTACTAAGAGACTATTAGATAACATTGGACCTAGTCCTAGTATCTCTACCTAGCTTTACGTATCCTGTCCTATATAATATCTCCTTTATTTATAGGTATAATTTCTTTTTAAAAGTAAGATTAGGTTCTAGATCTGCTCGCTTACCAGCTTTAAATATTAGATTATTAATTTAAAATAAGCTAATAATCTAAGCTTATATGGCCTGATATTCGCTAACGAGGAGTTGAAAGGCAAATTAGTTCCTGTACCGCATGAATTGGTTTATAAGATGTCATTTTGATTTGGGTAACTGAGTTACCTAAGTCGAGTGAGTTGCTCAGATTAAGTAGGTTACCCAAATCTAATTCTTATCTCTAAGCAGATAGCTATTTAAAATGACATCTTATAAACCATTTCATATGGTACTTCTGCATGATAATACCTAAACGCACGAATCTGAGCCCCGATTTATAGGCCATGTAGGTTATAAGTTTATTATCGAAGTACAGTACAACTAAAGCAAAATTTTACAAGACTTGTCACTGTTTAAGCACAGTTGGATAGGCACCTTTGAAGTTCAATAAAGACTCTATTGCTAAGTATCTTGCAGTTTAGACTCAATTATATACTATTTTTCTAGCAATTTTTAGTATTTTCCTACACATTTAATTTCTTCCTTTGCTTAATTTTCGTAAAGGATATCTGATGCTATACGAAGTACATCCTAATTTATCACCTTTGCTATACTGTAATAATCAATATCAACTTATAAAAGCTTTAAAACTCGCTTAACTTTGAAGTTTATATAATTTAATCACTTGATTATTTGGATTATAATCTAGACTTAGTCACATCATATAACTACTATACAGACCCGAAGTTCTTAATACTCCCTATTTTAAATAGTAGAGCACTACACTATTTCGAAACGCAGTAATGCCTACTACTAGTCCCTAGAATTTAGCTAGAGTCCCTCTTTTACTCCTGCGCTCAGAAAACTTTCATTAACAAGTTTAGTTGAGTTTTAGTTAACAGACAGGAACTGCATCTTCAATTACATCATGTTGCTAAAATCAGGCTGTTTATGCGTATTTATACGCATGAATTGTACGCACAACCTACCCCCCATTCCTATATGTATATAGTACCCCCCCCCCTAGGCATACATCATTCTACAATCGAGTCCATTTCTACTTTCCAACACATCAAAAGGAATACATATATTGTATTTCATGGAGAAGTATTTGATTTCGCTTTACTAACATATTAACTTTCTAATATTCTAATATTAAATGCTGCACGTAACTAACTACACAAAGTATTGTGTTCTTGGAAGCAAGAACAAACGATACTGTCAAGGGATATTATCGGATCAAATGTATCTAGCATTTATTAACATCTGTATCCTCAAACTCTATCTCCAAAGAAAAAAGAAGAAGAAGAAAAGAACCATGCCACCAAAATAACCCCACAAAATGCCTCCCCAGTATCAAGCAAAAGAAAAAATATCTACAAAACCGCAATCCCACCAACAAATCCCGCCAAACCAACCAAAACAACCCCCAAAGCACCCTTATCAAAAGCCGGAACCAATAAACTAGCATCACTCTTCTTAGTACTCGTAGAAGAACCAGCACTAGCAGTATTAGTAACAGTACCACTCCCAGCACTAGCAGTACCAGTACTCTCATTACTAGAATCCCCAGCCTCCTGACTCCCAGCCCCATCCAAACCAGGCCCAGTACCAGCACCCGTACTCATATATTCCTCCGCAGCACTAGGAATAGCCGGTAAATCATCATTCGCAACATCCCACTCACTGGATTCCGTAGGACAAGTAGTAGAAGCCGAAGTTGTAGTTGCTCCGCCTAATGAGGTTGGATTTGTGGCTGATGCGTATGCGGTTTTTAAATAGTTGAATCCGGTTCCGGTTGTTACTTCTCCGTTTGATCCGATTGTTACGAGGCCGTAGCCGTTTCCTTCTTCGCTGTATTCGTAGATTAGGCCGCCGGAGAAGACGGATGTCATTTCTGTGTTGTAGAGGGCTGATACTTCGGTGAAGGTTCGGGTGTTGGTTATACAGCCGTATTCGGACATACTTTATATAACAAGGAAAGGTTATTAGCGAGAGATATTGTGAAGAGAAGATGGGGGAGAGAAGGAAATTTTTTAAGGGGGAGAGGGTGGGGGATGGAAGGAAGGACTTACAAGAGAGGAATTCCATAGCCTGTGTAGTTTTCAACTAAAGTATCCCAGCCAGAAGTAGTAAAAGAAGATGGATCACACCAGGAATAATCATTAATGGCGTAAAAATCACTCCTCTGATCATCAGTCCCACAATTCATATACTCGGCCATCAAATACTGATTCTGACTAACATCAGCAGCTGAATACCCAACAGGAATACTCCTATATCCCCGATCCCCGATATACTGTTTCATATCTCTTGTAACAGCTTTGACGTAAGGTGCACAATCTGTATTATTCACATCATTGATAACTTTATTCACATCATTGATAACTTCGTTTCCGGAAAGGAATGCCATTGTGTTTGTGTAGTTAGCAAATACGTCGATGGTGGCGAATACTGATTGGAGATAGACGCTATTGTAGGATTCCGAGGGATCATCGCGGTTTAAGGAGTAGAGTGGTGTGTCTGTGTCTAGTACTAGGTAGATTCCTGCGGCGGCGAGTGCGTTCATACATTCGTCGTGGTTGGCGGTGTTGTCTACGGCGTAAACTCGTATGGTGTTTATTCCTAGTTGACTGAAGTATTCGATGTCGCGTTTACAGGATGTGGCGTTGGCGATTGGATCACTTGTTACACCGGTTCCTCCACCTAGAGGACGTGGGCTGATTAGTTGAGTGTCATTGGATTTTGGTTGGAGATTGGTGGTAGGTTATGTACCTGGTTGGTAGTCGACACCGCGGATGTAGAATCGATCTGTTCCATTGTAGAATGCTATGGGAAAATGTTAGTGTTATGTCTTTGAACGGAGATGAGAATCTTGAATACGAACCATTTCCTGTAACTGTGACTGGAGTGAGAGTAGTTGTCGCTCTTGGTGCCAAGACATTTGTACCGAGTGCAGCTGTTAAAGGGACGAGGGCCGATCCGAGAAGGATGGCGAGAGAAAGGGACTGCTTCATTGTTTGATGCTCGCTCTGCTTTGAGATTGTAGATAACTCTTGCAAGCTTTTGTAGGTTCTGAAGCTGTCGAACAGAGGTAGGTATGTACGCTGTTGAATCCCAAGGTTGAATAGACAACAAGAAAGGCTAGTTGTAGCTGCAGAAACGAGGGAAGTCCACTCCGTACAAAAATCAAAGGAAAGCAAACAAAAAGCTGCTGAATGCCGTGAATGAATAAACGAGGGTACTGAATCAAAATCCACAAAAGACAGAGATTCAAAAAAAGTAGAAGAAAGCAGCTGAGGATGAAACAAGTTCAACAAACCAAAATCTTGAATTAAAAGTCGAACATCTAGGGAGGGTATTTCGTCACAGGGGGCATTTGTACGCGCAAGCTCGCTGACTAAACATCAGGACCGCTGGCGGCTTCTAAAAATAATTACCTGAGCTTGCCGTGGTACCATCTAACTGAATACACCACACACAATCCTTTCTATTGTAGACAGGAGACTTAGATATATCTTTTGAAGGCCTTGGAAATGTCGTTGGAGGGGATTTGATATTGCCAAGCCCTTGCGCCTCTTGTGCTTCCTTTTTCTTCGTAGCGACCCGTCTTGGCGTAGATCTACTCCACAGGAGCCAAGACGGTCAGCAATCCCTTTTCGTTTCTTATGCACTTCTTTTCCATACATAGTGGATTTGTGTTGGCATTATCTATGATGACTTTGCGATATATTTTGAATTGTTGTCTTGTGGTTATTGAGGATGGGAGGTTGTCTCGATTAAGGTACGGCCAAGTCTAAGTTTGCTTCATTTGCAAAGAGAGTTGGGTATGTACAGCGGTTTTGGCCTTTGAGTCGGAATTGAGTTTTGGGAGAAATACGTTTCACAATTATTACAGCTCATTCTGAAGGCGCGACTGGGTCGATAAGGCAGCCTTTTTCTTGACTTTCTAACAGCTCCCTCAAACCTCGCCGCTCTATAGCCCGTCTCAACGTCATCTCGCGCTCGTTGTATTTCTCTTTTCTCTCCCCTTGGCCCTTACTATCCCCCTCCTTTCGATGGGATAGGCTTTGAGGTTTGAGGTTTCATTATTTCTATGAATGATATATGTCTGGTGGCTTTATGCTTTAGAGAAATCGCCAGTCTAGCCTTGATGCCTAGGCGCTCGTGGTATGTTTTTGCTGGGTGGTTCAACGAATTGCGTGAGGACGTCTCATTTACATTAGCTTGAATTAGTAAATAAGTGCTATCAGTTTGTTTGAGTACTCTGCATCATGTGCTTCTCCATCATCATTACTCGTCGGTTCGTCCTCCACGGAGCTTTCATCTGAGAAACCCAGAGGTTCTTCGACATTGGCTCCCCCCGTTTCTTCGTGTGTAACTCCATGGTCTCCATCCTTTATTTCATAAAAATTCGCGTTAGAGAAACTTCCCTCCCCGTCATCCTCTTCACTGTCCAAGCTTCCATCTTGGCTGTGCCAAGATTGCAGCTCCACGGACTAGGCGCTGCGTATAGGGTGTTCTTGCGGCATCTTGTTGGGGGCCACTAGTGAGTGTATAAGTCTTCCACAACAGGACCAACAAGGCTCATTTCGAAGTATGATTGTGTCCAACCCAGAGTTGACACAAACCACAGTCAAAGCCAGACGCGCCATCCAATTTCCATAGGCGCGAATGACAATTGTTCCACTCGCGGGCGGATCTAACAATTCTTCCCAATTGTCAACGCATCTGGATCTCAATGCTGGGAAAGACTTTGATGCTTCGAGAAATGTACTTTTGGGACGGTGGTCGCACAATGCCTGTTCCATTTCTGTCATCTTGCTGCGATCACAAAGTTGTCGGTATAAATGCTTTGAGCAGAGCGGCACAGGTCCAGTGCCTTCAAAGAATCAAGGTCGGCCACCCATTTTCCTCGGTCGTATATCGAAATCAATGTTTCTATCAAGTTGATTGGGCGGTCGATCGTATGACCGTCCACGTCAAAGGCTCGTAATGGCATCTCGTACTCTGTAAAAGAAAGATGAATCGAATTGCTTTGGAAGTTGTCTTCAGCAGTACCATCAAAAGGAACGTGGTTAACTTCTTTCCAACTCCCAAGATCTGTGTAGCGAATCTTTGGTTGAGGTGGTGGCATGAACAAAGAGAGACCTGCACGACCTATGTTCCCAATCATTCTTTTGATATCCGAACTATCTAGTTCTTCGTGTGGGTCAACAAGGAGTGCATTAGCCACAAAGAGTGAATTCCCAGACGAAATGGCAAAGACTTCAAGGAGAAAATACAGCTACAGGATCATCAAAACACTCTTGCTTACTCGTCATGTCGGAAGAACGCTTGTAAGAATGTTGATCGGTGTGAATCTCGGGACCGTGGGAGATCAAATGCGTTGATAAGTTGGCTCCCTTATCTGGTTGGCGACACAAACTCAGCCACCAGTCTTGTGCTTCGCGCCTGCGCAACAAACGCTGCTGATTGAGTGAGTGATTGTAATTGGCAGCGTCCAGAGCCAGTGCTTCCGTATTCTCCAGCGCTAAGAGTTCATAGTTAGACCGGCAATCCGCAGACACGTGGCTGGGGTCGAGTAGCTTCCATTAGCAAGCAAGACTGAGAATACACTTACATCGTTCACTCTCACTTACCTCTAGGGCTAGACGCTTTTCTAGATATAGTAGATCTGGCTGCCAGGGTCCTTTGTCTGTCAGTTTAATACGCTGATTTTGAATCTAGTGCATGTTCCTCTAATGGATGCACGGTTGTATGCATCTGAAAATTTATACGGCTGTCGACCTCTCGCGCTTATCAGTGCTATCAACAAGGCCAGGTCGAATTCTAAAGGCCATTCCCACCCTGCGATCTAGACGATGTGATCACGTAATAATGTTTGTGACGCAATGATCGCGTGACCGACGGATCTATCGAACGGCGTTGGGGAGTACTTACAGCTGATGTACTGTACAAATCGACTGAATCCAACATGCAGAGCATATACACTCTGGCCGCTTTGGTCTTGCCCAAGGATAAAGGATTCAAAAACCAGAAATCTGTATTATACGTCCGTAACCACCACCTCACAGACAACATCTCGGACCATGTTCTCCTATAAGGGACATGTTAATTTCATAACGAAGGTTGTTGCAGTGACATATACCTACAGCTCAAGGATTTTGGGACGTCTCGAGGCTTACGTTCCTGCCCTCCACTATCTCCTGCGCCACCTTCGCCGTTGCCTTCACGATCAGCTCGTGCTCATGGAAATGCATCCTTTCCTTCAACTTTTCCAGCTCCTCTCCCTCCCACTCAATCTCTTTAACCAGGATAGGAGCACCCCTATCCACCTCGTCAATTACGTAGTGGGCCATAATACCTGTGCGTGTTAGTCGCCCAGCCTTAAACTCTTCGAAAGCTCGCTCAATCGCCATAGCTCCATCGAACTCCCCTGTGCAAATTGTAAGTAGCCAGACCCAGCATGATCTCTTAGAACTTACGGGGTAGTGCCGGATGAATATTGATTATCCGCATCCCTGCCCTTTCGATAGGTTCCAGGAAAGCACTTGAGAAGACATGCATCCAACCAGCGAGAATAATCAACTCAGGTTGTTCCTTATCTGTTGACAGAATCCTCGCGGCCAATGCAGCATCATATTTTTGACGGCCTTCAGCCAATTTCTGTTCGTCTGTTTCTCCCTTCCGCAAGAACCCGTTACTGATTAGATTGAAGTAATCCCAAGGAATGCCTGGTCGTGAACTAGTTGCATGCTGTATACACGCGCATAGGAGAGCTCCTACCTGCTTCATCGGCTCGAACAATTGCGTGTGCATTTCTCCGGTTCGTGATAAGCGAGATAATGTGGCTATTTCGAAGCTGACCCGTAGATATAGCATCTATGAGAGCCTGGAAGTTCGAGCCAAAGCCAGAGGCCATGACCAGAATACGACATGGCGACTCTTCCGGCCCGGTCATTCTGGAGGATGCGGTGATGGAATAGGAAGGAGATCGGACAAGTATACATAAGTCGCTGTTTCCGGTGTAACAGGTTTCCGTGTCTAAAGTTTTTTTTTATGATGCAGGGATTCTAACCTAAGGCAGCAATATTGGCTTCTTAGAAGGAGGGGAGGTACAACGGAGAAGAGTTATCCCGGGGGGAAAAGTTGCTAGAAAATAGACTTTCTTAGTGTAAAACTTGGCAAATTTCTTTCCTATTTAGGATCAATAATCGAGGCTATTTTATGTAGAAGTTCAAGAAATCTTGCCTTAGGCACAAGTAATCTACGAAATACAAGCAATTTTGCCTTAGGTAATACTGCCTTAGGCTCTGAAATCGAATGATGCTTCTTAGAAGGAGGCACGACGAAGAAGAAGTCTTACCGGGCGCGTGAGGGATAGGTGTTAGGCGAGAAATTAGACTTTCTTAGTAATTCTTAGAACAATCTTAGCGTAAGAAGTTTCCTAGTTAGGAAGTTAGGTGATAGAGGGGAGGTATTTTATAAGGTATTTTAAAAGGCTTTAGATTTATTAAAAAATGAAAAGAAATATAAAGGAATAAAGGTAACATCTAGGGCTACTTAGGGAAGTATTTATAAAGGAATTTATAGAGGTATTTTTAGGGAGGTATTATAGGCATTAGTATAGGAGGTTAGAGTGCCTAAGGCAATAATACCTCAGGCTCTAAAATTGAATTATATGGCCCAGGCAAATGCCACTAATATAGGCTCTGAAATCGAATTACTAGTAATATAGGCTCTGCTCAGGTTCAAAGACAGAAACAGATTCTGGTGGGCAAAATTGTTGGTCGAGGTTATATTGGTAATAAGCTATCGTATCAAAGACGAAGCCAATCCAATACAGCAATCTTCATCGCCACTTTAAAATTATTAACAATGGCACACAAACAAATAACTTGACAAAGGTCTATCCCACTCAACAAAATTACTACACGCCTCGCCAGAACAGCATGTTCATCGAAAATGAAGGGGTAGAAGAGACATGCGTATAGTAGTTCTATTCTGTGATACTGAAATGCAACAATGTTCATCAGATACACCAAAAATGGGTGCTCGGCACTTTTACGAAATCCGAAGTCCGATATCCGAGTAAGTTTGCAAATAGGTAAATTGTCACTCCACCAGCTTTGGACAATAACTGACTAGCTAGTCTCCCGATTGCGGAGCACAGACATATCACTCGTATCATACAAAGCACTCAAACCGTAGAAAATGTCACTGAAAAGCTTGGTACTGGTGTACGGATCTGGTAGTAACCGGTACCCGGTATCCTTACGGTCCACCAAATCCACACAGCTAAACTCAGCTAAGCTCAATTAACCTCAACGCCATACCAAGCCACCCTACCGACCAATATAACTGAATCGCGATATACCTTAAAATGTGGACTACATGATAAAGTTAAGATAGGGTGCAAAAAAAAGATGGGGAAAATGCCAAAGTAAGAGACTAGTTCATCTGATAACGGTCAAAATAAGTACCGTTAATGCCGACATGTTGACAATTCTGGCTAGTAGACTCACCGATCTGTGGATATGTACCAAAGAAAAAGGTATCATTAACTTCCAGAACTTCTAGGTTGCTATTTCTTTGGTCCTTTGGTCCGTCACGATTACGTAGTATCTAGGCTGAGCGATGGAGTCTCAAATCTTTCTCGAATACAATGAAGCGTAGCCACGTAAGACGATACGAGCACTTTGAGAAGAATCACTAGAATGGAGACGGGAATTCTTTGCTTTAAAGGTGTTTATACAGCGCAGTTGAGAATATCAGACATTCTTTGTTTGCAGACATTTAACTGTGTTTCATTCTTTTTACTGCTTACAAGCATCTGACACTCATTATCCCTCGCTTGCTACTCCAGAAGTACAGTGCTTCCTTGCCAAAATGCGTCGTTCGCTGTTAGCCATCATGGCCTCTGCGACCTCTGCATATGCGCTATCACTTAGCGATGTCTGTACCTCGTCTTATGTTTTAGCGTCCCTGCGCACCAATGGTACCCTCCTCGGTATCACTGTCGATCCATTTTCTGCTACTGCCAACGCCGTTTACAACACTTCTCTTACAGACGAGACTTTCTTCCCTGACGCAACTATCAACTACTGCAACGTGACCTTCGCATATAGTCACAATGGTAAAGACGACCAAGTCCTCCTCCAGTATTGGCTACCAAACCCACAAAACTTCCAGAACCGGTACCTCGCTACGGGAGGTATGGCCTACGCTATCAACGGAGGAGAAAATACGGCCAATCTTGGTGGAGGTGTGATGTACGGAGCAGTCGCCGGTATTACAGATGGAGGATTCGGCAGTTTTTCCACATCCTGGGATTCAGTATTCATGATGGGATACCAAGGAATTGGAGAAATGACCATGATTGGAAAGGATTTCACGAAGCAATTCTTCAACATGTCGGATAGCAGCAAGCTTTATACTTATTATCAAGGTTGTTCGGAGGGTGGTCGTGAGGGATGGAGTCAAGTTCAACGATATGGCGATGTCTATGATGGTGTTATACCAGGTGCACCAGCATTCAGATACGGTCAACAACAAGTCAATCATCTCTATTCAAACGTTGTAGAGCAAACTCTAGATTACTACCCACCATCCTGTGAATTAGACAAGATCGTCAACGCAACAATCGCAGCCTGTGATCCTCTAGACGGCCGCACCGACGGCGTAGTATCACGAACCGATCTCTGCAAGCTAAACTTCAACCTCAACTCCACAATCGGACTACCATATTCCTGTGCCGCCAGCTCCAGCACAGGTATCGGTCTCGGATATGGAAAACATAAGAGACAATTCGGAGGAGGAAGTAGCACACCAGCACAAAACGGAACAGTATCAGCACAAGGAGTAGCAGTAGCCCAAACCATCATCGACGGACTACACGACTCACAAGGCCGTCGAGCATACATATCCTACCAACCAGCCGCCGAATTCGAAGACGCAGCAACAACCTACGATTCCACAACCGATACCTGGGGCTTAGACATCGCATCAACAGGCGGAGAATGGGTAGCCCGATTCCTCGAATTATTAGATGCGGATAACCTCTCAACATTAAACAACGTAACATACGATACCCTAAAAGAATGGATGACACAAGGATGGACAACCTACGACGATACATTACAAACCACAAATCCAGACCTCAGCACCTTCTACAACAACGGTGGGAAAATCCTCACTTTTCATGGAGAATCAGATCCAAGTATACCAACAGCCTCATCAGTAATCTACCACGAATCAGTACGCAAGATAATGTATCCAACTCTCTCATTCAACGAAAGTACATCGGAATTAGGAGATTGGTATCGGCTTTTCTTAGTACCAGGAGCTGCTCATTGTGCTACCAATGATTTACAACCGAATGGACCTTTCCCGCAAACTAATTTGCAGGTCTTGATTAATTGGGTTGAGAATAGTACGGTTCCTACTACGTTGAATGCTACGTATACTCAAGGTATCTATGAGGGTGAAAATGCTCAGATTTGTGCTTGGCCTTTGAGACCTTATTGGAGTGGGAATGGTACTGTTATGGAGTGTGTTTATGATCAGTCTTCTATTGATTCTTGGAGTTATACTTTTGATGCTTATAAGCTTCCTTTGTACTAGAATTTTATGGAGTCTATGACTTCTGTGTGAGGAGGAGGAGGAGACGATGATGCGAGTGGGAGATGGAAGTGTTTTTTTTTGCGTGGTTACTTGGTATTTATTTGAACTGCAATTTGGGGAAGCGGAGGGGAAGGAGAATTAGAGGAGGTTTGTTGTACATATTGTTCTTTCTTTTCTTGATCACTGTATATACATCTTTATAAAGGAAGTTCAACCGCAGATAGAGACGCGGTAACCGAAATTAGATCTTGCTCGTATATGCAAAACTAAAATGACAATAGCCGCTGTGCCGACCACGACTTAAAGACATATGCACAACCGAATCCAAGAATCCCCTCCCAAAAGGCTCGGTAGATGTATTTAGAGCATGTATGTTATCTAAGCCAAAGGAGAGAAATTCAAAGTAAGCGATTTAGTTGACGTGAATTATCCAGACTCAAAAACTAGGGAACGCATTCATATGAATCGTTAATCTGTTGCTATAGCTCTATCTATAACACTGCTAGATATAAATGTACTCTAATTATGTGATTTACATATATGTAGCTTTAATTTACTTTTACTATTTAGTAATTTAGGTTTACTATTCTCAAATTCATTTTGACCTCTATGTAAGCAAATGATTAAATACGAGAAATAGTTAATACCAATTTACGTTTTAACCTTCCGGTGATGATGCATCCATTAATATATTTTAAGAGTGAGTAGAGCCTACTTAGAGACTAAAATTCCCTTATAGTAGTATTCCCACTCTTAATTTTCTTGGAGAGAATCTGACTAACATCATTCAACTCCATTAAATATTACAAGCAATTATATACCATCTAACCCAAACCCCATATGTATACCACAATCCACATCAAATAAAATCCACCAAAAACACCCTTCATCTCCAAACCCCTTCTCCCAAGAAAAAATCCAAAAACCAAAATGCCTACCAAGTAAACATCATAAGCGCCGGATTCAACGCAACCGGCAATAAAAAGTGTCCAGCAACAACCGTAGTCAAAGGCCAGATAGCATTAAAAGTGTCTATCCTCCACTCCCAAGGAATATAAAGAGCACCTGCAATCATAATACCCGCAGATACAAAACAGAATAGAAAGGTCATTTTGAAGCGTTTTAGAAGGCGGGGGATTTCGTCGAAGAAGGAGATCTTTTCTACTTCTTTGGCTGTTGCGCCCCAGGTCATGTCTATTTCGAAGAAGTGGCAGAGGAGGGCTTGGGATACTTTTTGGGTGTTAGTTTGAGGTTTTGGTGTTGGTTGGGAGTGGGAGTGGGAGTGGAAGTGGGAGTGGGAGGGGGTGGTTTGTCAGGTGGAGGATTGAGAGGGATATGAGCTTACTGTGGAGGGAGATTCCGCTGAAGAATATTGTGAAGAGGACTATCCATTTGAAGTTTTCGAATACTATTGCTAACAGTCAGTATACTTTTCTCCTACTCTTTCATCAATTCAAATAAAAAGGAAGACTTACAAGATCCAAACAAGCTCTTTTCACTAAGTCGATATCTCACAACAGCCAGAGCAACATTCCCAAGACCGTTAAAAACGATCACAATCGCGAAGTATATCTTGAAACTCTCAAGGTAATACTTGTCTAGGTAGTCGCGAGCCCATCCCACCAAGAAGTAATTCGCTAGAGTGAGGATCCATGCAGCACCGATAGCGTAGTAAGTTCCAATGTATGATATGATGGTGATTTTCGAACCGATTGGCATATTGCTTCTTACAAATCTACGGAAAAGTGGAGTAAATGGACCTTTGGTGAACCAGAGTCGGAAGGGATCTATTGAGTATCATTAGATGAGTAAAAGTATATGGCGTAAGGCTTGAGAAAGCAGAAGAAAATCCTCTTGAAGAACATAGGATAGAAAAGCAGAAATGAAAATCTGCTTACGAAATAACATCTCATTGCATCCGTATGCGTATTTCTCCCAACGGTTCAACTCATCGTAGACAGTGAGAGAAACTCCTTCTTTAAATCCCGCCCCTGTGTAGGCACCGTAGCGGATTGTGTAGCCGGCTGTCTGAAGACGTAGTGCCATGTCGAAATCCTCCGAGACGTGCGACTCGGACCTGCCAGGAGTCAGTAGTCAGTCTTTCTCTACTTTTAAGTGCAATGTAGTTCGCAATATAAGACATCGAACAGCGAAGATAGCATAGGAAGAGCTCACCAGAATTTCTCATAATTATCTTCATCGAAGTACGAAGCAACGTCTTGTATAGCAGACCACCTCAGAACAGCGTTATGGCCAACGAAAGGAGAGACATCACCATTCGCTACACCAAACCTAACGGCAGAATAGATAAGATTAGTGAAGAATGTAACTCTGTTCTTATTAGCTCTATACTTGGCATTCTTTGGCTGTCAAAAACTTACGCGTTTTCGAAAAAGCTGTCTGTAACCTGTAAAACACCACTTGCGTACTGCAGTATTCCAACTTCGGGGCTCATTTCCATCTCACTAGCAGCGTCCAATAAGCAATCGACTGGAACTCGTGTATCACTATCAATCAACAAGATGTAATCGCCAACTCTAATGTTACCTTCAGCCCATGCTTGACCATTCTGCTCGTTCAGAACCTGTGATAGGCAGTCCAAGTAAGCATTGTGCTCGTCGTCTTGAGTCCATGTTTCTGGGCGTTGGAAGGTAGTAAGTTTATCCTCGACTTTGTTTGAGATCATGAGAGCGTAGTTCATATTGCTCGCTTTCTTGAATTTTCCGCGGCGCAGGAACACTTTTTCCTCGCCTTCGGGTTCATCGCCAGTCTTCCGGCCAAATATTCCTTTGCCACTCGACTTCGATTTGGGAGGATTGTGCGGAGGTCGAGCAACCCATCCGATGCTATGCTCATTATAGAATTCCCTTCGCGCTTGTGCTTTTTCTTCGTCAATAATCTGCATCCCATCATCGTTCACGAAGATACTTGCTGTGCCACCCTGCATTTCGTAAGTAGAGATGGCTTTTTTCAATGAGAAAATTGTAGGCTGGATAACCGCTGAAAGTCCTTCCTTGTAAACGGGCATCTGAATGGTAATATGTGGCAAAGAAGCCTTTTCTCGAGAGAGTTGCGGAGGCTTGACGCCAGAATAGAAGCGCGAGTTGTGGTTCATCTGTGAGATTGGACCGAAACATTGAGCGAGATTCCCAATAATTACTTGCATAAAGAAGAGTGAGACAAAGACTTGACATGGCAGCACCGCAAGTAGAGCCAGTCGAGTATACTTGCCATCAATGCCGATTTCTTGTGCAAGATTACGGAAACCGAATCCAAGTGCACCAGTAAGGATAGTCAAAGTGAGGCCAGAAATGACAGCATGGATCAACATGACGGGCCTTTGTTCAGCAGATCGACGCTCTAAGTCTTCATCCGCAGCCTCTTCCACGTACACATTTGGACCAGCTTTCGCGTCCTCATCTGATGTGACGGCCCCTTCGTTTTCCCAAGTCATTTGCATCAAGGATTGTTCGAGGTGAAGGGCACGTGTAAGAAGATGTAATGGGTCATCGTCCCAGACAACAAGCATCTGTCTGTCTCGTATAAAGGCTCCGAAGTGATGTTTCTGGCAACGAGGTAGGTCTACCATGGATGGCAAGACTTGTAATCGAAGTCCATCGGGTAGTGGAACATATTTAGAAGTGTTGTACTGTATAAATAGTTGTATGACGCGAGTATTCACGGTAAGTGCGGCCTGGGGAAATAAATGTTAGCCATCTTGTGTAGTGAGTGAGTTAGTGATTCTTGAACTGACCTTGACGTTCATAGCCATAACCTGATCAAAGAGACCATCACGGTCAGCTTGCAAGGTGAAAGGAGCGCAAGTAAAGTCCCCCTTCCCTTTCTTCAAAACCACACCTTCGCCAATGCCTCCAGCAGTCCACAGTTTTTCCGATTGCTGTGTGTGTAGCCAACTACACATAATATCGGCCTTGATATCCAGAATACTCTCTTTGTTTCCATTCCGAAAATCACCTTGTGGGTATAATGATGATGTTCGAGTAGAAGAGTCATTTTTTGCCCCCGGTGGTTGCAGCTCAAACGGCCGTGGCAGACCTTTACCGCTGTCGTTTTGGCTTTCTGCTTTACTGAAAAGACTTTTGACTTTCTGCATCTTGGCCACTCTAGTGGAGGTTACGAAAAAGAGTGAAGGATGTTTCCCTAGGGAAGGGAATCACTATTAAAGTGAATGAAAACTGCAATTTGAAGATACCTACCAAGGAAAGGTGTAGGAGTTAAGCTCACCACCATCGCCTAGGGATGGCAATTCTTTTTGGTAGCCCACATGGCGATATGTACGCCCATGCAGGCTCTTGATAAGCAGATCTGCACAAACTGGTGTACTTAGACGAAACTGCCCATTTCAATAGCATGGCATCGGGTATTCAGAGACTTGGCGTAGCTAGCGGCGCAACTCTGTTGCAGAAGGCCAGGACGAGGCCAAGTCTTCTAGCTGTGCATGAAGCAGCCATACCGCTGACAACAAATGTTGGGTGCCCGGGACAAGTCCGCATTTGAAGCGATTTGGCCAGCACCTGTTTTCTAGCTTGATCCACGCCTAAAGAGGCTCACATGTGAGGTATCATACTTCCGTACCTCGTCCCAAGATTGGCTAGCAGATGTCAAAATCCACTTGATGATCCCATGTGCTGTACCTGCTGCAGTATCCTCGCTTCCCAGCAAACAGAAAAAGCGGCACCTTAAAATGCTTGCATTGGTATTTTGCCTTTCTAGAACCCCACTGTCTGAGTTACAGGGATCAGATGAAAGTTCTTATCAAATTTTGCAGTGCAGATCTGGTTGATTTGGTTTGCTCTGCATGACTTGAAGAAGAAGGGAGGCGGCTCTATGTGGGACCTGTTCGCTGTCCGGGAAATCTCGTACGCCAATCTGGTAGACTGGAATTGTTCATTAAGTAGCCAGTTGTCTGGTGCAGAATCCACCTGGAATGCAAGCGCCGCAAGCTGCTCTTCGTACTCCATTTAGGTAAACGAGAGACTTTTGTGGAGCTGCTTGGCTTCTTGGTAATTTGAGTACTGCGTTTTCCGGATTGTTCGGCTGTATTATTGAACCATGGAAGTGATAAGTATGCGATTGTATGCAATTATATGCCACGGACAGAAGTCCAGACTCCAGACCCCAGACCCCAGGAGCTGCAGGGGAGGAAGATTGCTGCCGCCCAAAGACGGCTACTGTGAACACGACCAATCCTCCCCTTCCAATGACAGCTGGTATCACACAAAGGCAAAGAAGCAATACCAAGAAATATGTATGTACTGTATGTACTTCGCATCCCAAAACCTTGGTTGCATGCATTTCAGCTCCAGCAGGGTCTCGTCTGCTGTCGAGATGCTGGGGGGTGGGCAAGTGGTACTGTAGATACTGTATTAAAATAAACACGAGGGGTTGTGGGCGGCGACCGTTGGGGAAGCGATGCCGTCATACGCAAGCGCGGCCTAGGAAAGATAAGACGACTTCAACTCAACAAATAAACCACGTCTCTTTTCACGCCAAGGCAGGATAGCTTGTTGTTCCTCCAGCAACATGCTGACTGATAATTTAATGGAGGGGGAACAAAAGCCAGAAGCTGACAGTCTCGTATATAATAGTATTATGTTACTTATTAATTACCGTATGAGCTACGTACTGACCACCTGCGCGGGAGCTTAATTGGTACTCTATTATTATGCTTGAAATCCAGAGAAGGTCATTTGTTGATTCGTCCGGACAGTTCGGCCCATTAGTATTTAATCCATATCCCGAATCTAGATAGCTTTATGCTGTGCTCAAATAGCGCAGTAGCCAACAAATATTGCGTTCAGCCATCGGAATATTCTTACTAGAAATGGAACGTCAAAGACGGCTGGCTGAAAAACGGTGGCGGTTATGGCAGTCCAAAAAGCTTAATTGTCCTCCCGCAAGCTGAATTAACCCTAGCGCAAGGTACGACATTACTAGAAAACATGTAAATCTACTTAAATATAGTCTAATAATATTGTGAAAATAACGCCGATAGCTATAGCTACTTAAGTTATATGTTATATCGAGGTTAAACCGCACTGTATCAAAGTGTAAGACTAACTATAAACTCTTATATTCTATATTCTTCAGTTTAGGTTTTTTTTAGGGTAATTAATTAGTTAACAAATGTTGAACAGAATAGTTATCTAGGAGCCACATGTGGTAGCAAAGGTGTTATACGGAGGTTCTGGTCAAAAGTCGTGCGAATATAGGCTTTGAAGCCTGTAACAGCATATAGCTATAGCGTCCTCTTATAGGCCTATGGCCATATTTCTTATAGGGCCTTTAAGCGAAATCTACCCCTTAGAGGGCAGGGGCAGCAACTATAGTGCTTAATCACTAAGCGGACAGGCTCTATAGGCTCTAATACGCTATACCCCTTAAGCTACAGGCCTATGGCCTGTTTTCGCACGACTTTTGACCAGAACCTCCGTATCCTGTAAGAAACTCAGAGTTCCAGACGGGACTATTTGTAGTGACCAGATGAGGACGGTCACATGACTGTTCTCATTTACTTCAACAGCAAAACCATACTAATAAATTTGTAACCTACTTAATAATAAATCTGGCTTGAATATAGTATATGTAAGTCCTACTTTCTTGGTAGGTAGTAGGGAAGTAATTTAATATGTGATGATTGACCTCAGGGAAGGCGGCCTAAGAAAGGGCTTGGCAACCCCTTCAAAGATCTCTTTCTCTTGCCCTCCAATTGCCATAACGAATCAACAACACAATCTCATCGATATATTCAAAAATTGTGGCTTTTACATTGCTTTCGCTTTATAGGATCTAACAAATCGAAAGAGGTCGGCAGAGTCCGAGGTTCCCGCTGATAAGAGGCACCGGATTTCACATTGCTTTTGTACGCCAGCATAACCCTAGAGCCATCGGCATCAAATGCTCTACGGAGTATTCCGTAACAAGAAGACCAATGATACTCGAACTATGGAACCTTGTTTGCGCATCATTATGATTTCACTTGCGCAATAGATTAGTCCCGACGGAGAAATTGGTTCCAGAATTCGGTAAACAGGAGTGCGTTCGTCTGAAGTTTGGAGTTTTATCCACGGAAAAGAGACCCTAAATGCATGCAAAGGTGGGCTGAATGCAGGCACTGTACACAGGCTAAATCCCAGAGGCTCCAGGCTAAATTCCCCCACACTCTCATTCCAAATTGTGGGGTAGTAAAGGACCCTAGATTTCAAGATGACTGGAGTTTAGGACATGGAAAAACTCATCTTCGCCGATCTGTCAATTTGGAGTCTCTTGAAGATACTACTCAACAAGTCATGTCCGTCTGGACATTGACTGAGCTTACGACGCAGGCACTCGTGGCCTGCTTCCCGTGTAAATGTGTGACCCCTTTTCCTACATTTCAGATCTTTGGGAATAAGACTCCCACAGCTTTATATCTCCTGTTGTCATCATCCTATTCTATTAGTTAAAACGAGTGGGTTACTCAAAACAAGCGACTTACTCAGGACAAGTGAGTACTCGGTCCTGCCATCTTCACACCCACAGGCTTCGATATGCAGCTTGCACCTATAGGGATATTCTTGCTGAGCCTCCTCGCCCATTTGTCGTTGGGGACCTCAGTAGTTCGCCAGCAGCAGCTATCAATACGACCAAATGTGACTGCGGCGCCGTATGCCCCAGCCATACCCCATGCTCCGTCACCCCAGCGAACGAAAGTATGTTATGTTCAAGCTTATGGTAATGGCCAAGATGATAGTCAATCACTCCTCTCCGCGGCAAGAGATTGCAACAATGGTGGGACTGTAGCGCTGCTTGATGAACAATATATTATTGGGAAACCACTTGGCCTAACCTTCCTCAATGCCATCGACTTCGATATCCAAGGAAAAATCAGTTTTACCTCTGACATTTCTTATTGGCTCGAAAACCGTTTCCAATACGCATTTCAAGATTCAAGTTCGTATTGGCAATGGGGTGGCAGTGATGTCAATATCTACGGTGGCGGAATTATAGATGGAAGTGGGCAGGTGTGGTGGGATGCTTTTGCAGCAAACTCAAGCCTTGCACGACCGCTTCTTTTTGCAATGGTTGGTATGCAGCATGCTACCATGAGTAACCTACATATGATGAATCCACCTAATTGGTTCAATTTCATCAGTAATAGCTCAGATGTCATAGTCAGTGACATGCTTCTGACAGTGGCATCTAACAACAGTAACGCTGTTAAGAACTCTGGTATGTACTTCGTTCGAGATAAACGAATCTAATTAGTTCCTCATACTGACTACTTAACAGATGGATGGGACACCTATCGTTCTGACAGCATCGTCATCCAGAACAGCATCATCAACAACACCGATGATTGTGTTTCTTTTAAGCCTAATAGCACCAATATTGTCGTGCAAAACCTAAGTTGCACGGGCTCTCACGGTATTTCAGTTGGTTCTCTAGGACAGTACCTTGGTGAGACGGATATTGTTGAGAATATCTATGTCTACAACGCTTCTATGACCAACTGCGGCGACTCAGCGAGAATTAAGGTCTATCAGGGTGCGATTCCAAATGCCGATGGATCGATACCTACCAGCTCAGGCGGGGGCTCAGGCTATGTGCGAAACGTTACTTATGACGGCATGCATGATACAAGTGATAATTGTAAGAATTACTGTATAAAGCTCAAAGATATCTAACGCTGATTTACTTCTTTATAGACGCGATCGAACTCACCCAATGCTATGGCGAGAAGAACGTTACTATTTGCAATCAATACCCAGTAAGTCACTGTGTCCCATTCTTAACACTCCACTACACGTGCAACAGCTAACTCCGAGTTTATTAACAGTCTTTGATGCTGATAGAAGACATCGTCTTCAAGAATTTCGATGGGACCAGTGGGAAATACGATCCCATTGTAGGAACTCTAGTGTGTAGTAGCACAAGTGTAAGTCTTGGCCACATTCCCAAACTGTAATTTTAAAACTTTCATAGTCTATCCTAACAGGTGACCGGGCAGGCATGTTCAAATATCGTTGCGAACAATATCACGATTACAAATCCGAGTGGGAAGGCTGCGCAGTGGACGTGTCAGAACATAGATGAGAGTCTCTTAGATATTAATTGTGTATAAGGTAGGCTAGCTATCTGCTACACATGATTCAAAAGTCATTTTTATCTCTGACATGAGGTCCCTTTTGGTCTAGGTTACTTGTTGAGTTTTGCTATACGATTAAAATACGATCAAGACTAGAGATACGAGTACTACTTGGACGGTACTGTCATACCATGACAAGTACTAAAAGCAAATTATACTCGAAGGATACAGAAGAATCAAGACAGAAAAACTGTAATACTAACTTCTCTGAAATCAGCAGTCGCTTTTCTTATAATTCTCATAGCTGGCCCTAAGCTTCGGCAAATCGTAATCCTATCAACAAGAACACATGCCGCCATCACATCAACTGCGTCTTCTCGCAAACGGGAGCGATTCTCATAACGGCTACCACAGCCGAAACCAGCCCTGAATAACCATAACTATCTTATCGACCATCCTGTTTGGACTAGAATTGCAACACATCACCATGCTTAAATTACCACATTTAGGGGGAAACCCGCGAGTGTCGAATGAATTCGGTAGCGATCAGCAGAGGTAAGACATGGCTTGTAAATAAACTTTATGTGATTGAACACTTAAATGATAGCACATGCCCATATCCTAATAACTTCGATGAATTTACCTGCTAATTGACCTTGAGCTATACTAACGACACATCAAGTTTACTTGAGACAACTGGATTCCAACACAGCCCTCAAGATCCCACATCTCATACTCGTCCAGATGGTTGATAAGGACGAAAACACCAATGGGGGTTCCCAGCGATTAAAGGTCCTCTTCCTAACAAGCAGCGAATACGGTCAAGCCAATGTCATTCTCGCCGTAGCCTGGGAGCTACAACAACTCCAAAATTATGAAATCCACATTGGATCATTCTCACCTCTCAAAAGCCGCATCGAGGAGATGAACAAAACCGAATCCTCAAATAACAGCAATGCCTACACAACTCCTATCACATTCCACACCATCACTGGACCATCAGCAATGGAAGCTCTAACCGCAAAAGATTACTTCATCGGCCCATTCCTACCCGGTATCAAAGGAGCAGTTCAAAGCTATAAAATCACACTTCCAGCTATGGCGACGACATGGGAGGGACCAGAATACATGGCCGGTTACAAGAGTTGTATTGAGATCTTACAAGATGTGAACGCCAATCTCATTGTAATCGATCCATTACTGAGCCAAGGATTGGAAGCCTGCAAAAGTGTCGGTTTAAGCTACGTTATATTAAGTCCCAATACCTTCCGAGAAATCCTTGGCAAACAACAACCATTTTTAGCGCAATTATGTCGCTATCCAGCGTTCGTTCTCCCTACCAATATCTCATATAAGCCATGAAAGAAGCTAATAATTTAGACTGTGCTCCGCATTTCCCTACCCAGTCCCCTGGCGTTTAATCCCCTGGAACATCTATCTAAAACTCCAACTCCTCATACAGATCCTCAGTTCCAGCACCCTAAAAACCTACATGACATATCGCAAATCACAAGGTCTCCCTAAACTACCACCAGTCTTCTCAATCTACGAAAAGCAGTACACTTATCTCGTACCATCCATCCCAGAAACGGATTTCCCTTGTCGGTTAGAGGAGAACGTCACGCCTTGTGGTCCTATATTACTTCCTGTTACTCCTGTAGAAGAAGGTGATCCGAAGTTATTGACTTGGTTGGAGAGAGGTCCAACTGTATTGATTAATCTAGGGAGTCACATTCGGATGGATGATGATATGATTAGGGAATTCGCTAAGGGATTAAAGACACTTCTAGAAAAGAGAGCAGATATTCAAATTCTGTGGAAACTTAAGACGTCTGGTGGACTTGGTATGCAATCCTTCAAGGCTGAAACAACTACAACAACTCCAAATGGTAAGCCAGATGGCGGCGAGGTAGATTCAGCCGGACCATTGGAATCTATCTCCGAAGAAATGGCAAAGGGGAGAGTAAGGGTTGAGGAATGGCTTGCAGTTGATCCTCTGGCTATTTTGCAAAGTGGACATATTACTTGCTCTGTGCATCATGGAGGTTCGAATTCTTTCCATGAAGCTCTTAGTGCTGGCGTTCCGCAGGTGGTTTTGCCGTGTTGGATGGATACGTTTGATTTTGCGAATCGGGTTGAGTATCTAGGCATTGGTGTATATGGGAGTAGGACTGCAGCGCCGAGAGTGGAGGCTAAGGAGTTGGCGACGGCTTTGTTGAGGGTTTTGGGTGAGGGTAAGGAGCTTGGAGAGGCGGCGGGAATGAGGGGAAAGGCGAAGAAATTAGCGGAGGTGGCTAATGCTGTTGGTGGGAGGAAGAAAGCCACGGAGAAGTTGGTTGAGATGCTAGAAGATCCGAAACAGGGGATGCGGTGATGATTGATAACCAGTGCTTTACAATGAACTTCGCAGCTAATATGGTACGAAGACTGTCAGATCGGATACTATTCCTCAAATTCGTAAACGACATAAAACAAAGTTTGGAACATCTATCTCCTCACTAAGTGTGGATTCCTCGTTGTTCAGTTTCTCTCTAATTTTGAATACACAGAAGCATTGGACGGCGGCATTGGCGGCAGTTCAGGAACAGAAACCTCGTCGGTCTGTAGTAGCCTCTGTGCATCATATCCAAACAACCAGTCCTTTCTCTCCGAAAATCCCCAAAAGATTGGATTCCTCCCGTTATCATGCTTCATCATCTCGTCCCTCTCGTTCCTGGCGGGCCCATCATATAAATGCAACCACTCCTGCAGTACTCGCGTATTTCTCGCAATATATGCCGCTCTAGGCCGCCTTTGTCTCTCATATGCATGTAACGCCTCTGCAATGGAATCATACTGTTTTAGAGCTGCTTTCAATGTCCCAGCATCTTCAGTAGCTTGCGCAGCTCCCTGAGCCATATAAGGCATCATAGGATGGCAAGCATCACCAAGAAGAGCCACTTTACCACTACTACGTACCCAGTGATCTAACTGATCGAAATCAGCTAACTTCCACTTCAGATACTCGCCTGTCAAACTACAAAGTTTACGAACGGGCTCACACCAATCTTTGAAGCGTTCTATCAAACCGGAGTTATCGGCGCTTCTTCTCCACTCGTCTTCTCCGATAGCTTCGCCTAGGTCTGTGGTATGGGTTACGTCGATGATGATATTATATAGTTCGCCGCCACGTAAAGGATAGCCGACTGCGTGGCCTTCAGGTCCCATCCAATGCACAGCCCATGGCTCAGTAACTAAGCTGCGCATAGAAGGATCTTCGAGTAGAGGACCAGCTGGAACGAGGATCCGGTAAGCGACGTCACCTGTATCGATAGGCTCCATTTTTGAACCGTTAATAGTATCTCGAACAGCGGATTTAATACCATCAGCACATATAACAAGATCACCGGATATCCAATCTCCTGATGCTGACTTAACGGCTGGAGTCTCGAAATCATACTCGATGGCTTTAGTATCAGTCAAAATGGTGATATTTGGGTGTTTCCGAGCAGCGGCTATAAGAGCATTGACAAGATCCGCTCGATGAATAAAGTAATAAGGAGCCCCATATCGACTCTCAACATCATCGAATGAGCAATCGAGAAGTTTGTTGCCTTTCCAGTCAACGAAGCGGTTTCCAAGAGAAACCTCTTTCTTGATAGAAGAGAAGTCGACGCCCCAGTTGAGACTTAGTCGCGATGAATTCGGTGGTACACGAATTCCAGCACCAACCTATTTATCAAATTCAGCATTCTTCCTACCATAACAAAAAACGAAAAGCATGATATAGAGCTCTGAGATCTACCTCTGCAAAGTCCTTCACAGTCTCTAACACAGTAACTTTATGACCATCAGTAGCCAAAGCGAGAGCAGTCTGTAAACCACCTATTCCAGCCCCAACAACAATAACCTTTAGATCTTTCATTTTTGGGGTTGTTTTGTACAACTACAAGTCTTGGCAGAAGTACTGTCTTGTATTTAAAGACCATTTTGAAAGACGCTAAGTCAGGAGGAAACAGGGATAGAGTATCGGGATATCTGCACGGGAATAATGAGATGCGGGGAAGCCGTTTGCCACTGTGATATAATGAGCTCATTAAGACCTTTTCAACCCGGTAATATTTTTCCTCCGCTAGTAATTGTCGGTTTGATATGAACCAATAATTAGCTCTTGTTGTTAAATGATTTCCACACTTTAAGCCTTGTTATCACTCACTGATCCGCCTTTTTATTTAGCGAGAGGCCTTGGCGTTACCGCCATCCAATTTTCACTGACAATCTGCTGAACAATTGCTTTGAGAGGTTATTTTTTTTATCTGGTATTATGTTTCTAACGCTCGAATAAATATCGTAGCGGAATGGAACGATGGTATTATGAAATTTATTAGTACACGAAAGAGTAGCTATGAAACAATCGGAAGCACCCCAAAAGACGTTATCAATTACTGTTTTTAATTCTCCATGACCGTGTAGTCCTCCTACAAAAGTGGACGCTCGCTGTCTCTTCTATTCTATTTTCTTCGACAATTTGTTACATGCTAACCAGTTTCTCATCACTGTAATCCAACGTCTCCTTATGCTGTTGGCCTAATGAGACCACCATCCATTCTAAACATTAACTCCCAAGCAAAATCTGCTACTTTAGTAAGATCTTCAGGCCCCAACTCTTCAATTCGTGGCTTTTTGGGATTTGGGCTATCACCGCCAGGTGAATTTGAAGCCTGGGTTTGAGGACTCTGTTGTTCAATGGGGTTTTGTGGCAATTGTTCTACACCTTGATAAGATACTTGAGCTTGTGAGTCCAAAGACTGCTGTCCCATAGGTTCCTGTTGAAAATATTTCACGTCTTGGTAATATTCTTCATATTGTGGCTTCATGTACAGCTGCGTCGTCTCCAATGACTCCGTTGTCTGCACCGTCACCATGTCATCAGAGTCCGCTTTCCGCTTTTGCGACAACCTTGGAGATATATTGAAGACAGGTTGTGAAGTTTGTGGCGGTGATTTTGAAGATTGGAATAGTAAAGAATTTGGTGGGGTAATTAGTTGGTCCATGTAAGGCTGGATTGTATATTGTGCAACTTCTTGCTGTGGCATCGGAGGGGTTTGTGATTGGATGAATTGACCATATGGTGCTCGCTGGGGCGTTGGTGGAGGTGCTGGAGGTGCTTTCAGCAATAGACCGCTAGTTTTCTGTTGTTGAGCGTCTTCTCGTCGTCCAGCTTTTTCTTGTCGTTGAATATGTACCTGCTGTGCTGCTCGCTGGCGTTGTTCCTGTGCTTGCCGAGCTGCTTCCCGTTGCTGTGTTGCGGCTCGCGCTTGTCTTGCCAGCCACTCTGGATTTTCTTTATTTGCTAAACTTTCCCTAAAGCATTCTTTTGGAAACCCATGAAATAAATCTGGATTTTCTTTTCTAAGCATGGTGAAGAAAGAGGAGTAGAAATGGAGGCTATTGATTGAGAAAAGAGAAAGGTAAAGTTTTATGTTTAGAGGGCGCCTTATACTCCATTCTGAAGTGACTCCTAGGCAGTTCATCTGGCAATTGTCTGACGCAGAAGGGAAAAGCTCCCTTTTTGAAAATCGACTGGTTACTCCTTCCGTAAGTTGGAATGAGTAGAGCCTTCCATTTGGAAATGGACTGCCTACTCCTTCCATAATTCGGAATAGTGGGGCCTCCCATTTGAACGCCGCTTGGTTATTCCTTCCGTACATAGGAATGGATACATAGAACGTAGCAACTTGTTTTGCTAACCATCAATGCATCATTGCAGCATAATTGAGGATAAATTCAAAATTGCTCACAAGATATCACTTCAAGTGTTCCATGTATGTAAATACGCTATAACGGCCATAATGGGTTAAACTGATTTTGGTGCTATCAATAAAATTGTACGGTATTTATCTTACTAGTCGTCAAATTAGACTTCCACTAGGTACACTGGGTATGGTGGGTGCTGTTAGGTTAGGACTAAAGTGAAGTTCCATGGCGTTGGCTTCTTTTGTAGTGAGGCACTAAATGAAGGTAGGCTACGCTAAATCTCCAAAATATAAAAGCCGATCCACGAAATCAAAATGCACACAAAATTCTACCACACCATAAAATTATTTAAGAATGGTAACCATGGTTTCTAAATACACGAAGAGGATGTCTGACTCAGATCCGAGCGCTATACAGGATGACGTTACACAGCGAGTAGAATATTTAGGGAAAGACTCCCTTGGTTTTCTCTGCGATGATGTGCTCTTTATGATTTTTGATCAGCTTATGGCAGAAGACGACAGCCATCGAAGCAGAGAGCGAGAGCTACTCATCATCATGAAATGCACAGATCGCATTAGCAAGAACAAGAGGCGCTTCCACAAACTCGGCGAAAGAGCGCTCTACAAAAGTATCAGCCTGCGGCCTCAAAGACTTATTTTCTTCCACCGCTCTATTCTAGCTCGACCTCAGCTTGCAAGCTACGTCCAATCAATTGAGCTTTTCGATTTCGACAGAGAACTTCCTGCAGAGTTGGTTCAAAAACGCATCTTACGTTACATTTGTGGCGAATACCATTTGGTACCCGCGTTGAAATGGATTGAGAGCGCAGTACAAACAATTGGGAAACTTTCGAACATCAAAAGTCTCCAGTTAAAGTGTTGTAATAGCTACTGCAATACCTTCAACATTGGTTCGTACTGTGAGAAGATTTTGAATCAGGAGACGCTCCAGACACTAAAGCATTTGTCGTTTAGCCCTGGTGGTCGGCGCTCGCCCTTTCATGTCGAGCTCTTAAGGTTCTTGCCTCAGAAAACTAGACTTCGAAGTTTATCTGGTTGTAGCTTGCCCTATATAATAGACGTCCAAGCAAACCCAAACTTGGCCACCCTTACAACACTGCGGATGAGGGAAAGCGACCTTACAACATATAGCGTCAAGTGCTTCTCAGAATCTTTTCCACAACTTGACACTTTTGAGTTCGAGTACAATGTACTCATCCCATGTTTCAAATTTATTAGAAATTGTCTAGCACCTTTGCAATCAAGGTTAAGAAGTCTCACCTTACACCTATCACCAAGGATATCTCAGATAGGAAGAGGCACACATAATGACGGATGGTTCTCCAAAGGACCATTGAACCAATTCTCAAGCCTGGAATATCTGTCAGTGTCAGCTAAGCTTTTGCCAGCAAGCATGGAGACTTTAGCTTTAGAGTTACCCAGCTCATTAAAGCAGTTGCAAGTTATACACTGCAGTAGTATTCCCGAGCTTGAAGGCTTATTACTCTTCCTCAAAACTCTTAACAGTCAAAAGAAACCTTTTTCTAGTCTCCAAGAATTTGGCGTTACAGTTGCACTCGACCATGATTCTTCTGTCAGAGAATTGTCTGAAATAAGACAGCCTAAATTACGTATTGATCAAGTGCGACAATCTTTGGAAGACTGGGAACAAAAAAGCCAAACTACAAAACTCACCAACTTATCAGATCTATGCGAGACGATGAACATCGAATTCAGATACGAATACTACACAATAGAACCTAGACCGCCCATGAGCACAAATTTCCGGTACCGATGGATTAGGACTTGAGCTGAGGAAGATAGTCTTATTGGCTGCGAAAAGGAGATGCTGTCACAACTAAATCTCACTTGGGGACGAACGCGGGTAAAACAGAAATATTTCTTTAAATCTATACTTCGAATATAGACATAATATAGAAAGGTGTGCCAGGATAATAGAAGCCTGAAGCTCCGAAGGTGTAGGCAAGTTGGATCTTGGGAAGTGAGAAAAGATAAATAGACGGTGCACAAGTTTTGAATAGGTTACATTTACAAGATTATACAACTTAAAGTTCGCTGATAGGTTTTCTTCTATCACTGTATCAAAGGTAGGCGGCAGGAAGTGCGGTAAGTAAAAAACTTCCATCTAGCCTCCTCGCTTAAAAAAGGGCGAAAAGGAGGGCGATTCGCTTATTTACACGTGACCAAGCCCAACCCAACTCAATTCGGTGAGTACTTCCAGCGGGCGCTGGAACCTCAAAAAATAATGATTCGTCTTCAGCAAAGTGTGAGAAGTGGTGCTAGGTAATAGCGCGATGGTCTCTTGGTGGTTTTCTTCCTATCAGCCTTGGATACAGCCTACGCATGGCTTTCTGTGGCTTGCTGCGCTGCCTTCACCTCACTTTACGGGACGGCCAAGATTTCGGGTCTGGATAATTACAACAACCTTGTCCATCTCAACAATAATTACCCATCCCATTCAATTTTTTGCATAGCCTCATCAAAGGTATCCCGCATCTTTGGCCCCTATTGACCCCCACATATGCACCTCAAGCACATGTCACCATAGCATCGTCTAAGTAGGCCCCAAAACACCCCCACTTTATAAAAAGCCCGACAGCCTCACAAGCCGATCATCGGCCATCACCAAAAACCAACAAGAGCACGAGACTCGACATGGAAATAGCGACCGGCGTAATCGCAGCAGCAAATGGTCTTTTCACAGTCGGTACTAATTTCTGGATCTCCATAGAAATTAATACTGGCAAAAACGGCATGGGCGATAACGATACGTAGGCCAGTTCTTCTCATTTGTGGGTTCAGGATTATAGCAGCTAACTTATCAAGAGAGGGCTCATAATTGGGTTTGTCCTTGTCTCTCAGAACTTTCTCAAAATCAGAGGATGATGTTTCTACTTTGCTTGTATGATAAAACGTCAAGACATGGGATTCGATGAACTTGCGGAGTTGGATCATTTTGTTCACTATAACGCGGTCTTCCACTGGTTGCTCGAGGTAGGAGTCGAGGTCAAACACGTCCTCCATTGTGTGAGACTTGGACTCTTGCGCTCTTGCCCTTTCCCATATTCGTAAAGATAGAAATATAATCGTCCATGTTTTGCTGTGCAGTTGTAATAGGTTGTTACAAGTCGAAATATAGCGGCTGCGAAGAAGAGAACAAATATATTTATTGTTCACAAAGTCCTGCAAAGGCTCTTCTGTAGCGTCCAATCTGCCAACCCCACAAGCAGGGATCTTGTTGTCAACCAAGGAGGGCACACTGCTTCATCTATGGTCGTGCTGTTTATTTCCCGCCGTGCTATTTGAAAGAGGCTCTGCGCTGTCTGCCTTGTCTGATTGGGGTCTAGACAGGTGTTTGATAAAGAGAGTGTTCTCAAGTAGCCGAGGATTGGCTCAAACCCCTACCATTGATATGTGACAGCCTCGTCGTGCAACGAAAATGTGGCGGGATATACCGGTATGCATGTAAGCAATATTTGGCTGCATGTTTGTAGGCATCGCCTATCAGAATGACTTTAGAGAACTGAAAGATTTACATGCGAGAATCTGTAGCGTTCTACAGCTCTACTGAATCTGCCTCAGCCGTCGCCTAATTAAAACTTGGGCCCATCGCCAGCCTTATTCTTGGAAAGCCTAGCAAGACTACGGCAAGCTTTCCTCTTCACCGAGGTCAGTATATCTCTAGCCTATCTGAGATATATGCATAACGGATCCATTATTCCAACTGCGACTGCAAACCAGAGACTAACTTACAGCTACAATGGAGAGTAATAGTATTAACTTAGTCGTTGGGATTGATTTCGGGATGACTTTTTCAGGCACGCGATCATTCCTCCTAAATTATGTATCAATGAGTATTCATCCGTACAGTGAACTAACACAGGACCCGCCGAAAAATCTGATTACACTATAGCGGATGTACAAAAACTTTGTGTCCTAACGTCCGACCTTCGACAGTCTCATTAGAAGGTTTTGTGGAATCGAGGAGTCCAAGGAAGAGCATATTCAAGAAAGGACCAATCTACTACGAAGCATACTATGAATCTAAACTGTTGATTGGGCCATCAGATATTCGCTCTGAATTATGGTTTAATGGAAGACAGTACATGGATGCCAATCGACTCCAGGTTGAATGGAAGAAGCAGTGAGACATATCAACCAGAAGACTTCTTAAGATATAACGATGTGTGGTGTCTGACGAGAATCTGGAAATAGGCTGAGAGGTGGCGGTTATTGCTCTAGCGAAAGATGAACTTCAAGTTATTCCATTGTATACCCGAAATACTGCGCCGGACCCTACAAACAGTAGCAGTAGTGTTCCGAGTTTCCTGTATTTTACTATTTTGTACTTCTTGGTGCCGGTGCATATTGGTTTGGGTTTGAAATGGAGGTAAATAGGGCAATATCTGATTATTCGTAATCTTAAAAAATTCGGTTAGACCTGTACGTTATATTAGAAAAGATTGCTCTAATGTTCAATTGCAAGTGTGTAGTATAGTTTAACCCATCTTCTCTATAGGTAAGGTTACGATCTTATTGTTTCTGGGCGCAGACGTCGCGCAGATTCAGGAGGACTCTGATATTCCAAATTCCAGCTGATTGTAACCCTCTGTTTTGATTGCAACTGGGTATTGGGATTGGTGTGGTGTTGGTATTAAAGAGAGACGTCGTGGTCGATGTCGCCGAGTATTTTGGTTGCATGCCCGCTTTATGTTTTTTATGCAAAGCTGTACGGAGTACCGACGAGGTTAACTACAGGCTCTCGTTGCCTACAGTACAGTAGCTACAGAGTACTTATTTAGCGAATACAGGGGGTACGACAGGCTTCTGTGCCCCAGGGATAAATCAAAGCCCCATAACCTTTGGCTCGGCTATTACTGTATTTCCAGGGCATTGTCCCGCTCTACAGGCTGTCATAGCCTGGTCACAGCGTGCAAATACATGACTTTTTGCCGTGACATTCGTAGTGTTTTCATAACTCTAAAGGACTTTTGTATAAAGTCTATAAAAACTAAGAGATATTTCTGTAAAATACAGTCCATCTCATGTTACTCTATCTTAGAGAATAATAGTAAGGTAGTATAAGGTTATAGTAATTTACTTGAAATAGATCTAAATGACTCGCTTAATTTAAATTTGAGTAACTGACGTAGTATAAGGAACTGAGCTAATTTAAATAGCTCACCTATACACTTAAGCTTAAAATCACTAAATCTAAGATTGTGTTCAAGGTACTTTTATAGTGTCTTCTCATTTTGGCATTATCAATTAGGTATAACCAAATTGCAGAGACACCTAAAAATCTGAGCTACGTCGACTCCAACTCCATTAACCACAACTCAACTACGAATAAAGGTCCTCAAGTGACTTCGAATCCAAAGACAAAAAGTCTTTCAAAGACAAGGCCTCTTTAGTCCGCTTAATCATCCGATCCAATATATTAGTTTCAGCCTTCCTTTTGCGCAAAGGTTCAATGCCTTTATATGCTTGCCTACCACCACCTGCTCCACCTCTAACCAGGTTTAGTATCGTTGAACCAAGAGCACCTGGAAATACTTTCTCAATATCAGATAACAAGGAATCCATTTCCCAGCCCAGCGATACTCCAGTATTAACAATTTTCTCTGTAATGTTTGCGAAGAATTTGAGTTGGTCAAATCTTGTTGTTTTAGGATCAACTTTCTTAATCTCAATTTGGAGTGTGTGTAAGACCGCCGGGTGAAGTTGGGTGCTAAAAGACAAGTCAAAGAAATCATTTAGTGCCTTTAAATACTTGTAATTATTCTTTGAGTATTGTGAGAATATTGCCTTGATGAAATAGCTGCAAGCCGTTATTGGGGTATCGAATACCATGTTGTCCGTATCTTCGATTAAGGCCACTGCAAATAAGGGGTTGGAGATGTATGCATCTCTGCTTGCACCGCAGTGCAGGAACAAAGAGAATAGCCCACTTTCTACCGCATTGCAGAAATCTTCTTTGTATTCCTCTTGGCAAGTCCGTAGAATGAAGGAGGTCCACGGCGACGATGATGGTTGTGCGAGGTGTTTAGTATTCGGGTCCTGGCCTGATTCTAGAAGATCGCGAATCATATTTATATGTCTTGCCGTCCATTTGGTTTGCTTTATAACCACGCTCAGAGGCGGTTCGTCAAAGCTATCGAAATAATTGGGGCTCTCATGAACTTTCTGGAGGACATATCTACCAACTCCGGCTCGTAATAATTCTTTTCGAAATTTGAAGTCGAGCGGCGTATCAATGAGCATAGCGCATCCGTCAAAAAAATCAGGGTCGCTAATAAACCTCCATCCAAGAATGTTTTCGTAAGGAACCAAAGGCGCCATATACAGGTCTTCTAGGTTATCGAGCAGTTCAGTTACTGTGTCTTCTGAGTCTTCCAGCGCATCACTTGCACACTCAAGAGATTCACCTAGAAGGCTTTGTCCCGTTGATTCTTGGAGAACAGTTCTATCCAACTCGGTGCGTTTGAGTGTTGCTACATACGCCCTGAATGTTGAAAGGTTGGCTGAGAATCCAGATTTCGTCTTCGTACCAAGGTAGTCACTCATCTCACGAGTGAATAAGAAGTCCTGCACAGTTCGATGAAGAAACTCGACAGAAGAACCCTTAATCTCTAACAGACCTCCACATCTAGCATTGATACGCCGCCGGCACTCATTTTTTAGTGACCATGCCTCGGACTCAGAAAGTGGAGAGTGGTACATTCTCAATGCATAGTCTTCATCCTCGTACTCATGCTCGTGCATACTATATATGAGGAAATGAAGTGGTTGCTTCGCAGCCACTGCTATGCTTAGGAAACTAGCCATCTTCTCATAGTATATGAAATCGACTCCCTCTAGCATGTGCTTGAAGAACCGTTCGAGGTCAGTAGGAAGACTTTCAAGCCTATTTCGGAGGTCGAGCATCGTATCGCCATTGGTCAAGCCATCTCGGAGAGAGTTTGTCACAAGGAATACCCATAGAAACACTCCGCGGGCCTTGCCAGTTATATCATCAATGATGGATTGCTTATCTTTTGGTCGAAAATGGCTGATATTCCACCTTTGGTGCTCCATTAACCGGCTCTCCGTATATTGTAAAATATCATTCCGTGTCAAGTCCTCAATGCAAATTCTACGCAGAGGGTCGTTGCCAAAGGCATCGACGAAAACGTTCCATGGCCGGCTGGCGAGACATAACTTAAAATTTGATGACCGAGAAAGATTCCTGAGGATTTTGCATAGCTTGAAATGATCACCATCAAACTCGTCGATGCCGTCAACGAAGAAACAGTATCGCACAGGTAGGTCTGATTGCCTTGAGAGATTTTGTAAAGTCCCAAGCAGTTCAGAGACCGTCCAGTCAGTGTTCTTCTCCGTCCTCGCCGTATTCGTTTGTGCCCAACGCACAGGACATACTTGGGGGATTAATACAGGGCACATACGGAATATCTCATACAACAAAGTCTGACAGAGACCCTCGTGAGACTTTTGCATTGGTGTTCCCGCACTCCAAAAGTAATGTGTTGCAATCACCAGCTTCATCTTGTTGGCCCATTCTTCAAGTATTGATTTGGTAGTTTCATGATCAGCGAGGAACTTCATGAGGGTTGACTTTCCGGATCCTGCTTTGCCAGATACCCAAAATATTCCATTTTCACCTTTAAGCCAGGTGTAAAACCGGTGTTCATCCGCGTCCTCTGACTCTTTAGGTGGATTAATCACCCATTGGAACGTTTTCTCGTGGGCAAATGGAATATTATCGTGTCGGACTGGCCGTGAAGAGAAGTTTAGGCTTTTCAGTATAGCTTGCTCTCTAGCAATATTTTCTAACTCATGCTCTGTTAAAGCAAGTCTTGAGATCTCAGTTGAGAGAGTATCGACTCGATCTAAAGTCAAAAATGAAGACTGGTTTTGTTGTCGAATTCCTCGATTTTCTGTCGATGACTCGGTTCCCCATGGATTCATGAGGCCAGAATGATTCCCCCACAGCTCTTCGCTTAGTTTCTCTGTTGTCGACGTGAGTTCAGTAAGTGTAGTCGCAATAGAGTCGAGTTTCGAGTTCTGGTCAAGATTCAAACTATAACTCTCTTGCCTTAATATGGCTAACATTCTCATTAGACTAGATTGCTGATCGCTACATGTAAGTCATTAGTTCTAGTATCACGATATAATTCGAGCATATTTGGATTGTAATCATACCTCATTATGGGAAAGAAATGAAGTGAAATAATCCTCTGGAATCGATCCAATCGGGCTTCTAGATCATCAATCTTCTTGCTAGTCCAGACAGTTGTTAAAGCTGCCATGAAACTTTGGAAATGCCTCCCTCTTCCGCCTCTTACTCTCAGCTGCTGCAGCGTCTCTAAAAGCTGGTCGCATAGCTCCTTACAATCCTTTGCCAAGTCGTTCAAGGCGCGTACATGCACAGTCTCCGTCGTTTGCGTGAAAGTAGGAAGGCCTCTTATTGTTGAGGGAAGGCTGACCTGGGCGGCTTCATCGCTTTGTAGGCTTGAAGTAAAGGTCCTGAGTCGTTCATAAATCTTTTCCAACTCAATGTTTTTCTGAGAAGCACCGCCGACAGAGTTGTACACCTCAGATCCCGTCGATAACAGATCAGAAGTAAATTGAATGAATTGCATGACATTGCCGGCCAATCCGAGAGCAGCTAAGGCTTCCATTTCGTGCTTGGATTGCCGGACTAGGGAAGGAATCAGCCGTTAAGGGAAACTAGTGATCGGAAAGACTTAGGAATCGTCAAATCTGGACTTGAAAGACATTGAAATAAATAAAAATGAAAATTTGGAAGCTAGGGCACTTGCGTAAATTTGATATAACGGGCTGCAAAACCTTATTGTTGACTGGAACGTTCTGCTCCAAGTCTGAGATGCTGTGTTACTGGAACCGCCTCAATCTTACGTGCTTCGCCTCATTGCGCCTTCCATATGAAAAATGCGACGCATCATGACGCAGCACTGGCAGAAGAGGTTGATCGCAAGGCGGCGATGAAAAAAAGACAAAAAAGGTCAGCTCAGCCTATAGCCTCTGATATTGCACATCAATCCAAGTTTCGTACAGACTCCTCTTTACTTATCAGGTGCACGCGTGATGTGGCCAGGCTCTGCGAGATGCCCATATCTTCGGTTCCAAGTCAACCTACAGTAATAAATAGAACCCGGATTGAAGAAGCAACAACCACCAGTACCTTACACCTCCTTCCCAGTTTCGTATCCTCCTAATTTACGACCATTGACTTTGAGGTAGTTCCCTTGAATGGGTATCGTACGAATTGGCTTATAAGAGACCATTTTGAATATCTATCTCCCACTTGACTTGATTTGAGTAACTTACTTAACTTAGCTAACTAGGGTAACTCAATTACCCTAATCAAAATGATCATTATAACCTCTTATAAACCAATTCCTACGGTATTAGTCAAGTATAAAGTGCAATAACATAACTATAAGATGAAATACATAAATAAGAGAAATTATTTAAACCAAATAACTTACTAAAATAGAAGTAAAGTATACTACACAATTACAGTACTACTCTACCACTCTATTAACCTTCCTCAAGCCGCGGTAACGCCCTTAATAAGCATCCCACTAATCCCTCTGCAGAACTGCAAGAACTGCGGGGTGTAAATCCCTCCACCACCATCTTCACTGTCACCTCCAGATCCAGCCAGATTCAGATCCATCTCCATCCCCTGTCATAATTTCTCCGTCAATCACACTTTATTTTAATTTATTTTCCCGTAAGCCGTGTCGCTTTGAGGGGAACCGAGATGCCAAGCGGTAGTTCATATACAATCAACCGGTACGGTACTATGAGCGGTTGAAGGCTGATGTAATTGTCATTGATTCAAAAAGGCTATGAGAAGAGTGGATTACTTTTGAAGACCCTTGATTGAGGTCACTCACTGGTGGTATATAGGCTAGGCTTGGGTAAGTTGTCAGATTCTGAATTCAATCGCCTTTCGCCTTCATCTCCTTCTTCGATTTCCCTTGGGTTTAAAGTGCTTCCGCATTGAAGATGGTTACGAGATCGGTTTTCCATTCTGCTGCTGTTGCTATTTCTCTTTTCATCTCCCTTGCCAGCACTCTCAGCATCAACAGCACATCGCCTTCAGTAACGGTCCTAAACGGTACTTACATCGGCAAATCCGTCCCTGAATGGCAACAAGATCAATTCCTCGGCATCCCATTCGCGATTCCACCCCTTGGTCCTCTTCGTTTCGCATGGCCTCAGTCCATCAATACCTCGTTCACAGGAACTCGTAATGCAACCCAATATGGTTATAGTTGTTACCAGTACGGAAGCAACTTTACGCTTTCAGAAGATTGCTTGACTCTAAATGTCGTACGGCCAACTGGGACAGCTTCTGGGGATAAACTTCCGGTTCTGGTCTGGATTTATGGTGGTGGGTTGTATGCTGGGAGTACCGCTGATCCGCAATATAACCTATCTGGAATTACTCATGTGGGACAACAAATTGGGAAGCCTGTGATCACTGGTAGGTATCTTCAATCTTCCCATATGATGCCTTCGAAAGGAATATTTACTAAATTGAAAAGTATCAATGAACTACCGCCTAGGCGTCTGGGGTTTCCTGCAAACACCACAACTCCACGCAGAAGGCAACTCCAACGCAGGTCTCCTCGACCAACGCCTTGCTTTACGCTGGATTAAAGAGAACATCGCCGCTTTCGGCGGAGATCCTGATCGGGTTACCATCTGGGGAGAATCTGCAGGTGCTCAGAGTATTAGTTTCCATTTGCATTCGTATGATGGACGTGATGATGGGCTTTTCCACGCTGCGATCCTTGAGTCTGGTGGGCCGGTTGGTGCTGCATTACAGCCGCTTGCTTATTATACCTCGCCTGTTGAGAACCTCACGAGGACGACAGGCTGCTATACTTCGTCAAACCAACTCGCTTGTCTCCGGAATTTGAGTTCAGAGCAGCTGTATACAGCACGAGTCTCTCAGGTCTGGAACCCGCTTGTTGATGGGGACTTCCTCACAGCTTATCCAAGTACTTTGATGGCGGAAGGAAAGTTTATACATGTCCCACTATTAGATGGAGCCAACAGTGACGAGGGTACGAGTTTCGGTGTCGCTGGCCTGGATAATGAAACGGCCATTTTTAACAACTTGTTGATTTATCGCGCTTATGCTATCTCTCCACCAACGGCTAGGAAGCTCCTTGAGCTCTATCCCAATGATCCCGCAAATGAACCTCCGTACTACGTCACGAATGCAACAATTTTCTCAAGCAAAGGACTGCAGTGGCGTCGGGATGCTGCGATTGCTGGAGATATAGTTATGATTGCACAGCGACGGAAAGTCTGTGAAGCATATACATCTGCCGGCTTGGATGTGTTTAGCTATCGGTTTGACACCCCGCTTTGGAATGCTGCTGTAACTGCTGGCGCTCAGCATTTTGTCAATGTTGTTTTTAGCTTCCAAAACATATCTGGTGCTCTTGGTCCGTTACCGCAGTATCAGAATTACACCGACTTAAGCCACAATATTGGAAAAGCCTGTAAGTGCATTATGCGCTGAACACACTGTCTTCGAGCGCACTTTTTTTTTGTGGATAATTTACTGACCTATATTGATCAGACATATCCTTTGTCAATGATCTCGATCCAAATACGAGCAGAGGTAATAGCACACTGCCGTACTGGCCGAAGTACGATCTAGGAAACCCTCAGAATATGGTGCTGAACTCAAATCGCACCTACGTAGAGCCTGATACATTTAGGGCTGAAGGAATCTCGTTTATCAACACTATTGACAAAGAATTATGGGCGTGAGGGGTGTGGGAGAAAACAAACTATGAGCTAGTGTGTAATTGCCCGAAAAAGGAAGACTTCAACGCAGACAGCTATTAGATTGAAAGGACACCACATACAAAGTAGAACAAACGCTGGATACTAGCATCCTCAATGAGATATGATGTATCGAGCGGCAAAAGATCTCTCGAACTATGAGATCTAGCTAGATCAGCGACTACTGCATACTTGAGGTCCACTTGAATTCTCAACCTTCAGTTGTCAATTGGCCTCTTGAGCGGTCTAGGGATCCGCAGATCCACAACCAAATCTATATCCCTTCCAGATGACAACATTTCCGATCCATCGACAAATCAAGCTTCCCGGAGACGAGCGCCGGTACCTAGAATTTGATTCGAGAATCCCTTGGCTGTGTAAAGGAGGGATCTTAGTTGTCGTCGTCGAATTCGTGATTCCGAGCACGGAGTTGCCTGTTTCTGCTCAGTCAGTCAGTCACTTTGGGCTATTGCTCCCCGACCATTACGTTATCGCGTCTCATGAAAGCACCTGAGGCACTTGGCTCTCAAAAAAGCAACTCATTTTTTGCAATGGTAGCGGTATCCTGCGGGTACCGGTATATTTTTAATTGTTGAGGGCGATGATCCAAGAAGACTCTGCAGCGCCCCCCCCGGGGAATATCTTTGCCAGTTTTTCAGTGCCAAGCATTACGGGACGGGGTATGGCTGGGAAAACCACCCCGCGCCCGTACTTCTAATTCTAGACCTGGGGAATTCTAAATTAGTTCTTACAACACACCTCCATCACTGCACCGACAACCTATAACCTACAACCTTGTCTCTTCCCCAACAATATGCCTCTTCTCTGCGGATAGCCTCCTCCCCTCTTGCGCAGACAGGGCTCTGAAGGTTGTAGACGCCGTCTGACGATGCAAAGGAAATGACGAGATCTCGTACGGGCTGGTAAGGAGTAATTCCTCGTCATCGCCACCCAACCGTCCAGAAAGCTAATCCAACAATTATTCTCAAGTATCACTTGCCGTTCACGAAAGCTCAAATGCGATGAAGTCAAACCTGAATGTGGACAATGTAAGAAGGCTTCTCGAGAATGCAGGCCCAGCGATGGAGTCGTCTTTCGGCATCAGCAGAATGCGTCGATGAACGGCGCTGGCGAAGTTCAAACAAGAGGTGGAAATGGGAGACTCGGCGCATTTTACGCATACAGGAATACATTTAACGAGAACAATGTCTGGGTGGAGGTTCCCAAGAATGGTATGAGCACCCAAGTGTTATTAGGCTGTGGCGGCATACATCAGTCGAAAACTAATCCTACTCCTATAGTGACGTTCCTCAACATCACTGATCCATACAATATGGATGCGACACCTGAACCCGAATATCGCACGCCTACACCTCTCATTGTTCCGCAGTTGGAGGAGAGGCATGAGGAGAACTTATATCGTCTACCATGTGACCAGGCGCCAGGGCTTGAAGCTCTTTCCGCCGCAGCCATAAATGATTATCAATATTTACGACCAGTCTCAATGCATCCGCAGACTCCACAGGAGACTAGTGCTTCACCACACTCTTCGAATAATCTCAATTTTATATTGAATCCGACCGAACGGCCTCTAGCCACTCCACCAATCGATCCAGCGCTCTCCTCTCCTGCTGCTATCTCAACCAGAGGAGAATCTATAACTGTGACGGAGCACGAAGTCGCATTTCTGCTACGACACTTTTCAGAAATGTGCGGACAATGGATGGATCTTTTTGATCTCGGGGGCTACTTCGCACACCACGTTCCAGTACAGGCCATGACCAACCCCCTTTTACGATACGCTGCTTGTGCATATGCTGCAAAACAACTTGGCAGAGTCCGTGGACGAAAGGCAACAATTGGTGGCATTGTGGACCAACCTGCTGATATGGAGGTTTTCCCAAACCCTGAGAAGGTTGATTGGTTGTATCTTGGAGCGAAATATTATGATAGAGCTATTTCTCTACTGATGGTAGAATTGGCCAACCCACACAGTAACAATGATGTTCCAGCAACACCCTCTTTTGTTGAAGATGCCTTTAGTCCGCAGGGAAGCACCAATTCGCCTCACAGCAGTGTCACCGAAACACGAGGAAACAAGCGACGACGTGTTTCAAGACAAACAAGCACCAACAATGTTGATGAGACTCTTGCCGCAGCGGCCATTCTTTGTGTCTACGAGTTCTTGGACATGGCAAGTGGTGCTTGGTCACGCCACCTGAGTGGGACTAAGTCACTCTTTGATCTTGCTGATAAGCAGGGCATGATTGCTGTTCGATCACCTTCAAGCCCTGGAACGTTTTCACAGCGTGTTCCACCATCCAGGGGTCGCAGGGCCACGTTTTGGTGCTTTGCTAGACAGGACTGCTTAGCTGCTTTAATCAACGAAAGCCAAACAAGACTCAATACTGAGGACTTTCGTCTTTGGAAAGCAGCTGGACTTCAGCTTGACGAGCAAGGCTTTGTTCTTCCAAGCAATGTTGAAGAAAGCTCTGATGGGCAACCGGCCATGCGCGAGGACATGATTTCAAACGCTTTGATATGGCTGATGTCGAAGATCATCAATTTCATTGCTGTTGGGGACTCCGTCGACAATGTTTACCCCCAAGACCCCACAAGTGAAACAGCAGTCTATGGCATCAACCAGATGACACTTCTTGAAAGATGGCGAGAACTCGAAAAGGAACTCGACATATGGCACCAAGGCTTACCGGACACCTTCAGAGCGTGTGCACGGCTGCCTCCTGTTACAAACGGAAGTGTTTCACCAAACTCACCTAGATCCATGTTTCCAGAGATATGGTACAGCTTACCAATGTGTGGCTCAACTATGCAATCATATCATATGGCCCGTACTATTCTTCTCATAAATAAGCCCCATGAATCCTCAGCACGCCAATCCACTTTGACAACTCGATTGAATTCGTATCGTGCGATCGAGATGGAAGTTCGTCATCACAGTCACGAAGTGATTGGTATTGCTTTAGGGAGACCAGAAGCTTCTGTAAGGATACACCAGGTGCAGCCACTCTTTGTTGCGGGACAGTGTCTGACTGACCGACGCGAACGTCGCGTTATTCTGGATTTGTTGAAGGGAATCGAAGCCGACCTAGGATGGGCAACTGACTACCGTGTTAAACAATTACAGAAAGAGTGGGACTGGGCACCAGAGACTTGAAAGGGGTCGTAATCCTTTGCTACCAACCATTTAAATCTTCAGATTCTCTGGGTGTCATCATTTACAAGACTCTATTTGCGATTTTAGACCTGTGCGAATCTTACGACGCAATAGGGCCTTACTCTAAAAGTTCCAAAGGCTTCCTGCGAATTTTATAGAAGCGTGTTACGAAACTTCATTACGACTTCGCTTTGTCGCAGCCACCAGATCATTCCAAAATCCTCCATGTTTCAAAGGCAAACTTCTCATTGATTTTATAGAATTCCAATGAATATATAATAATAGAGCCCAGAATCTTGCCAAAACTGGCGTAAAGATCGACTTACCATGGGCGAAAGGTGGCGCAGGAGAAACCATCCAAATGACGATGATACAGGATCTCTCAACCCAAACCACAATTCCAGGAGAAACCACCTCAATTTTCATCGATCAAAAGGCACGGAGAATATAGCGGCTGATAGTGTACGCCTGGGATCACATCTTGTCACCGCCCCCGGCACAAACCACATCAGCAAGACAACTCCACATACACCCTTCCAACGGTATCATACCCATAATCGCGGTTGGAACCATTTCTACCACGGTCAGAGTTCTGCGCCATCTTATAACCAGAACAAACGCTTCAAGCAATACCTTCTACGTATGATTTCTGAGACCCAGCACCAAATTGCACTCTGGTTTCCGGATAGGGAGGATTTCGAATCATCAAACTCTTCGGACAGCGAAATGGACTGGCAGCCAGAACCTGAGTTCATCATCCCGCAACCCGGTGGCCCGACCATGTATCCGCTTTCCTCCTCCCCTCAACCAAAACTGAACACAGGCAATGGACCAGCGGGCGGTACCTTTTCCCATATACCTCGTAAAACATTTCAGCCAAGAAATCTCGGTGGTTTCTGGGGTCAGTCATCGGGTGGGGATGGTGAGACAACGCAGTGGTATTCGATGGGTGTAGGGACGACACAACCCGGGGCCTCCATATCTGGACAGCCTTTCGCGGAATGGAGGGAATCACCAGGTCTGGACAGCGGTCCGTTTGGACGCAGTAGAAGGGCGAGTGAGGGCAGCGCTGTACCTTTGTCTTCTACACGATACGGACTTTCTTCTGGCCAGGCTTTTGCGCCGCTGGTCAAGGATTGGGTGATGAATGATGAAAGTACCCGTGGTGTATTGTATGATGGGACGAATTGAGTGATGTACAAGTGTCGTGGAATGTCTGTTGTACCTGTCGAGACATCCAGCGCTGGAATGGATACTCTTAGGTTACCAGAAGACCATCAAATAATGTTGGCATCAACTTGAAAGTCAATCTTCTTGACTTGTTTTGTATTGATGTGCTTCTTTCTGAACCTTGAACCAGCGACCCATCCCATATAAACGAAATGACCTGCAACTACTCACATCTACATTAGTACTCGAGAAGGAAATCTGATTCACTGAGGAAAACAAGAAGCTGTGGTGGAGATCAAGAAGCTCTTGCATAAAATTGACATCTAATATAGGAGAGGGAGGATACACATAGAGAGGCAGGATGCAGTCCTGTAGAAATTTCATTAGATTTTAAGATGTAAATGTACATTGAAGTGGACATTTAAGTTGGGTTGATTTAGAACTACATAGATTTTGATCTAGATAGATATGTTACACCCTGCAGTGCTTTCTACCTCTCTACTCTTGATTCACTAACTACCTCTCTTGACGGCTTTTTATAAATAGTTATAAGACTGTATCATTAGTGATCTCAAAAAGAGTAATCTCAACGAGTTGCATCTTATACAAAGGTATATCAAGAACTCCTAGGTAGTTGTACTATAGCGAGCATTAGTATAATATTAGGTTCCATACTCTGAAAACTTACAGAAAATCACATTATTGAGACAAAAGCTCAGGATTTAAATTATTCCTAAGTTTTTTCGGGGGNGGGGGGGTTGTTCTTGTTTTTGTGTTTCTCTTTGTTTGGCTTGGTGTCGATTAGCAAATGTTAAAGAATGAATATAGCTAGCCGACTTGGGAGAAGAGCTATAACTGTAAAACTTAGCATAGAAGGGGGGCCGGCAAAATCACATACTTATAGAAAAGCACGCTGGCTGGTTAATAGATGGAGGAAGTCTAAGGGATAAGTACATAAACTTCTTAAAAAGCCTGCTAGCCCTTAACTCTATATACTTACAGATAATCCGCGGCTAGCTAGCTATAGACCTTGATTTCTCTAATACTAGTTAGTATTATTAAAAGTAAGTTAAAATAGAAATAGCAACGAGTTATAGATTAACAACTGTTTAGTTAGAATAGGATTTAAAATAATAGTATAAGTACTTTTTATTTATATAGAGAGTTTATTTTTAAGAGTTTAAAGTAGATTAACTTTACTTAGGAAGGTCTCTTAGTGTTTTATTGGAAGTTTAGAAAGTCTAATCTGCGTATAATTGGAGGGTGGAGTATATGGTCTGTTAAAGAGTTATTGTGTATAGAAAGGTAGTGTATTAAGTTCTAGTTTTTTTTTTCCTTTTTTTCTTTCTCTGTATCTATGAAAGTATACCTAAATTCATAGAATTTAGGTGCAGTACACTTATATAGGAGTGTATTAGCTTACTTGTTTTAAACGATCTATTTAGTTTAGGTTACTTCATTTAAGTAACACACTCCTTGAGATGTTGTAGAAGAGGTTATTATTATATCTACACATGTGGTTAATATTAATGACAAAATAAACACAAGAGTTAGTAGAGATAAAAATTCGACTAAAGTACTAGAATTAGTTGTAGTAATTTAGGTGGTTAGAATAGCACAAGACAATGATCTTAATTAATATACTTTTTCTCTCAGGATTTACTGCACAACTCTATATAAAGCTACTGTGGACTCCAATCTGTATCTAAACGTGGAGAGCTGAAGGAAGCTTGGCAATTGAATGAAGGTAGCCGAGCGAGGATTTCACTCGCTCGGTTAATTTATTGCCCCTTTCTTTGCAGTTATGCTACCATACTGTAAACAAAACACTTAGCAATAAGCAGACTTCAAATCAAAAGTCTCTTATTCTGGGGAGTGATCTAAGTTTAAGAGAGGATGAATCACTAGGTTCAAAGGTAGTTAGATTGCTATACAATTCTTTTCTTCTTCTCTGAATGTGCAAATTAGGACAAACCGAAAAGTAGGACAAATGAAGCGTGTAAGTTCTTCCCTTGACTTCAAAAGGTTAGAGTCCCTCTAGATATATAATATTTTATCTACCATATCATTCATAACAGACAGAGGAAAGAAATTGTAGTTTTGTCTGGCTTGCTTTTGAGAATCCACAGACTGTAGTTGACGGAATGGGAACTTGAGAGTAGTATGGATATGATGTTAGGCTTGATTAAGGATCTTGATTTGCATAGAACTGGTGATGTAGTACACATGCAAAAGGACGGCCTTAGATTGTCTTATTTTGAAATCAAGGTCAGAAAGCAAGAGGAGTCAGCTTGACAACGAAGTTGACTTTGACAAAAACTAAATCTATCTGACCTTTGTAAAGAAGATCTATTATCGCAGAAAGAGTTGTTTACTAATAAAAGGTGAGACTTACTTGGTTAAGCTAGTGGCCTTAGCCCTTAAGACTGAGCGCCTAAGCCTTCCAACTTTCCATTGCATTTTCGTTCTTCTAGTTGCTTGTCTGATCTCAGGGTCAAAGAATTAAGTTAAAGTCTTCCTTGTAGAACCTATCATTTTGTCGAGTACCTCTTGTTAGGACAAGAAGGTTCTTGAGCTAAAGCTTTGAGGGTACGGTTTTTGGCAACATCAGAGGTATTGGATTAGATTTGTAGACTAACAAATGGTTAGCTCTATGAACTCAAAGTTACAGAGAATGGTCTTTCAAGAGATATCCGTAGTGTTCAAAGAAGCAGGGATGAAGTATGGTCCTAGACAAAGCTTAATATTTTAATATTTTTATTTTTCCCTAAATTAAGCTTAAAACCAGTTAATCTTTTGCTAGTTTCATTTTGGAGGGTAATGACAGCAAGAATTTAAATGGCAACGGAGCTAGTGCAAAGAAAATCTAAAAATCTTACATATATATCTATTTTGATAAGTATTTCCATTATAATAATAACTTTCCTTTTTGTTATAATAGGCTTCTAATTTCAGCCCATTCGCCAAGGTAATTCTTCATGCCACCTTGTCCCGAGCGCCCTGTAGATACTCTACTTTGGTTAAGTTCGATTTTGATGTCCAGGTGTAATTTTCAATATCACGGTGCACCTTTTTATCAGAGAGTTGGGGAAGCCGTAGTGGCTCCGTAGAAAAAGTTGGGACTTGAACCCGCTCACCTATGCGGTCTATCAGGTTCCTTCTATTGTACATGCTTTAAGGTCATCTTTAATCAATTGCTCCTTTAGACCTTCATTGTCTTTAATGTCTTCTATATCTTGTCATACATATTGTTATCAATACTGATTCTTCTACAAACTCCTTATAGCAATCAGCATAGGTACAACCATAATTCGAGACCTTGAGCGTCACGTTCGTGGCAAACATCTGGAGTTCTGGTCCCGAGATTATCGCCCTGAATGTGGTTGATAGAGCTTCTAATCTCTCCGTTGTCTTCGATGTCTTTGATACCTCCTCCTTAGTATTCTCTGTAGAACTACTTCACACCCAGCCCTCTTAGATACGACTTGCTACTGTAGAAGCTGTATTCATTTAGTTATTTAGGGTAAAAATAACAGTAAGAGGGTCAGTGACAATATGGGAGGTAAGTTGCATTTTCAGTTTAGACTAGGAATCGGAAGTCTCTATCTAATGATAATTCTGGGGCATATCATCCTTGGTTTTCTCATACTCGAAGGCTGTGTAAGAGAATTCAAAGAGGCTGCTTTCTCAATCAAATTGTTGGGCTTATAATTATACCCGTTTAGGTCAGCGCTGGTCATATTCCCGATCTTCTGTAGCTTCTTACTCTCGTATTATGGTGCTGGGCAAGAAATTAAGGTTACTACAAAACTTCCTTATAGTAGTATCGTATTAAATTTCGCTACAATAACGCACTTCTTATGTTTTATGTCATCAATTTGCGTAGTAATATTCTACAGCTCTTTCTTTACATCTTACTCCTTGAGATTACTTAGTAAATATATAGAGAATTGTAGTTAGGGCATCGCATGCTTTTAATAAGATGTATTGAGTTATTGTAAGCTAATTACTTAATCCTGCTTTAACAATCCAGCTCTTGGCAGTAAAATTAGTGATAGCTTAGAATAGTTGAAAAGCGAGTTGCCTTAATTTAACTCTAAATACGTTTCCTGATTCAGCTAAGATACCCAATTCGTTACTCAAATGAGACTCAAGTAGATTAGTTAATGTAAACTTTAGTAAAATTCTCAAAGTAAGCAAGTTGCTCAAATTAGCAAACAAGACTATCACAAAGTGCGGAATTCTTTTCTAAGATAAAAAAAACACAATACTCTATATATGTAAGACAGGCATCCTATGAGACAATTTAAATAGTGCACAAACTCTAAGAGTTTTGATTTTCCTAGCAATTACTCTCAAAACTCAAACTAAGTTTTAACCACTACAAGAATTGAGAACAATACTACTACACTGTCCCTAATGATCTACAGTCCCTAAAATACCGCTACCACTCTCACCCCTACTTCTAGTACTAGCAGTTGATATCAGAGTCGAAGTTGGAGCAGGCAATGTACTCGCAACAGTTATTGAAGACTCGCTAGGTTCAGGAGTTAGTGATCCAGCAAGCCCTTCATCAAAATCTGGATTCTCATAACCACCACCTTAGCATTGGTATCCCAATTATTCGATTTTTAATCCCAACATCGATCAAGGCAAAGATACCATGTGATAACGACACATTTCTAAACATAATATACTCAGGGAACGAATCATAAGCAGCATGGGCAGAGTAGCTAGTGAAAAATCTGTATCGTTTGACGTCCAAGATATTGTGTTCTGCGTGTATAGAGAAGTTGCTTCAACTGAGTTAATAGGTGCTTGATCGAGGAATATCTGTCCTAGACATATAGTCCACCAGAATATATACCATTTTCATTTATCGAAGCACTGACGTGAGTAATGGCGTGTCCCTAGTTTGTACGGCCAACAGAATGACCTGGAAAATATTGTATCAAAGATTAAAACCCCCTTCTCATCGGTTTCTTGAACTCCACGTAGAAATGTAGTCGTCAAACCCACTTATGTGGCGTTACAAGACCAAATATCAACAAGAATATTGGTCGCTAGTTTGCAGGTATTGACATCCATGAATTGTATTTCGAGATACAGGAACTCTGAATACTTGGTTGATCGGTAACGTTGAATCGAATGTGCTCGCCTAAAACATAGTTTTTATGATTTCCCCCGAGATTTCTAAATTCAAAGGCGAATAGTGAAACGCTGATTACAACTGCGGCGATTGAGAAAAGCCAGCCATTTGTTTTAGGATAGACAATATTGAGATACATCTTAGTTGTTTTTGAATCCTTAAGATGTTAGGAAATCTGGATCATCAATTATTGGAATCAAATAGCCGTTGAAATAAGTACTTTACTAGTTATATATATATAGCTGGCCACGAGGCAAGAAAACGAATTCTAGACAATGTGAGCTACTGGATCGAGCTAGTGTTTGATCTAACATTTTTACACAATTCCTAGTAAATAGAAAACTATTTGTATACATCATTGTACAAGTAGCGCCAATAATGACCTCTAAAGTTTATAGAGTAGCTATCGAATGTTACCCGCAAACAGCTCGCTTACACTCGCCTATTAGTTACAGAGAATAGGGGGGAATAGGCGACTTAGCAATCACACCTTCACTTAACTTAAGTAACTCACTTCCTAAGCAAAACAATCTCTAATGTGACGAGTATGCTAAACCCGAATAATGTGCCTCAACAGTTGACAGATCAGACTGACTTGGGAATCGTGGTGTTGGATGGAGCATGGGTGATTGACGGCCTTTTTTGCTATATTTATGAATAGAGATTGATGATTAATCAATTGCGTTAACAGATATGTTGGACTGGATTCAGCTGTTAATGTGCTTGCTACTTTTTTTGTGTGTTGCTGAATTTGCGACTTACTTGAATTTAGTATAATACCTACCTAGACTAGTTTGATTTGGGCAACTTGAATTAAATGAGTGATGTATCTCCTCTATTGTCATTAACCCTCTTGCTGTCATTTCCAACCTGAATAACTAACTACACTACTCGCAGCTTGTTTCCACAGATCTGGAGCTCTCCCTGTTTCTATACCGCGAACCATATCTTGTGCAGCATCCGTAGTTCGGTTCAGAGTGTCTCCAGTGTTCGGGCACATATTCCATAAAGTCCCGGTGACACGGATGGGCACGCTGTCTGTCATTGATCGTCAGAGCAGAGGGAAACTAGGGGTATGAATCAGCTCTGCGCCTCTGGAATAGATTAACCGGTGAAGGGACATCTACATACCTCTAAAGGCCTTGACAAGTGCATTGTATGTATCAGGTGTAACGGTAGTGAAAGCTCTTTCTGCAATCAGAGATATATTCCCTAGAGCATCGATTGTAGAAGACGCAGCAGTGTAGTAGTAGGATCTCTTTGGGCAATTACTGCTGAATAGCCAGGAGCAATTAAGCACGGCAAAGCAATTGCAAGCAATGGTAGGAGATGCATAATTGCTTGGACAAAAGACAACGTTTCTAAAATAAGTCAGCTCATAAATAGCATAGATCTTTTGGAATGTGCTTACACGCAATTTGTATAGGTGTCGGTAAAATCTATGAAGCTGCGAGGTGCCGTGTTGTAGAGTAGGGAGGGAGATGACTCCGACTTGTATTCCTTTCGAACTCTCGATAACAACGAGCGATAACAGCGTGTGCCAGAGATGAGCTTCCCAAAGTAGCCATGGGATTGACATTACACATCCTGGTGCCCTAGTTCTTGGTCTCAATGAGTATATAAAGCTGGAAGCCTGGAAAGAGAGAAGGAAATCGAGGATTATACTTACAATTTTGAGAGTGTTGAGAGCTCCGCACATGTCTGGTCCCACTGAGATATTCCCAACTGCCCTGAACCTGTGCATAGAGTCTGGAAGAGCGTTGAGAGCAGTGATCGAGCTGGCACGTTGCTGTTCGAGTGGTGGGAGATCTGGTTTAAGATGGGTCTGGAGATATAATTGAAGGTTGAAGAGGGAGGATTTACTTTGGTAAAACAGTGTTATTGACGAGAAGACTAGAAGAAAGAGAGAAGTGGCGCTGAACAGTACAAGTACAGTACTTTCGCGCCTACCTTACTTGGATGAAATTCTGCCGGGCGGTAGGCCTAATTCGGCAACGTGACCTTTGGACTATGAGGTACGAAGTACTTCGTAGCTCTTTCTGTACTGGCCGTGGCCGTTGCAAAACTAGATATCTTCGCTTCTACGACAATACTAAGCGTGTGTGTGCCAAAAGGAGGGAATAGTCCTCTCTCTTTAAAAAAGGTGAATAGTTGAATAGATCAATATATTGAAGCTACACCAACTAACAAACTAAAATGCTATGCGATGTAATGCCATGCTAACAGCCCTCCAATATCCCAAGTCTTTATTTGTAATGTCTAGCTCGTTTTCGTTTTCGTTTCCTGTTTCTCAAATCATGTCCTAGCCATCCTTCCCTTCCCTGATATGCCAAATCATTAAAACAAAACGTATATATATTCATCAGATATCTGCTTCTGGGATTTCTGGTTGCCGGCACCGGTACTGTTGGTGTCCCTTGAAGCGGTAGTACGCCTGATTGGAGTGCGGTTTTCACGAGTGAAGGAAAAGGCTTCCTTCGCAAGGTCCGTTTAGTCTCCGAGGGCTGTGGCGACAATTATGTGCGATCTCGGAGGAAACGATAAGTGGGACCGTAGAGATGGTCGACCAACCAAGGCTTCAGAGGATACTGGCGAGGAAAGCCAGGAACTCTAAAGCCTATACACAACCTCGATGATCGTTCCCATTAGTACAGACGTATTTTGTGTCCTCAGCTAGGAGCCGGGGGCACTGTTCTCTTGTTCACCTAAATGGCAAATCGCTGTTACTCATCCCCAAATCTCCAGGGTCGTGATGGTGTAATGCTCCGTTGGCATTCACAAAATCCGGTATACTTCTTGGAATTCCCGTGCCACTCATACCACCAAAACTACTTCCACTGCCCTGCCTGATAGGAGGTCTAGGTCTCCCAATACCCATGTGATGATTCCCATCGGCTTTGAAGTCATTGTTAAATGTATTGGGGCCTGGACTCCCGTTCGACATTGCCGTATTTTGAGAAAGATCTGGGAAGCTGAATTCTGACATACCCGGGTATTCCATGGCAGATGTCATCATTGGTGGGGTAAAAGGGGAATTATCACCACCGCCATGAGAATCCGCTGACGGCGAAGAGAGGTCCTCCAAACGTTTATTTTCGTACATGTTGGACAGACCGTGACTTGGAAGAGGCATTTTAAATTCGCTTGTCATTGGGCCACCGTTGTTTGCCATATTCTTGTATTCATTATTGATCTCGTTGTAGTCGCCACCAGCGTTGTGCATACCTGTGGGGACTCCCATCCCGGCATTCCCGAACCCATCGAAGATATCAATATCTGCCATTTGGTTTGGCTTGTCTGGAACTGTTTGTAGCATGGGGTTAACAAGTCGCGGCAGTACATCATGGACCTTCGAGAGCAGAAGTGGGAGGAAGCGATGATCGCCGCGGCGCAAGACCGAGAGTAGAGTCATGAATTGATGAAGATAATCGCGGGGGCCGAGAGAGAATGGATCAGGGTTTGGAGGAAGAAGCGACAGGACGTCTGTGAGTGAGCAAGCCACATCAAATAGTTTCTCAATCTGTAGAAGATTAGCCAATGCATAGCGATAACGAAGAATTAATTCTTACAAGGCCAAGTCCGTGAACCTCCATACTCTGTTGCGAAAATTGGGAGGTCATTGAGACGAGGTCCCTCGCAATTTCAACAGGATACTGGAATGTCATGCTTGGATCATCATGATTAGAACTCAAGCAGCCATTTTGAATGCTCAATTGCCAGACCATTGTACGAAGCCATTGCTGGCTTGTCCGCAAGTCAGCAGTCTGGTTCTCAGTCGCATTTAGGTATGTAGGCAAAGCGTCGGAAAGTTGTTTCTGTAGAGCCGCGAGATATGATGGCGAGCAATCTGTTCGTGTCTTATTCCATAGAGCGACAAATCCATCGTCAAACGGTCGGAAAAGAGTGACCAGGTGGATGAATCCATGTAGGTGATGCGATTGAGTATCAGAAGGATCGTCAGCTTGTTGTGGGAGTGTTATTGTCGCTTGAAGAGAGAGAGGTCGATGACGTTGAAGTGCGTATGCTCTGTAAATTATTAGCATAAGGCTGGCAAGTGAAGAATTTGAGAAAAAGCGTACCTTTCGGTCACAAACAGTAGCCAATACAGTCTTCGTCTCCTCGACGATTCAATAACATCGTATTGTAAGTATGTCTCCTCCTTTTGCATCCCTAAGATATGGGCTAGTGTTGTCGCCTCGCGCAGATGGAACCAAGCCTTGTTGTGTAGGTCGAGTCCAAAATAACATCCGAACAGGAAAAAACTTGTCACCAAGCTGCTCAGAGTTGGGGATTCGAGATGATCGTATGATTTCCTGACGCGCAGAGTCTCCTCCATCAACATTGTCCCCGAGACTAAATTTGCTCCAGGTAGCGCGTCGAGTCCCAATGGATCACCTGGTATGCCCATTCCCGGCTGGATCATCATAAACGCGCACAACGAAGTCATCAAACAGTATGTATCGACGTTCTGATCCGCGTACAACGCCTGCTGTTCCAGCCTCCCTCGGTGCAGAATTGGCATCGTAGGATACATATTATCGAAGAAGAACGCGATACATTCCTTGATCATCTCGGCCGTGAGGAGGCCTGGCGTAGGCGCCAATGTCGGGCTACATGGTGGGCTATTGATTCCGTTGAGTCGATTCGCGACTTTGGATGAGAGTGTGGTCTGTCGTTGGGTCTCGCGAAGTTCGCTGATCACCTTCGCTCTCGATCCCTTTGGTCCCTTTTTCTGCGGTATCGCATGGTATGTACACGATAGCTGCGCAGAGGAACAATTGCGGCACGGATTCACACCGTCGCACTTCACTTTTCGACGATGGCAGGCGTCACAGGCCCTCTTCACCGATGTCGACATGGCGTCCGACTGCAGTCGATATATTTTGCAACCAAGACCCGCTCTCTGAGACAATGTCCTCGATACGAGGTCGAATTTCTCGATGGCGTCAGGTTTTGGATATGGCAGTTCGGGACGTATTGTCGCACAGCGTATATGGGGTAGTGGAGTTGCGATGGTGTTCGTGGAGAGTCGCCTGGAGTACTTATTCGGTCCGTATATTTGATGCTGGCGGAGACAATGCACTCATTTCACGAAATGCGGGGATGAGGCAGAGGGTGTCGTAGAAGGCCGTGGTGGGTGAAGCGTGCACTCGGCGGTATTATTTTGGGGGGTGACGGCTGAAGGTGGAAACCGTAGGAAACAATGGTGTTGGTATGACCTTGGGGGGTCAGGATGTATGTGGATGAAGGTGGGATGAAATGTTGGGGATGGAATGTTGGTTATGTTGTCGGCGACGACGACGACGATGAGGATGATGAGTAGAAGAAGACGTGAAGAAGGCGACGACGACGACGACGACGACAGGCGTTGATGGTACAGGTAAGGAGACTATTTGCAACGCCTTGTAGGTAATTGAAATTGGAGGCAGCGCAAGTTGCACTGTAACGTTCCGGCTCACGAGAGCGCAGACGGGTGTGCTGGGAAGATGCTGCTGGAGGATGTGGACATCGGAACGGGGGCAGCGAGGGCTGGCATGCGCCTATTTCATTGGCTGATGGGTCCGGGCTACAAGTTTCTCAGTGCTTCAGCAGGGTCAAGTAGCATTATTCGGGTATTGTAGGCAAGCTGGAGCTGGGCCTTCTGACATGAGCACCGGCTGAGCAAGGAAGTCACCGCATCGTATTTGACGCCACAGGAACACAGAACACGGCACAGAATCAGGTCACATCCTCCTGCTTCTTCTCCTCTCCAAAACACAAACTCCCTCAACAAAGTCTACATCGTATGTACTTCCCATCATCCTACGACCTCATTCTACAAGACTAGGGAACTAGGTACGGTATATAATAAATACTTTCCTTCCAAATACCGAGGCAAAGCTAAGTGAAGTACCGACTGTGCCACTAAGCCACATTCCTCGTCGTACTGCACAACTTTCTCTCATTGCAGTATTATTGACCAGAATGCCCTGCTCGAGTTGCCTCCAACTTTGCCTCAAAAGGGTCAGTCGCCGGGTGTCTGCACCTATAGCCAATCGGAGGGCTGTGACCGATGCAACGGTCTGAATGAGGTTTGGTTTTGTTCTGGCTCAGCATCCAAGCGAAGCCAATCCCTCGAAACACAGCGCTTCTTCGTGTCTTCTGCCGTTCTTCCATGCCCACTCCCCTTCCCTTCTCTCAGGGCCTCCAACGCGTTTATGCGCTGGTGAGGCCGCAATTGGTTGGTACAGTAAAACTACGGTACGGTTGGCTCTATGCCGTTGGTCCAGTTGCATGCACTCACACGACTCATCAAATACCTTGGTGCGAACTCTATGAGGAGATTGGGAGTTTTAAACGACCTTGATGGGATGGCATGATGAGCAAGTTGGAGAGGGGACGAGGCGATGAGCAGCCAAGATGAGCGAAAGACTACATCATCTCGCACCACGCACCACATACCGAATCCCGATAAAAGTAGCATGAATATTCAATAATAACAATTAACAACGCCTCCTAAGAAATGCCAACATTGCGGAGTTCATGCCCAGCTCGCTACACTATCTCAGTACGGCCAACGACAAATATCAAAAATAATTTAAGTCCTTTCATCCGGTTTCGAAGACCTCCTGTCGCCAGCACAACTTCGTCACTGACTGGCATAGGACGCCAAATCTGTTGCTCGTAAGGATTGAGCAAACGGTGACATTATGCAAAAAGCTTTTCTTTCCACCGAATGCGTTCTTACGCGTTCGTTCATATGGAGTACCTCCCGCTCCCGTACCTATTGAACTTGACTCAAGGGCATTCCCAACTTCCCAGTGGCGTTAGCTCTACGGACTCGGAAGTCCTACCGGTAGTGCTGGTGTCCCAAATTCTGCAGCTGCAGAAATACTTCAGCCACCAACATCACATGACACGTCATTAAATAGCATGAAACTGCCACCGCCATTGCACGCCATGTTCCCGTTTGAGGATATAGAAAAGGCCCGATTCAAAGATCTTTCTCCAGCAGAACTCCCGCTGCACAAGAGTGCGGAGATGAGGAGTTAAGTTGAGGGGGTGAAGTGTGGAGGGAAACTCTCGCATATAATCAAAGTTTGGGGTCTTGACTGAATGCATGTGTAGTCCCGTGCTTCTGGGGAAGAAGACTCGACGACAGCTTCTCGGTAGCTGGCTAGCCGTGATCTTTCGGCTTTCAGCTCTTATTTGGGTACTTCGTATTTGAAAGAGTCTGCCCCAAGCTGTAGCGTTGTAGTACAGATCTCGAAGCATATGGGATTTATCTATGTCGTATCCCGTGCCTTCTCTCGATTTGTCATTTTTCGGCTTTCTTTGGGAGTGCCGTGTATCTAGTATCCAGGCCCCTTTCACGTGTGCTCTGATAAGCAAAGAAAACCGAATACTTCCTGCTGTTTTCATCTTTGAACGGAATTTATCCATTCCTTCTCCATCTTCAAACCTAACTTTCATTTCCTTTTTAGGTCAACAACTGCCGGGCTTACTATAACAGGCGCATAGCTATAGGACTAAGAGGGCTAAGAGTCTAAGTTAGGTCTAACTGCAAAAAGCAAGTCACGGGACATTACACCTAAACACAACACCAGATAATTCGTTACGAACGTCCAACATCTTCCTATACCACCACACTTATCCTTCATTTCCCGTTCAAGAATTCAAAATAGAAAGTATTTAGATACACCAAGAACCGAGACCGCCGCAAACGCCAATCCCCAATCTCTGTCATCCCTCTGTTCATCTCATCGAGTCCATCTCCACAACACCGTTACACCACAAAATCGCTCATGCATGCCACACGGGATACCCCAAGATAGGCTTCATCCCCATCTCTATCCCAGACCAGATCAACCTTTCACATGCACAGGAATAGGATCAAGCCATTGATATCAGGGGATCCAAAGCACGCAACTCACCCCGCCATGCAAGGCTGCAGCCGCTTGCATGCTTACATGGAGAAGGACCGATAGAATAGCCTTCGTGCCTGGTTATCGCTTCCTTCGGGAGGAAGAGGCTGGGGGTCGTTGTCTTTGTTCAGGGGTTGTACGGTCATATGTATTAAGTACATCATTGAGTACCTTCCGTACTTAGGTACAGGTACTTAGCGAGCGTTGTGTTAGCGAGAAAGTCATTTTTCTGATAGCTCACCAGCTTGTTGCTGCTACTTTTTGCTGTGAGTGACTTAGAGAAGAAAATTGAGACCGAGATCGAGATGAAGAACAAGTTTGAAGAGACTACAGCTCGGTTTCCTTAGAGAGCAGTTGTACCCAACTCTGTGATGTACGGCTGTAGTAATTGCACATCAAGAATCCAATAGCGGATAGTCAACGCAACTTCCACAACTAGATACCACAAATTCACCTCAAAATATCATGTGGCCCTAAATAATAATCATGCGCATGCTTGGATCTGTACAACTTAAGCGAGTTACTCAAGTCAATTAAGTAATTCCGCAACTTCATAAAAGACATTAGGACATTGTTTAGCACTACCAATAAACTCGTTAACAAATATTCATCTCTACCTCCTTTAAGTATTAGCACACTTCTAAAGTATTTTAGACAATGCGTCTAGAGGGAATGTAGACCTTTCGTTGGTCGAACAAATATATCCAGAGTGCATTGACAGATGAAAGAGTAATGATATGTGCCTTGATGGCGAGGAGGGGTAAGAGCTTTGGATGCTTTATACTGGTGGTAAGTGAGACAAGTACTTGTCTAGCTATAGTGATAATCTAGTTTACCAGAATGAATTCTATCTATAGAATAACAACAAGGGGACAATTGACAACATATATCGAAACCCCTACTAAGAGACACAGAAAGCAATTAATTTAAAGCCTTATTTAAAGAGTATCTCTTTGGTTCTATTCGGTATGGATGATTAGAGAATCGAAGTTCTAAGAATGCTTGGTATGGATCTGGCAACTCTTTGTTTAATGTTGTATAGCTGGGTTGCTTTTATCTACATTCCGAATATCTTCGAAAGAGTTGTCTAAGTTCTCTTTAATGGTAGGAGTACTAGTAATTGGTAGCTTCGCAAATCTAGTCATTATAACCTGCTTAATTGTGTAATTAATATCCCTTTTATCAAGCTGCTATAAATTTCTATGTAGAACTACTTGTTTACTTTCCTTAAGCTATAAACCTATATAGAACAACCTAAAGACAATTGAAGTAGTCTTAACTTAGAGACTTCGAATTCAACCCAATAAAACCTTTTAATAAGTGGTACATATTGTTAAGAGGATAGAAAATACAATCTTAATTAGCTAAATTAGCAATATACTCTATATGCGATCAAACGAAGACTTCAAGTATCTCAAAAGCGAGGACAAAGATCCAGAACCATTTGTCCTAGAAGACGGATTATACATAGGTAATGACTTAGTCTTACCCGAGTGAACTCCTTCTCTAAATTATAACTGCCATTGCAGTTGTCTCACACAACTATAAAAATTCGACTCGAGCCTCGAGTCTAGCCACTTGTTCTAACAACAAACACACAACACAATAGTAAATATAAGATTCAAAGAAAGCTTAAGTTTAAATTCAGAACCGTTTACGTATCGATAAACACAAATTCCATAGAAACAACTAAGAAATTCAACCCAAAGCAGTAATACTTTACACGAACCCACTAAATGCTAAGGGAAGGTTACGGGAGCTTTTGTAAGGAACGGTGCAAATATTCTAGTACAAAATAGGGCGCTACTTGCAAGTAGGCATAGAAATACTTAACCCTCTAAAGATATAATACCTGTTACCTCTACAGCAGCAATATAAAACACAGCAATAGTAAACATTAAATCAAAAATATAACCTAAGATAAGTAGGAAAAGAATAAGAATTGAATAAAATTATTATTAGAGCTAGTTCTATTGTCACATCTAAAGATTATTAATTAAGCGAGTTAGGTGTAGAAATGGAGTATCTACAAATGTTACTATTAGAAGAGTGAACTCAAAAGTAAGAGAGGAGGAAATAAGAGGTAAGAAGAACGAAATAATCCTACACTACGTACAATATTTCGAGAAACTCTAGGTGCCTGCTAATAATCACCCTATGCTTGACCAACAGTAAAGACAACAGGACCAAGGCGATTAATCTAGTTCTTAAAATACAAGAAATGATTAGTTACCATTTACTCCTTCCCTTCTGAACACACTTCTTCTCCCTTTAAAACTCACCCCAACATCTACGATAAACAATATCTTTCTAGTACAATCACCTAGATATAGTTATCATTCTCCTTAACTAGTTTACAGTGTACTATTAATCAACTTAATTACACTCTCTCATTCTAGCTCTACCAATTCCAGAATTAAATCTATACTCCATAGTACTAAATATTATTATCCCTCTTCTACCTCCTAAAACAATAGCAGGGCAGTAGCAACAACAAAAGCAGCTTAGGAAGGAGTAAATGTATAAACAACGTACCGAAAACCAAATATCAACACAGTATTAATGGAACCCATAGCAATTAAAGATACCATATCAGAAGAGGTGATCTAAGATAAGTGGTTAGTAATAATTATATAAAATCGCTGTTATAGTCTCTACTGTTGTCACTTAAAATCTTATTAAGCGAGTTATTAGGTATATACCTCCTTCCCCATCCAACACGTTATCCCTTCTGCTAACCCCCTCCCCTAAAATTCATACCCAACATTTCTTCATCTTTAAAAGTAGAAGTGGCCTACACACCGTGTGATCGATACGACAACTCATACTCAGAGCTATCTCTCCAGGTTCGAGATTTGCTACCATTATGTTTGGGAGATTAAGCTAGCCTCAAGAACTTAACAATGAATACCTAAGTTAGTATGTAAGACAAAAAAGATATAAGATAAAATACTAGGAATGAATTCTACCTAATATATAGTGGAACCTAACTTAAAAACATTCTCCTCTTATACTTACCTCCCCTAACAGTACATAAGCAGAACCTGGATCGGCTCGTAAGAATCCAGCTCCGGTCAAGAACACAAATAGTTCAACACTTTAGCAAGTCAAACCTTCGAGAAATAGCCAACTTAAGATTTAGAGTTAACCTGCATATTCAGCTCATTTAGAGAAATTTACCGAGAAAAAAAATCAAATGAACTTGTTATTTCCCTTCCTGTTGTCACTTTTTTCCTGGGAAGACAGGAAATTAAGCGAGCTATAATATACTTCCTTTTCTACGTGCTTATGTAGATTTTTAGAATGTTAGCTTAGCTTAAGGAACATACTTCAATAAAGTTAGGTTTTTTATAGGGAGACTGACAGTCAGCTTAGTACTGGAATACAGCCGCGCTACCATGGCTATAGACATACCCACACTAGAACGTCTGTATGAAGCTGATGGGAAAATCTTTGTAACTTTACTTGATCTCTTAAAACATGTTTTAGAATTTACGACAACCCATTGCGCAACCACTACAACTATATTTCCCAAATTGAGTAACTCGAAACAATCCAGAAACTCAATTCAGTAATGGTTACATTCCCAATAAACTTTTATTAATTTCCATTCCGTGAATATCTTCCCTTTTAAATTCCCCAATCCCACCCCTAACATAACACCACTTATCACCATTATTACCACCCTCTCCCTTCCACCCTCCCACCGCCACAATCACCACCCCTCCATCAACCCCAATCCAACATGCCCCTGTAAAAACTCACTTAAATCCGCCTCAAAGCTATCATTAGGCAACCCCCCATTCCCATCACCATTCCCACTCCCATCATCTCCATCATTCCAACTCAAGCTAGATACTTCATCCCCATGATTCCATCCCATGCCAGATACTCCAGATACTTCCCCTTCACTACCAATCCCATTAACGTCCTGAGATTGAGACTGAGAAGGAGAAGTAGTAGTTTGTTGCAGATGATCAACAGCTACATTACTTAGTAGATTTAAACTCTCTGTGTTTAATCTTTTTCTTTCTTGTTGGTTTGAAGAACGAGGTGCAGAAGTATGACCAGAGTTAGAAGCAAAATGAACAAGAGCTGGATCTAAGAATCCTGTGTTTGACGTATGTGTACTTCCATTTCCAGAAACAGAAGAGTTACCAAGTGTCGAACTCGAAAGGGGAGATCCAGTAGATCCATGATTATGAGATTGAGATTGGGAAGATGGAGTACTTGTACGTTTAGAAGAAGGGCAATCAAGACCATCCTGCTCACGAGGCATGTTAATTTCATGACAACTGGCAAAGCCAAAAGGATGGCTCACAGCAGCGCTCAGAAACCGTTCCTGACTACTCATCGCACTCAATGGTCTAGTTTGCGCTTTCTTAGCCCGCATTGGCAAGGCTACTTTTCGTAAAGCTTCTAACCATACCTTGGCATGTGGCCATGCTCCTTCAAGTCCTGTTAGTACTTCGAGTGATCGTTTTAGCATCTTTTCGGCTCCTGATGCGAGAGTGGGACATAACGTGGGCCATTTCCAAAGGTAGGATGCTAACGAGCCACAAATGTAGGTGCAGAATACTAGCATTGTTGGGTAGCCTTCTTCGTTAGAGTGGAGTGTGAAGAAAGTGTCGATTTGTTCGTACAGGAGACCGAGATTGGTGAAGAGTTCGAAGGAGACGGTGGCCCAGAAGTTGGGCGGTGCGGGTGTGGAGGAGTTGTTGTCACTGGACGCAAGAGCAGAACGCATTATGCTTTTTGCTGGTTAGCTGTGGAGTTTATTGGATGGAATCCCCTTACTCTTCAAGATATATGCGACGGATGACTATGTTGTTTAGTCTTGTTATTGTCACGATTGACAGATATGCCTAAACAGTAAGTTATAGCGCTTAAATCATTCAAAGCACCACTCACCAACTCCACAGCCTCCGCCTTATAACCCCTGAAATTCCATATACTCCACCGATGTCTGTCCGGAATACTGTCTTCAAATATACGCACCGCCGTTGTTAATGTCATATACTCGCTCCACTCCTGCCACGGCTCTTTCTCTCTCTCAGTCCGACAGGCTCTGCGGGCCACTTGTCCCCATAAATTATGCACTTGAATTAGAGTTCCGAAGAGAGAACGAGCTTTGAGAGAGCATAGTGATGGGTTGATCTTAGCCGCTTGTGTACCACACAGGGCTCCACGTTTTGTAGGAATACGACCGAAGGCGAAATCGGATTCTTCGCAGGGTAGAAGAGTGGTGATATCGGTGCGTGTGAAGGATATGGGAGCATTGTGACCGGTATAAAGATTATCATGGCCTAAAATTTGAGTTATGAAAATCAAAACGAAGAAGTGACTTACATTCTATACACCAGAAAGTCCTCCGAGCAACTTCTGAATCGACGACGTTGTCGGCGGTTGCGTTTTCAGGAAGATTATACGTCTCTTCTCTATGCAGTCGAAGAATCCCAGCCACTAAATGGTGTTAATGGGTGACAGGTATTGTGGGATGAAAGAAAAGTCATACTTCTTACAGCAATACCCATATTTATCTATGTAACTATCAGAAATTAAAGGAAATAGGCTGGGGCTATAGAGCATACCGAGCTTCGATTCCTTGCGCCCCTTCCCCACTCCGCAACACCGAGTAAGAAGAATGCTTGTGTCCGCTCCAGCGTAGGTTCATACATCTCATCCGGTACAAGCTGACTAGCCAAATTGATAAAATGCTCACTAGCCTTACCTTCTTCTCCATACCGTCGGATGAGACTGGGAGTAAAGCGAGCCGAAATGCTGAGTTTTGAGAGAAGTAGGAAAGGACTGATTGACCGCCTATCTTTTGCTAGGCGTTCGAGAAAGAGAGCTTTGGGCATAAATCCTAAATTACATTGTGTAAGTGGTGATGTTAGACATGAGAAATGCCATCAGAACTGACCGAGTTGGATGCATGATGTACCAAACATTTTGCATCCTTCCACCAGCTCATCATATGGTGGAAGCAAATCCCATGGGTCCTGAGATGAAGAGGCTGATGATAATCTTGGGTCTATGATAGAAGGTTGGACCTCGACCTTTCTGTAGTAGATTTCTATGTCAGTACTCTAACATGATATCTTCCATCCACTTTAGAATTGGAGCTGCTTTAAAGGGGATAGATCTCGCAGCAACACGCCAGAAGTCACTAGATGTCAAATGCTAGAAAACTCACGGTATTGGCACTGACGACTGCTGTTCCTTTACTACAACCCCACTGGGATTCGTCTCAGAGAGCTTGACTCTCTTCCTCCGAAACTACAACACATAGTATCAATATTTATTCCTACAGCGTCGGGGAAGCAGAAGGGATAATTTACCTCACGATCAGTATCGTGTCTACCACGAGCAGCAAACACACTAAACGCTGTCAGCTCCCTCATATGTTACTCCAACACACGAAGGGGAAAATTATGTCCATCTCACCATTCAGCAGCAACTTGCGGGCCTGCCCCTTGGCAACTCTGACATGGTGGCTGCGCGTTCTCATGAACACATTTACTTCTTAGTCTCCGGCATCTATGTACCAATCGTCAGCCACTTCATTTGCAATATTCTATTCTAAGGTTTGAGAGCCGATAAATCTAATAAAAGAGTTTCTAATAAGGAAGTTAATCTTGCCTTCGACATGCAATGGGAGCTCTCCTTGTAGGCGGTGCGCTGGGACCGGCAAGAGAAGCGGGTGTGGCTTGAGTGTTGCTATTACCGTTTGCATGAGCGGAGGTCGAGTTAACAGTATTTGATACAGGAGACGGCTGATTATTTGGAGGGTTTTGTTGCGGTACAGGCTGTTGTTGCCATCCCTGGTGTCCCCAGTTGAGATGGGCGTGGTTGTGAGTAGAATTTGCCGGTACGGGTTGCTGCGGTTGAGGTGTTGGGTTGTTCAGGGCATTTTGGTGTGAATGCTGACTCTGGACACCGCCGTTACTTGAAGACATGACTCTAGCGGGCAGGAAGTGGCATCTGGTGTTTGGCAAACGGGCAAATCAATGGCATGGAAATGCCGTGTTCTCCAAGAGATGGTAAAACGTAAGAATTTTGTTCTCGGCGGACAGTGGCTGGGGGTTTGCGAGGTTCCTACTCCTGCTTCCTTGTTCGTCCTCTCATATGTACGTAGAGTGCTGTACGCTCGTGTGCGTGCTTTCAGCCTCTCTCTCTCTCTCTCAAACAGAACATACGGGCAGATCATAGAGTTACTGACAGCCAAGAGCTTTCAGTACGACGTAAATCGTAATCAAGGAGCTGGATTAAGGTTGATGCCTCAACGCAGCCTACTTTTGACCCAAAGTCAATCCTAGCCCAGCGGTCAAACAATCAAGGCCCGCGTACACCTTGCCGCCATCGCAGACTGTGAGTGATATGATTGGGTTGATATACGCCCCAAATGCAAGGCTTGCGGAGGTGAGTCTATGAATGGGCACAATGGGGTGATGCCGGCCAGTCAGGCCCGGGAAGTCAAGGTTGTCACGGACAGCAGGGAAAAGCAATATGAAAGCCGGACAAGCGAGCCCCTTCGAAAGTATTGGATCCCTGTACGGTTGAACCCTCCGAAGATATATTTCCTCCTCGATCTCTGGTACAAATTTCAGATTCACATCGAGACTTCTAAATTCTAGCTTCATTATTTTCTGAAAACAATGCTAGACATTGTGTGGGAATAAGTGGAGTTACAACCAAACTTGGGTTGGTTTATCAAGCGAGTTAAATTCCGAGGCTTGTCTTTCTCAAACTCCTACAACGCGACTCTGTTTCTTGTTAAGATACCTGACGTCGTTCTCCTCGGATTCTTAACAATGCGCACATAACTGGGATTATTGTCTAAAACCATGAATCGATGATGGAGAGATGATACCAGGATCTATTACTCTCAGCTCCGAGTCAAAGCACAACTCAATTGTTCCAATTCTTCAGGAGCATTTCCGCCTTCGGACTCCTCACTTTAAAATCACAATCAAAATGCGCCGGATGACTACTCAAACCCGTACTAAACTTGACAGCAGGCTCAACAGGCTTCCCATCAGAACCAATCGGTTTACTAATATCAAGTGTAGCAATCAAAGTCGTTAACGCAATCCATACACTTGCTTGAGCGAGATGTCTTCCCACACATATCCTTCTTCCGAAACCAAATGGTCCTTGTAAGAAGGGCTCTCCTGCTCCTCCTTCAGACTGAGGCGTGTAGCGATCTGGGTTGAAGAGTTCGGGATCTTTGTAGATGGATTCGTCTCGCGACATGGCGTAGGCGTTGAAATAGACGTTTGTTCCTGCTGGGATGAACATTCCCTCGTAGACATCGTCCTTGATACTTCTATGTGGTATGCCAACCGGTGAGAGAGGTCGCCATCTCATGATCTCTTCGACGATGAACTCCATATATCTCAATTCCGGATTCTCTCTGTCTTTCAGGGAAGGTAATCTGTCGATTCCAATTACGCGATCTATGATTGAGCGGGCCTTGGAGAAGACAGATGGGTTGAGAAGGAGGTTGAGGATGCCGACTATGGTTGTTGTGTAGGTTGTATTAGAGCCAGCGATGAAAATTGAAGCTGCTGAGCCATTGATATCTTTCATTGTGAACTCGTTTGGGATGCCAGCTTTTTCGTTCGCTTCATGCTGTTCTAGCAGAGGATAGACAAAGGAGGAAGTCATCGCTCTTCCAGCTTTCTATTCACACGTCAGTCGAAATTCGGAAAGGGCAGATATATTACACATACGTATTCTTCTCTGACATCGGCAAAAGGAACATCGTGAAGACGCCTAATGGCCCAACCCCATTCCCTGGCATGCTTCAAATGCTGTGATCTCACTATCCAGTTCGGAAAATTGGCTAGGAAAGGAAAATAATCCACAACTGTAGCCCCAGGTGAGCCACCCTTCCCTGTAGCCATATTCGCATCGATAGCAATCTGAATATACGGATCATCGTCCCCAGACAGTGTAACCCCGAATCCAATCCTCAGAACAATGGCAGAAGCAAATCTCCGGAGCTTGCCTTCATATTGCGAAGGCTGCCTCACAATACTGTTAATTGCTTGCCGGGCTTCCTGCTCTTGTAGACCTTGGTATTGGATAACGTTTGACTTTGTGAACCCTTTTTGTAGCAGTGCTCTATGAGCCTTCCACCTCGCACCCCATGGTAGAAATGTCAATGTCAGACCCCATCCCATAACTTCGAATAGTACAAATCGCGGTCTGTCGCAGTAATTAGCCCCTCGTTTTGAAAGGAGCTCATCTGCAGCTTTGACACTGTTAAGAACGACAACATGAGTGTTTAGTTGTCGGAAGTAGAGAAGGTCGGAATCTGTGAAAACCCATTTCAGTAATGCTTGCTTTTCAATTTTATTTTTTTGGGAAAAGAAGAATCTGCGAGACATACTGTATTCTTTGGATAGTTTTTGGTAGTAGAGTTGTGGATTCTCAGAGGGAACGATTCTCATATGTCCAATTATTGGCTCGCCTTTTGGTCCTGGTGGAAGAGGATATGGACTCGACTTTCGTAGAGATTTCCATGATACCAAGATGATTGTAACAAGGCTGATGAGAGCAATGCCGAGGCCGCTTCCCAAGGGTAGCTCAGCCATCCTTCCAAGCCGTCACCCAACTTACTGTCGTGGACCAATCTCTGTTGGCAACTTTGTTAACGCCAATCAGTTGCAGATAGCACGAATTTGAGGCTCTCGATATAATTGATGCTTTTATCTTTGCATCTGAGTACATTGCTTAAGAATATCGAGAACCGCGAGCAGGTTCGTCCATACTTGCATGTTGCAATTGTAATCCCTCCACTTTTGCAGCCTCGCGCATATTTCAACTGCTCCTTGTCTGCATATGCAGCTTTTGGGCACAAATGCCGAAATGTATATTAGGTACGGCTATTTTGTGGCACAGTATGCCGGCTCCCCGAAGGAGGAGTCGCGATTACGGTAGTCTAATTAGGAGAGCATGCAATCACGATCTTATCACATGTTACAAGTATATTATATTTCCTATAACTAACTTTGCAGGTATACTCAAGGACTTCCATTTTTCATTCAACAAAATCATGTATTGTTTAACGAGTATTATCTATATTCCCATCGCATTACTCCTTACACATGACTATAATAAATAAAGGGGGGCGTTTCTGTACTAAGCGAGGTCCGCTGTAAGAACTTGTACGTACTACAAATCTGCAACAATCATTAATCTGCAGTAATATGTAGCTTAATACTATGTACTATTAATACTATTCGGAGGATTTTATACAAACTGGCGTAATGCAACAAAAGTATAAGTTGTAACTAAGTTCTATGCTACGAGCGCTTGCTAAAGACATACAACAAACCTACCTACCTGTGATATCATCGTAAGTCGGGACTAGGTTCTATACTGCAGTTTATAAACTGATGGAACTCATTATACATTATTGAGCCGTGTTGCGTTACTCAAAGCCAGGTGAGTTATTCAAGCCAGGTGAGTTACTTTGCCTAATTTCATAAATTCAAGAACGAATTCATAATTTCTGCTTCGACCATTTGAGTCGGTCTTTCTTGCAGAGTTGAATAAGAGTTATTATCATGCATCGTTTGGCTTGGTACCTATCGTCCGTCTTTATTCGGTGGTGTCCTCATATAAGTAATTGTTGTTGTTGTTGGGATAAGGTGGACAAGAGTGGCCGATACATTCAGAAGGATGAGTGTCCCTTGGTGAGCGTAAACTTTTAAGTCTTCTTGTTTTTATATTTCTGTGTACGCTATAGAGCTGATCAAAGAAAAAGAAAACAAAATATCAATTCAAACCCTTCCTCCACCAAATCTCCAACCTCCTCAAAGGAACATAAAGCAAAACCGATAAAACCCCAGCAAATTCATTCCCAAGGTCGCCAGTAATTTTAGCAATAGGACCCGTATACCAAGTCTCGGCCATGCTCGGTACAACCAAACCCCATGGAAGCAGTGCAGAAACAGCCGCTGCAATCCCAGGAGGTAGTAGACTCGGACTATTCCATCTAGCATGATCATACAACCTCGGATCACTCTTCCGAAAATACATGAATTCTAACATAATAATAACTACATAAGAAACAGACCAATATCCAATAAAATCAAGAAAACTACTTAAAGCAGTATAAAAATGTTCAACCGCACCAATTCCAATACCAATAATAATACCAGCTGTAATAATAACCCAGATGACTCGAGGAACTTTGTGTGCTTTTGGGATGAGGACTTGGAAGTCTACTGAGATTGTGTAGATTTCTCGAGAGCAGGTTCCTACGACGGAGAAGGCTAGGAGGATGAGGATGAATTTTCCGAAGTGGCCTAGGGGTGAGAGTATTGCTCCGAGGATTCCTCCGGTTGATGTGCTGTGGTAGCCTGTGAGCCAGGTGGGGTTGTTGAGGATTGCTCCTCCTATTGCGGCGCCGAATGTTAGGAGGAGGATTATCGGTGTGCAGAGACCGAGCATGCAGTATGTGAATAGACGCCATCTAAAAATCATTAGCAAAATGTGTCTAGTAACTAAAAGAAATCTGGCAAATATAATCTGTTTTTAAGAGATACTTGGAAAGTATAGAGATAGTGGTCGCTTACTTGGGAGCATCTGCCGGCATGTAAACACAGTAATCACCAACGACATTTCCCCATGATATCATATATCCAGCCATCAACGCAATCGTGTTAATTATTGCAGGTGCTTCAGGAGGCGGAGGGAGGGCTTGGGCTTTAAGCCTCTTGCCAGCGTATCCGACGGTAATGACTATGAGGACTAAAGTTGGAATCCATGCCCATCGTTGATATGTATGGAGAACATTGTAACCACAGAAAGCCATGAATATGGCAGGTATAATGATTATTACGATTCCTACTTCTTTGCTTATCTTTTCTGGATTCACTGTTGCTAAACATTGTCCACCGATGGAAGAGGCAATTACACAGAAGCCGCCTACAGTGAGCATTGTAAGGAGAGTGATGATGATGTTTGGCCAGTATCCGAAGGAATACCTTGACTGGACCTTACGTTCTATTAGCCGATAAATCCCATAATGAAAAAAAAAGAAGTCTAATCTCACCATTTGACGCATGCCTGTTCGAGGAGCAAATGTAATAATCCACGCTGGAGGGATACAGAAAAGGATAACGAAGAAGAATATTATCAAGAACGCATTGCGAAGACTAAGACCATAGAAGAAGGTAGGAACAATGCCAGTTCCAATCCTATAAGATAATTAGACAGATCTTCCTGAGTTTCTAAAAGGAGTACATACGGTAGTAGGCTCAACATAGAAGTTGAAAACACAGTGAAGACGTTGAGAAATCTCGTGTCTGTTCTATCTTCAACAGCGACAGGCGTAGCTCCTCGTATCTCAACTCCATGATGAAATAGACGGTCCCATATAGATTCCCCTTCTTCAGATAGAGGGGCGGAACCTCTTTCAATAGCCTCAGTATCTACCAAGGAGCTCTGGGCGTTCTTCTCGATATCTCTAGCCGTTGAGGATTCTGCTATCTCTTGGCGCAACATTATGAAAGGACCTTTTTAGTTGTACTGTCTCCAATGCTTCTTGAAATCATTTTCATACATAGATAAACATAAGGTTGTGTGAATTTCCTTTTATCTTACCCTGCGAGATAGGATTTGTTACCTTGGGTATGCTTACTATGCATTAGTGGTACCTCCGCACCCATCCTTGTAACTGCGTTAGGCATAAGGCTCGAAATGGTAACAATGTCGCTCATCTCCCAGATATCGAGATAAAAACCGGCAGATATAAAAAGCTAACCAGCTGGTTCTCTTATGCCTTGTACCGTCTGTTTCTGCAATACTAGACACTAGCTAGTACTGTGATAATTGCTTTGAAAAACATCATTTTGAATCGCTGTCTATTGAGATATAAGAGATAGATTTAAGTAGCTTACTTGATTTGCAGGCTCAATTAAAATGATATCTTACAAAACACTCTGTACGGTACGGAGGTCACGGCAAAAAGTCAGGAGACTATAGGGCACGTACCCTACAGAATAATTAATACAGGCTCCCGTTGCCTAGCCACAGCGTGATTATTTAGCGAGTACTTCGCACAGGGGGTGCTATAGGCTTCTGTGCCCCGGGAATAAACCAGAGCCCCGTAGCCTTTTGCTAAGCTATTATTTCCAGGGCGTTGTCTAGCCCTACAGGCTCTCGTTGACCAGCCACAGCGTGTATATTTAGCGAATACAGGGCAAATGGCCTATAGTCTCCTGACTTTTTGCCGTGACCTCCGTAGTTGATTGCACATTGTACTCATGCGCCTGCATATTTATGTCCGTTCCTGCTGTTTACTTCTCATCCCAGAAGGATACGTGAAAGAAAGTGGTGAGGTACTGGTAGCTGTAAATCGAGGAGGTTGAAAGGAGAACAGTCACATGTCTATTTTTCGGCTGTTCAAGTCGCGTCGTTGTCGCGAATCATCTACACCTTCCTCTACACGTCCAATTACTTCGCCAAGTCAGCTATGGATGTGCTCGCTGGAACATATGTAGACGTCAACGGCCATTTGGCTTGCTTGTTTCGCAATTACAGCATCCTTTGGACATGACCGCCGATGAGAACTACGTTCTTAACCCTCAAGGTCAGGGTCAGCAGTTGCAACTATTCCAGGTCTACTCTGGCCAAGTATTTCGGGCTTTTCCTTATAATCTATATACCCGTACGCTGCTCGAGTATCAGCATGAAGTAGGCCACATTGATTTTCGAGCCAAACCGATGAAGCAAGATGTGGACATCGAGCATTTTGCGCTGCTCGGTGGAGCTATGCTTGCGGGGAGCTCTCGAGCTTCCCAGTTCTGCTGAGGCTGCACCAGCTGGATTATCAGACCGCTCAAGCAATGTCGTTGCCATTTAGACAAAAACACCAATGACAAGACTTGGAGTTTCCTGGACTTGCATCACGAACTCAAAACTGTCTTCAGTCACGTTTCGTTTGCCGGCGGCAATATAATTGGCCCCGCCATCCCACCATTGTGCCGGCAAAAACTGACCATGTATCTCGATATCAACAATGTCAAACATCACAACACCACGATAACACACGACTTCTGTGGCAATATCTTCACTGTTTCTCATAGCGCCAGCACTTCATACAATGGCGGAAGAAACTCCTCGGACAATCTACCAACCACTCCACCCCGCTGTTCGTCCGCGACTCGACCCCGAATACATTACGTTCCACGAACAATACCTACAATATATTCCCTCGTCTGAATCAACCCCCTGGGATCCAGCCTGCCGTACTACAGCCTCGCCCTCAGCATTTGGGTCTTCAGATCAAGTCCCTATTGACAGCATACGCGACTACCCATATCGAAAATATGGTACTCCTGAGAGTATTGCTGAGCATCGAGAGGTTGACGATCAAGAAAAGATCCGCATATTTACGCCCCAACGCCTTCCACCCAGTTCTGGGTGGCCGGTGCTAGTTTGGTTCCATGGCGGTGGCTGGACAATGGGCGGTTTGAACAGCGAAAATAGTTTCCTGACGCGGATCTGTAGGGATGTACAATGTGTTGTCGCCAGCGTCAATTATCGTCATGCGCCTGAGGATCCATACCCAGCTGCGATTGATGATTGTTTGGAGGGCTACAAGTGGATAGTGTCTGAGCAAGGACTTAAGGTGTTGCGTATTGATGCTAAGAGAGTAGGAGTTGGGGGCCTATCTGCGTAAGTAACCATATTATGAAATTATGTATGATAGATAACTCAATTGAACGGATTAGTGGAGGAGGACTAGCAGCGATACTTTCCCTGAAGGTAGCACACTTAAACATCCCCGTCCCAACTTTCCAGTTACTTCTACTTCCAGTCATCGATAATACCGCTACCGCTTCCACGATCTGGGCTTCGAATGCACACGCTCCATGGCTCACACCCGCGCGTATGACCTGGTACCGTCGCATGTACCTCCCCAACGAAGAAGATTTGAAGAAATGGGATGTGTCGCCAAATTTTGCGCCTAAGGAGTTGCTTGAGAAGAGCCCAAAGACGTTCATTGCGGTTGCGGAATGCGACATCTTGTGTGAGGAGGGTAAGGCTTATGGGAAGTCGTTGAGCGAGGTTGGAGTATTGGTCGATGTCAAGGAATACAAGGGCAGTACGCATTCGCTGCTGATTCTAGACGGGTGAGTAAACCCCCCAGAGTACCATCTAAATTTGCTAACGGATTGCAGTGTTCTTGCTCGAGGACGACAGCTGGTGATAGATGCAACAGAAGCTCTCGTGCAACGATTTCATAAGTCGTAAAAGATACTCTTCTCCCGTCTTTCCGCCTCTTCTGTAGCCAGGCTCCGTCTTCGAGCTATCAGAGCTATCAAAACCTTGATCAAAGCCGAGCAGACTGCTAAAAATCACCCAGCAAGGAAACTTTCTTGCAGCTCGTGACTGATAGGAACGGTGCAGTGACAGTGAAATACGAGAAAGGATTTGAAATAACTTATGCAATTGTAGCGGTGACTGAACCATGGAGCATGTTCAGATCAGTGCCCTACAAGCTTTCAACAAAAGCATCCTTTTTAGACGAGAAAAATGGTGGTATGAGAGCGAGAGACCTCACGGGACATATCTTAGCCATCCAAGCCTAAAACTCTTCACGGAAGTGGAGGCACAAACCTGGAGATGGAGCATCCCATAAGAACAGTGGGCTCCTCGCCTACTTGTATCCCAAAAAGTCATCCCCCGAGAGAAAAGGTCACGACCAGGAGAAAATTCGGCACAACGAGAGAGTTAAGTCGTCGCCAAGGCTACAAAACATAATGATTGGTAAGAATGCGCGCCGACATGAGCGGTACCTTTTGTTTTCTCGACTGATTTGGCGGCGTTCCTGATCTCAACTCACACTACTGTGGGCAGTTCTGCAGGTGTAAGTCTTATTTATGCCTCGGCTCCTGGGAAGGGCCTTTTTTGTCGACAACAATCAAAACATAACCGATGGTTCGACTCGTCATAGGGACTTGACAAGCTGATGCATTACTCGCACAAAATGAGCTCACAAATCAAAAGTTCAGATTTGCTTCGTACGGTGAACCCCAAATTTCGGCGTTTAATTAATTGATGTGCAAGGGTGGAAGGAAGGTGGGTGGAAGGGTGGCATGGCATGGAGTCTCCAGTTCATGGCAACCTTGATTTCCACCCCACTCCCACTGTGTCCAGACTGGGTATTGGGTACGATAAACGACCCCACAAACCAAGGCCCGGGACTCCGCGGCGGCTAAATTCTTCTCTTGAAGCCTTTCAGTGTGATTATTCGCGTCATGCATGGCACTATGTCGGGCCTCCTCCATCTTTGAAAGTTGGTTTGCGACTTAGTTGTCACGAAAGCCGATCCCCGTGGTGTAGTTCATCCCGAGAATCTGGAGTTGGAATTGACTCGCTCGCCAGCCAGCCATCAACCCCAAATTTCCTCAACTTTAAACATTGATCTTCAAATCTCGTCTGTCGAACAAAACAGAGAATCACGCTGCTGGATCCATGCCGTGCTTCTTTCCCACGAGGCCATGGATAAAATAATGAGGTACCCCGCAAGACCAAGCGTTCTTCTGACAGCGACTACTTCCCTATTCTCTGGGCTTCTAGGTTCACCGCTGTTGGTGCTTGGCTGGGGTCACGACTTTTGAAATTATTACACTCGGTGGAACTCATCGGCCCTTCTTTCAATACTAAAGAACTCAAGTTGTTGTGATGGCCCCGCAAGATGTCAGGTGCGGTGCTGAAAAGTCGTCTCCAGGTCCCCAAGTCCCCATCTCTCCCAATCCCCGAGCCCCCATTCTCCGCCATCCCTCCACTGCCCGGGCCACGCCACGAGGCGCTCATTTGCGGTATGGATCTGGCTGAACCTCGGAACTGCGACTTAGCGACCGTTTCTATAGCTTTACACATCTTTTTCCTTCCCAAGCAAGCGGAGGACTCTCTTACTGTGAGTCCTAAAGGTGGACGTTTATGAACTTGGTCCCATTTTCAACCATCCACAGTGCATAGAACTTCCTAGAGGAGATGGACCCCTCAGGAACCGTTCTATGGCGTCCATACCTATACCGGAATCGTGCCGTTACATGACGTGCGTAATGGGGAGCTTCCGAGAGCTATAAAGAAGAGGAAAATCCTGTGTGAGATCTGTAGAGATCGCAGTCGACACTTCTCAAGGGCAATTCCATATCTTCTCAAGATGCTTTCAGCTTTGTTACCTCTCGCAGCCTTGCTTTCACCAGCATTGGCTGCTGTGCAAGATACTCCCATCCTAGGACCTTATGGATTTGTTCCTCCTGTCTACCCTTCACGTAAGTTTCCCTACGCATAATAAACTTGATTTCAGTATCTCAGATGCCGAAGACAATGCGTCTGGAGCTTCACACTTCGAATTGGCTTCCAATGGCTGATCTTTTTTCTTGTAGCAAATACTACCGGTATTGGTTGGGAAAGTGCTTTGGCTAAGGCTCAGGCCTTCGTCGCTGAACTGACACTCGAGGAGAAATCCGGAATGGTAACGGGCACACCAGGACCATGTGTCGGTAATATGTAAGTATCCAATCTCAAAGAAAAACTGCCCATTTCAAGCCAATTACTTATTGCTCCTGATTCATGTTTGAGCTATTGCCAATATATCTAGAACAAGTGAACTAACTCTGTGTTTCTGAATAGCATTGCCATCCCTCGTCTCGGTTTCCAAGGCCTCTGCCTTCAAGATGGCCCACTTTCCATCCGTGTTGCGGACTATGCCAGCGTCTTTCCAGCTGGTGTTTCTGCTGCGGCTTCGTTTGATCGCGAATTATTATATGAGCGTGGTGTCGCTCTGGGTCAGGAATTCAAGGACAAAGGAGCTCATATTGCGCTTGGGTAAGAGTTTCTCTCTTCTCGTCAGACCTCTTCTATATCTGGAATTTTGCTGACTTCTGTGCCAATAGACCAGTTGCAGGCCCCCTCGGTCGATCTGCCTACGCTGGACGAAACTGGGAAGGTTTCTCTCCAGACCCATACCTCACAGGTGTGGCAATGGAGGAGACAATCTTGGGAATGCAAAGCGATGGTCTTCAAGCCTGTGCGAAACACTTCATCGGAAACGAACAAGAGACCCAACGGAACCCAACATACGCCGATGACGGCACCCTGCTCCAGGAGTCTGTCTCGGCCAACATCGACGACAGAACTATTCATGAGCTTTACCTGTGGCCTTTTGCTAACGCTGTTCGTGCCGGTGTCGCGAGTTTTATGTGCAGTAAGTAAATGATCGATTCAAAGATTTATGCACTTCCTCGTTATGGCAAAGCTGACTTTTGACCTCAAGGTTACAACCGTATTAATGGAACCTATGCTTGCGAGAACTCAAAGGCTCTCAATGGCTTGCTCAAGGAGGAGCTTGGGTTCCAGGGATATGTTATGTCCGATTGGGGAGGAACTCACTCCGGAGTTTCTTCTATCGAATCTGGTCTGGATATGGACATGCCTGGTGGCCTCGGACAATATGGTCTAGCTGGCGGCCCAGCTTCATACTTCGGAGGAAATGTTACCAGTGCAGTCAATAACGGCACTCTCGACCTTGCTAGAGTCGACGACATGATCACCCGTATTATGACCCCATACTACTACCTCGGTCAAGATCAGGACTACCCACTTGTGGATCCTTCCAGTGCTGACCTCAACACATTTTCGCCCAAGAGCACATGGTTCCAAGACTTTCCTTACTTGAACGGTACCAGGAGCCGTGATGTTCGAGCTGACCACGATGTTGTCATCCGAAAGCTTGGCGCGGCATCAACTGTTCTACTGAAAAACGTGGACAGCACTCTGCCTCTTGCGGCCCCGAAGTCTATTGCCGTATTCGGAAACGATGCTGGCGAAGATACCGAAGGCTATTACAATCAAGTAGACTTCGAATACGGAACTCTTTCAGTTGGTGGAGGATCTGGTACTGGTCGCTTAACTTACCTCGTGACTCCCCTGGAGGCAATCAAGACCCGAGCCAAAGCCGACGGAGCGCTTGTACAACAATTCCTGAACAACACCTTGATCGCAACAACTGATATCTCCACTCTCACCATCCCTCAAATCCCCGACGTCTGTCTTGTCTTCCTTAAGACCTGGGCCGAAGAGGGGGCTGACCGTGAGTCGCTCGAGAGTGATTGGGACGGAAACGACGTCGTTGAAAGCGTCGCTTCGTACTGCAACAACACTGTAGTAGTTACCCACTCTTCTGGCATCAACGACTTGCCTTGGGCGGACCATCCCAATGTCACTGCTATCCTCGCTGCTCACTACCCCGGTCAAGAATCTGGCAATGCCATAGTTGACATCCTTTACGGCGATGTAAACCCCTCGGCTAAGCTCCCCTACACTATCGCGCTTGCAGCCACCGACTATGTCACACTTCCAACCACATCCGTAAACTCATCCGATCCATACGCATGGCAATCATACTTCGACGAGAAGCTTGAAATCGATTACCGTTATTTCGACGCTAACAACATTTCCGTCCGCTACGAATTCGGGTTCGGTCTCTCCTACACCACGTTCTCGATTGCTGACCTAGCTATCGCTTCCCTGAGCAGCGAAACAATCACTGCCGCCCCACCAGCGCAAGATACAATCCCAGGTGGTAACCCAGCGCTCTGGGATAACCTCTGCAACGTAACCATCAGCCTTTCCAACACAGGCTCCGTCTCCGGTGCCACAGTCCCACAACTCTACCTCACATTCCCATCATCCGCACCAGCTGGTACCCCACCCAAGCAACTACGCGGCTTCGAAAAGGTCTCCTTAGATGCTGGTAGCGAGTCAACAGTTAGCTTTGCACTAATGAGACGTGATTTGAGCTATTGGGATATCGTTGCTCAGGACTGGATTATTCCCAGTGGAGAGTTTACCGTTAGTGTTGGCTTTAGCTCGAGGGATTTAATAGTTAGTGATACTTTGACTATTGTTTAGGTTGAGAGGAAAGATAAAAAGTTATTTATTGGTCATGATTTTTCTTCGGTTCTGTCTTTAAAGGAGATAGAAGGAGAGAGGGCCAAGGGGTTGGTTTAATTAATGGTTTTACGACGTCATGTTATGGAATTAACTTTAATTTAATCTATGCTTTATGCTCACAAGTTTTAAATCAAATATCTGAGTTTAGTGAGTTATTACCCAGAAAGAAAGTGAGTTACTCAAGTCGAGTCAGTTCACCAGGTTACTGTGGGTCTATGTGACTATTATTCTCAAAAACCCACTTACACCAAATCACCCGCATTAATCTTCTCAACCCCATCCCCTCTCAATCCCAAAACTCTTTCCCTTTCTCGTCTATCCTCCGCTTCCTTATGCGCAGTTCTTTTTTTCCTTTGTAAAAAATTACCGAATAGGAGACCTAAACCCACACCTAGTATCAGAACTCCGAAACCCGTTGATATATCTATGTAATCGTTTCGCGGTCCACCACTGCCTATTTGCTTTGGAATTGGAATTGAATTTGAAGTTGATAGAAGAGTTCCAGACTGTAATTCTGAGGTACTCCGACTTAGTAAATTTGTTTCTGAGCTTTGTTCTGTTTCTGTTTCTGTTTCATCCACGGCACTCAGAACACCATCCCTCTGCAAAAGTTCCTTCCCTTCAATCCTCTCGATAGCATCATTAAGCTCAGCAATCTGATCTGATAGAGTCTTAAATCCTTCAACTATCGTATATTGCATCATACATCTTTCTTTAAACTCTTGAGATTCGTCTTTTCCTACGCCGTCGCAGATGGGGTTGGGTGGCCAGGGGGGCATTATGGCTTTTGAGGAGCCGCGTTGTGCTGAGGGTTGGTTTCCCATTTTTGAAGTCGGAGGTCAGGAAAGAGGATTGGCCTTTTGATGTGGGATGATTGGAGGTGTGGTGAGGTTGATTGTTTTCTTTGGTATCAGGGATGTTCGGGTTTTGGGTGTGGGCGTGTTTGGGTGGTTTGAGAGTATTGGGATGGAAATGAGGAAATGGAAAGAAGAGATGAAGGAGTTTTTTGTGAGTTACTTGTACTTCTTAGGTTGGAAGTAGTTTTCCTTTTGTGGAGAAACTTTAGGTGTTAATTATGTCCGGCTCGTTTTGTGTTTAGCTTAATTAGGTAGTTAGATATTATGACGAAATAGGTATCCATCCACTTCATTAACTCTCTTTCTTTCCTTGTAATGTATTAGCTTAGCTGCTAGTTCGTTTATAAGACCTTCTAGAAGATAAGAGATGCTATGTTGTAGACTTTAGAACGAATAGTCATTAGTAGGGTTAAAAGGAGGGGATGTTATAGTTATCTAGATCGCAGGTGTCAAGTCACTACTTTGTTAGTAGAAACCAATGAAGCTCCAACTCCATTGAAGTGTTTCCGGTGTGCCACTAAGTTAAGCGAGGAGACTGCTAACAGAGATAGAACAGATGTATATCACGCCATTGAATCGATCCCGCTTTATCCTCATCTACCTCAAGTCCTCGAAATCAATCTATCAAGAGAAACAAAAAGTCCTGGAACTTCCTACACAAGAAAAACAACCATTGAGGAAAACGAAGTTTTCAATCACAACTGCTTCTCACCTCTTAATCCCCTCATATCTATCGCGACTACAAGAAGAAGATTCTCCTACGCAAACACCATATACTCCACAATATAGAACCATGAAAAATATCTTCCTACAATTCAGCAATCGACTCACCTCACAAATCCAATGGAAACCAACCATTCTTACGGCAAGCGAAACAGGCGCCTCAATAGGAATCTCAGGAATCCTAGGAAAGAGAGAGAGAAAGGTAGTTCAAGCTATTAAAGATGTCACACTTAAACCGGATTTCGGGAAGAAAACTTGGGAATCGGAGTATCAACATGAATATGGACCTCTACAACCTATTTTGTGGTATTTGTTGTATTTTTATATTGCGGTTACTGTTTTGGGGGTGATTGGGGTTGGGATTCGTGGGTGCTTAAAGAGAGGGCGGGTAAGGCGGGAGAGGGAGAGAGGGTTGAAGAGGGTTTGATGGGTGGAGTTTGTAGGGATGGATTTGAGGGCTAGGGAAAGGAGGGTCATGGGGAGGGGGATATCATGTAAAGTTATTTTGGAAGGTTAAGCTTTGTGGGGTTTGGATTTGGTTTCTTGGTTGGGCTGAATGTGGGGTTTAGGTTGTGCTAGACTTGTGTTTAATTCCTGTCAGTGACGAGGTAGTGAGCTCTCTCGATACACACTTTGACTGTCAAAGATCAAAAGGAATCGTGAGAGCCTCAAGTCGAAACACCTTGCTGTCCTCATTCTCAATCTCATTAAAATTCTGTGCAACTTCTATATATATATATATATATAAAAGCAAGCAAAAGCATTCAAGGTACAACGCAGCACAGGTAGGATTCTCAATCAAGAGAACTAATCAGCTCGTCATCGCTTTTTCGGAAACCTGGAGTGAGTTCAAAGGAAAAGAAGTATAATTTCCTTCTACGCTAAATCTAGAAGCCAGCTAGAATCTAGCAAAGTGTTCTAGTACCGACACTAAGCCTTATTATACGTCACCTTATGCCACCGTTCAAGAATCGAACATCATAGTTCCGAACACTAATATTAGCTTAACACCTCTCAAAACGATCTGAACAGTCGCAGCACACACCCAAAAAGGCCATCATTCCTATCCCCCAGCATCCAACCATCTCTCAAAAATTAAAATCAAAATACCAACCAGAGTTCCTATCTCAGATTCTACGTATAGCACAATCGCCTCCGCCTCGAACAAACAACCAACAAGACAAAAAATAAAATCCAACCCGCCTACCTATAAAGATGGGTAACAAATCAAGTAAAGTAGCAAACCCATACCAAGTAGCCAACGGAGACTGCGACGGTTTATTCCCCGACACACGAAAAAACGGAGCAACTCGAGTCCTCTGCAAACTAGCAGTAAACGGTGATCAAAGAATAAATCAGAAATTAGATCTCATTATGCAAAAACTCGATCTCAACCTCAAAAGAAGTTTACAAAACACGGTGTCAGAGGTTTATACAGAGGATTTGAGTAGAAGAGATAAATGGACCGATACTAATATGGAAAGTCAAGCTATGAAACATGATTGGAAGAAAGTGGGCATTCCGCTACTTATTTTCTTTGGGGTTATTGGGGTTTTGTTGGGTTTGGGGTTGGTGGCTAATTGTGTCTTTGGGTGTAGGAGGTGGAAGGGGGAGAGGAGGGAGAGGGAGAGGGGGGTTGGGGGAGATGTTGAGAAGGGTCAGAGGGAAGGGGATCGGGATCAGGAGAGTCGGGATCAGGGGATCCAGAGTCAGGAGGGGCAGGATCAGCATGGGCAGAAGAAGGTATGGGCTTGGCCATGGTTCTAAAATTGAGGAGTTTTTTGAACGAGCATTTTGTTGGAACGGTAAAGAGGAAGGGTATTGTGGATACCAGGAAGCAATCGATATTCTGCGATGGATATCCATATGCGCAACTTGAAATACAAATATTTGACACTAAAATCCCATTTAAATTCTGTCTCAGTCCCACTGACTACAATCTCTCAAAGATATATAACCTCAAGTCTCGGTTTTGCAAATTGGCATTATTATCCTCGTTTATAGTGGCTTTATTCAGAAGGGTTAGATAACCTACCTACCTGTTTGGCACATTTAAGATAAGTTGGATTGGATGCTTTAAGGTTGCTTCGGTACCTTGTCATGAAAGTGTTATACTAGACAACGTAGTATTTTCTTCGAACAGGTTTGGATTCGGTGCGCACGAGGCCAGCTTAGTCTCTTTACAACAGGCTTGGTGTGTAAGTATAAGGTTATGCATAGTATTTTCTATCTACCTTTAAATCTATCTTATGACTATATATGCTTTAGCATCTAAACCTTCTAGAAGTTAACTTATCTTACTTAGCTTAAACTGTCTATAGAAACTAGAGTATCTTCTGAGGGGCCTGACATAGCCACATGACTAACTTGACTTAAGTAAGTCACTCACTCACTCGATGGCTTTATTAACTTAAGCTATTCTCAAGTGACGGTCACCTCATAACAACAGTTTAATCCCCACTCTATAAAGCGCATACTAACAAATACTAAGACTAGAATTCCATTCTACAGCAACTTATTTAACCACCCAAATTCCTATTCATAAAAAGAACAGCAAAATACATCAACAACAAATAACATTCTAAAAAGAAATCACATTGACCTAATATTACAATCAACATGGGACAATCATCCTCCAAACAAAGCAAACACTCTTCCAAGCACGAGAATCACTCACCAAAAAGAGCCTCTTCAACCACTCCACAGCCACCATCATCTCAACCACCCCCCTACAACTTCTTAAACCCAACAACAATAATCAAAACCCGTATCCAAGCAACAGATACCCCACAATGGCTCTGGAACAATTCACAATGCCGAGAATGGCTAACAGAAGTTCTAATCCAGTATTGCGAAAAGGAGAGAAGTAAAGCTGAAGCATTAGCTGAGAAAACAATGGGTGGAGCTTTTGGACCATATCTTCTTTGCATGGGTCAGAATCATTGGACACATCATCTTGGTCAAAAAGTTGGATATTCTGTTTATGTTTTGATTTATTATCAGAAGGGTAAACCGGGTGCAAAGCCACGGGCGTGATTTACTCTCTTGCAACATGGTGGGTGATGGGTGCAAGCAGGGAGGAGGGAGGAGGGAGCCATGAGAAATCTGTTGTGTTGTGTCCCGTCTTCGATTTGTAATTACCTTTTCTGCGAATGGCCTTTTAATTACATAAGTACTCAAATACTTAGACAAATTTCGATTTCTTCCTAAGGTGGTGAGCAAATTACCTAAACAAAGTAGATAACCTAAATTTAAGTTCAACTTGTTATTCTACTCCTATGCAGGTGTAGCCAACTACTCAGTCATGTGCCAAAAATACCAGCTAGCCCGTCTACCACTTCCTAGAACCTAAAGTTTTGTTGCATATCGCAACCTGGTTCCTTCTGTCCCATTCAAGTCCCGTCATATCTGCAGTTAGTCCCATTTGCATGCAGTCCCATTGCAGTCCCCTCATCCTACCTCTCTATCCCTTCTCACCTGTCTAAAATACGGCTTTCGAAAGCACACTTCAATATGTCTACGATGAATTACGAGTATAAAGAAATGCTATAGCTGGTTTGTATCTTATTTGGGTGAAAGGTTAAGCTGTTAATAGCTGATATGTTCAAGAGTTTGGGCTCTGTTACTACGTTCGTTTAGACCAGCATTGTAGTGTCATCTTCAAGAGACAGTAAGAATTGAAAAGCAAGGTATCTTAGTATCATTCACAAATTTCCATTCATTAATAAAAATCATCAGAACATTTTTCATTCCCTACTTGCTCGCTTTACGCTCTTAAGCCAAAGCGACAGCAACCAATCTTACAAAAACGCCATCCAAATTAACGCCCTTACTGCTTATTGCGAAGATGAGGAGGAACAAACTTTCCAGGAGCACCAGACGGTCTAATTGCTGGGGTAGGTGCAGGTGCTTCCCGAGCCTCCTCTGTGCGACCACGAGGGGCTGAAGCCTCTGCTGCTGGAGCTCCCCCTCCTGCAGCCTTAGCTGCTTCTCTCTCTCTCCAGCTTGGCTTGCTTCCGGCAAGGTTGAGCTTGGGAGGTCCTGAGGGCCGGTCATTTGAGTCAGTACGGTCCATTGGGGGTGCTCGTGAAGCAGGTGGTTCGTAGGAGCGAGGGGCAGGCGACTCAGTACGGGAGGATGGGGCACCGCCTTGCTCCTGTCGAAGCTTCTCCTTCTCTCTCCAGCCCATCTTTGCACCAACCAATGGCAGAGCTGGTCGTCTGTCGTTGGAATCTTGTCTCTCCATTGCTGCACCCCGAATTGGAACAGCAGATCTACCTGCCTCTTTCTCCTTCCTTCTCCGCTCCAATGCTTCTTCCTCTCTTCTGGCTTGTTTGGCAGCCATCTCCAACGCCTCTTGTCGTTCCTTCTCACGAACAGCCTTGAGCTCTTGGAACTCTTGACGCTTCTTCTCATCCCGAGCAGCCTTCTCCTCAGCCTCCTTTGCCGCACGCTCTTCCTCCTCACGTAGGATTCGCTCCTGCTCCTCACGTTCACGCTTCTCACGAGCCTTGCGCTCACGGAACTCCTTCTTACGGGCGGCGATAGCCTTCTCCATCTCCCTCTCTGCATCACGGCGGCGTCTCTCAAACTCGTCGTGTCTTCGCTCAACAACCTCATTTCTGAATTCTTCGTAAAAGTTCATCAATCTCTGCAGTCTTGTCTTCAACTCAACATTCTCCTTGTGCTTAGCCTCGGCGTCCTTCAAGGTCTGTGCCTTTGTCTTCTCGTATGCATCCAAGTCACGTTCGCGTTGTGCGGCATAGTCCTCGGGCAACTTCTTGGCTTCTTCCTTGCGGAAAGCACGCTCCAAATGATCGATACGCTTGCCGGTAATTCGGAGCTTCTCGTTTACATCATTCTTCTCACGCTCCAACTGGGCAAGCTTCATGGCACGGAGACGGTTGCCATCGAGGTTATCCAGATCTTCAACATCGATATCAAGAGCCTTAGGGCCGATCTTAAGATCAGCAATCTGCTTCTTGAGCTCCTCCTTACGAACTCGGTCCAACTCGGCCTTCATACGCTTCTCCTCGCGGTCCTTCTGTTCTTGTGCGAGTCGCTTGTCCTCAGCTTCTTGAAGTTGTGCGGCTCTGATGCGTTTTCGGGTTGCCTCCTCTTTCTCCTTTCTTGACTGGATATCGGCGGCTTCTTCTTTTCGCTTATGAATAATTTCTTTGCGAGCCAAAGTTTCACGGTGCTCTTGCGCGGCGCCAGCTACAGCGCGAGCACGAGCCGCATCGCGAGCCTTAACTCTAGCTTCGTTAAGAGAGGGATCAATGTATTGACAAGTAATGTAAAGAGCCTTAGCAAGACGTGTGAGTTGGGTGCGGACGATTTCGGAGGGAGTATTTTGGAGTCTTTGCACGGAACCAGCGTCATTCTCTGCAGAGCCTGCACCAGAACCAGCGTGGATTGCCTTGGCGGAAGAGAAAACATCAGTATCAAAGCTGAGAACACCGGTAGCGTGATCCATTCGAATAGCAAGATCACCCTTCTTGTTTCCGTTCATGATGAACTTCTCAATTGTGTCTCGGGTGACCTGGAATGGTTCTGGGAACTTGGCAAGATTCTCAACGAAAGTAAGGTCAACAGTTTCGTAGACCTGGGACAATTGCTGGAAGAGACGGGTCAAGATAACTTGTTGGAGGGGAAGGACATACTTCTCCATCTCAGCATCTGCACCAATCTTGGATAGAATTGGCGAGATCTTCTGGCAAATGGAGAGAGGATGGAAATCGACTTCGAGGATGTTGTAGAGCTCGCGGATTTCCGGACGGGCTCGCTTCAGAAGACCCTTGCTCATGGCATCCTTGAAGAGAACAGCACGAGTTGGAGCTTGTGCCATGCCTAGGAGATGAGTAAGACGGGAATTCTTGTTCTTCTTGGCTTCATCAATGTCAACCAAGGCGCCTCGAGATCTGGAAGTGCTAATAACTGGAATAGCCAATGCAGAGAGCAAGACGAAGGAAGCAGCCTTGGAGAGATCAGCCTCGGAAGTTGCTGGGTTATCTGCCTTCTTGCTTTGACCAGCAGCAACAAGAGATGCGGACTGGCGAAGTAGGTTGTAGTAACGAGACCAAGCTGCAGCGTGGAAGAGGTAGTTCTCGCCAACAAGAAAAATTCTGGTCAATTTCTCGTAGTAGTTGGCCATCATAATATTCTTGGGTGGGCGCTTGCTCAGGTTAAGGAGAGTGTGGATATCTTCAACACTTCGGAACGCCTCTTGCCAAAGCTCAAGCTCGACTGCAACGTTCAACTGCTGGAAGCGGGTCTCTAGATGGCGCTGGAGGGTATCCGGATCGTTAAGGTTGATGGCGTGCATCTGGGCGGAGTACTTTGCCGCAGTCTGTACATGGTTTCTAAGGAGCTCGCAGAGTCTGCGGAACTCGGTCTTTCGTGTATACTTCTGGCAGAACTCGAAAGCTTGCATAGCAGTGCTCTGGTACATAATTTCCAATCTAGCATTGTTTCGGAGGATATCGAGGACTGTACGGTATGTCTCCCAGAGGAATTTGAGCCATGGTGTTACGATGGCACGATCTGTGCGGTCTCGAGATTGCTCGCCGGATACGGTGGAAAGGAGGATAGATTCTGGTGTCTCGCTGGCCTCCAAATCGTCGATGCTGGCGGTAGCCGCAGTGCTCTCGAGGGTAGATTGAACTTCGTCAGCTTTTGTTTGTGCCGTCTTGACCTTCTCCTCGGCCAACTCGATGAACTTCTTGAGAACCAACTGTAGGTAGATATATTAGCATTCGCTCGTAAATCTTTTGTTCGTGTGAATATCGTACTTCGATTGTGCCAACATTTGTGTTCTGGCTGATGTTCTTGTACTGGTATAGAGCATCCTTTGCCAACTTTCCCTTCTTCTGTTCTACGGACTGCTCGACCAACAGGAGCATAACCGGCTCGAGGGACGCAATAGGCATCCCTCGAGACTTTTTAGACGTAATATGTTCATGGAGAGAGACGAGCGCAGCTTGTGACTGCCCAACACCCATCAACTCATGTGCGCGCTTCAGCACATTCTCAGGCTTTTGGTGAAAACCGGGAGGCGGCATTTTGATCTGCGATCAGTGTTGATCGTCTGAAATCGATGGTAATGCGCCTTCGTTGGCTTCGTTGGCTATGGGTGAAAATTGACGTCGTTGGTGTTGACGAGGCCTTCGAAGAGCACAAATCTTGTGTGCGCGATCGGTTAGTCAGACTTTGACGCTAAGGTTTCTCTTCGTGGGTGTGGGTGTGGGTGTGGGAAAGGGAAAAGGCGAGAAAGGGTCAAAGCGGCCACCCGCTGGGTCACTGAATGCGCCTGACAGCAGCCAGCCTAGCCAGCCTAGCAGCCTGTGGAGGTGAATTTCAGGCTTCTTCGCTTTCGGCAACAACAGGAAAATCAACGAGCCTCCATGAAGTGTTGATAATCATCCACTCACAATTACCAACCACGGTTAGAAAAGCGACAACGACAACAAGTCAATATCTCCACGAGGCGCCCCAGTTCTCCGTGGTAGGCTTTCTTCAAATCAATAGTTGGAGAGCCTCAAGTTTGACCAAGACAGTAGCGCGCCGGGAAGCCTGTAGACAAAGGGGCAAGGAATGTGTTCAAATGCAACAGGCCTTGCCAATGCCATCAGTAATAAAATCATTGCTCTCAATAATAAGGAACGTGCAGTGTTATTATCTCTCACTTCATATCAAAACCAAACATTGTTTACTCACGTTGCGGTTGCTGGTCATTCCCCTTTTGCAATCATTTCCTAGTGCTGTAGCGACACTCGGCTAAGCCGAAATAGGCGTTCTGGCCCTGCCACTGCCCTGGACCACTGCATCTGTCGGAGGGTCCAATCTCCAATCTCTTTCACGACTTTCCCCCATCATTCGCTCCTTACGCTTCCTCCAAGACTCGTCGCAACGCTCTCTGACTTAAATTCTTCTTTGTCGACGCCATCTTCAATTGTATGCGAAACCATCCCCGCCACCGATTCCGACTCCCAGATTTCTGTTGCTGATCAAACCTGCAGCTGCGTAGGAGCTTTCACCGAACCCATACCCGTTGACCGACCACCACACCTTCGAATCCCAATTACCAATCTCTCCCACTCCCAAATCCAACACACGATGCCTTCATATGCCTCCCGCGATGTCGGTGACCCATCCCAGATTAAGAAGAACAAGCAATCGATGGCCGACCTTAAGCTGAGACGTCTTACGGAGTTGAACAACCGCTTGCGAGAAGACCTAGAGCGCCAGCGAATCCCCGTATCTCAAGCATCAAAAAGGTATACATCGCCTTTTCGATTCCTTATAGCCATCTGATCTACCAGGTGCCTGCGATTGGATAAGATAGGACTGACTAACGCGCCGCGATCAATAGCATCATCTCATACACGAACAGCACCAAAGACTTCATGGTCCCATCAGTCTGGGGAACAGTCGATAAGAAGGATGATCCATATGCGCCTCAGCAGAGTGGAGGATGCTGTGTCGTGATGTAGAGGACAGTGAGCGACAGACACGACGATCAGGGGCGTTCAGAGGCGTAATGATTGATTGATACTTTCTTCAAAACGATTCGATATCTCTCTCAGCGATTGTAGCATTTCGATACACTATGGGCGGGATTGTTTTCTTCAGTGGTATATTGCAAGAGGAGAGCAGAGGAGAAGGACGAGAGAAAGTGGCAATAGCAGCAAGCATGCAAGGCACAATGTAATATGGGCGGATACTATCTGCAGTGGGGGGGAAGACCTGGAACGGCGGTCGCTGCAGCCTCTTCTATGTGTATAAGTTTTTTTTTTTTTTACTGGATGAGATGATCATATGGAAGTATTGTCACACAAAAACACAATCATAATATCTACGATTCTTCTGTTGGTGATGTTTGATGGGTTTGATGGGTCAGCAAATAAAGATAATTTCGTCTGTGTTCATTCGAGCCTCTTTTCCCGCATGGGTAATAGGCACGCAATGCGAAGACACAAGCGAGCGGTGCACTCGGACCACAGGATGGACCAACGACAGCAGCGTTACCGTTAAAACTACCTCTCACCAGTCACGACAAGCTACAATCCTCTCATTTTGCCTTTCACGGCTTTCTCCTTCAAACCCAAAGGCACTCCTCAACACTCAAGCATTGGTCAAAGCCATCCATAATAATTAATTCCCGTTGAACCTCACCTCTCACGACAAACGAACAAACAAACAAACTTTCCTCCAGACAAGCAACAAACACCTACTCGCGTCATCATGGAGGAATCCCCACCACCTCCATTCCCTCGAGTAACAATCCAATTCTGCACACAGTGCAAATGGATGCTTAGAGCTGCCTATGTAAGCTTTGTCCTATCCCTCAACTCCTACAACCCTGCAATCCTGCACAAGAACTATCTTTATACACAAATCCTTTCTTGTCCATCTCATCCTTAATGCATTTTCCCCGTCTCGGCGTTTCCGTTTCCAACTAAACTCTTCCGTTCCGCCTTACCTTGCCTTTCCTTTCCTTTTCCCTTACTTTCCATTAATTACTTGCTATTGTTGCCGACGCTGGTGTTTCAAAAAAGAAAGAAAGACTACTCCAAGACTCCCCAAGACTTCAAGGGCCAGAATGAGGCACGTGATGAGTTGGGGTTTTTTTTATGGGAGTTGGGTATCCACGGCATCCGCCATCCGCAAACTCAGGAGTCAGTGTCACGTCAAGTCACTCGATTCTTGGATCCGAAAAAAGAGCCAGTGCTCGGTATGGGCCGAGAAGGCGAGTGGAGTCGAGTCTCTAATCGAGCTTTCGTGTTTCATGTTTTTTTTTAGTTTGGAGAGGGAGGGGGTTCCTAGAGAACTTTAAGTTCTTACAGTAGAGGAGGGGTGTTAAGGGTGTTAAGGGTGTTAAGGGTTGTATTGTACAAGATGGCGAGGCGAGGCTATGGTGGGGTTCACGAGGTTGCTTTGTTTTGCTTGTTTCTTGCTTGTGTTAATTGTGTTGATTGTGTTGATGTTGATTGATAGAGTTGTCAATACAGCACCATTGGATAATTGTTGGTGGTTGAAGTCAACAGAAGAAGGTTCTCAATCAAGGCATTATAATCCTTCTCTGCCCTCTTTGATTTCTGTTCTCCTTTTCTCCCTCAGTACATCTCTCGTCCTCACTATTCCATTTCACCCCTAAACCACCAAAACTCACTTCTTCAACAACCAACTAACAAACCACCACCCACCAGTTCGCCCAAGAACTCCTCTCCACCTTCTCCACCTCCCTAGGAGAAGTAGCCCTCCAACCCTCAACAGGCGGAACCTTCAAAGTCCACCTCTACAACACCATCCCATCATCAAATCCCTCTACCACCGACCCCAACTCCACCTCCACCTCCAACCCAAATTCACAATCCCCACCCCTCCAAATCCAAAGCCACCTAATCTGGGACCGCAAAACTGAAGGTGGATTCCCAGAAACCAAAGAGCTAAAACGACGCGTAAGAGATATAATCGACCCCTCCAGAAACCTAGGTCACGTAGATGGACATAAATCCACCACTACAACCTCCACAACCACCAACACCCCAGAAACCTCCCAACCCCAACCCAACCCCGCCCTAAAAACCCCATACGACCCACCAACAACCTACTCAACAAACCGTCCTCCGAATGAAGTAGGACAAACCACCGAAATAATGACCGGAGTACCAATCCCACGAGCAATAAACCGTCTACGAGACGAGCGAAGCGAGATCCTTTCCCCGTCCGACCCCTCCAACCAAAGCCCATCAGGAAACAACGACAATAACAGAAATTTCACTCCAATGGATGTGGATAATCCATCTTTATCTCTTACATCGTCGAGAGTTACGACTCCTATACCTACACCTCAGACTAATGGTGGTGGAGGTAATGTAAGTAGTAGGAGAGAAGGCATAGAGAAGGTTGAAGTGGATGAGGGAATGGGTGTTTGTAGGCCTGGGGATGATTGTTGGGAGGGCTGAAGAGATTGCCGAAGAAAATGAGGTGAGGTAATGTTGTGGAGTGGATACTGTAAAGGTAGGCTGTTGGCTGGTTATGAGGCTTATGACATGTAGTTTGCTTCATGGAAAAGGCGCCTGATGGGATTGGTATGGAGCGAGATTTAGGAAATGGGCATCCAATGGAAACATGCTTTATTTTAGGTTAGGATGTCTGGAACAGGAATGGAATCAACATGAGAAACATGGAAATGAGCAATCACTGAGCGAGAACGACAACACGAAAATGGTCTGGCTATTTGTATAGAACTGTTGGAGTACGCTTGTTCAATGGCATATACACAAGTTTGTATTCACCACTCACCAGTTGATTATCCTCAAGAGACTTGTGCATATAATAGGTCATTCGATATCGAATCAAAGTAGGTTTTCCCATGTTCTCACCATACCATCATCACTCAACCACCTTCCACGCAGCATTTGAGAGCAGAGCCAAGCCAGGAGAATGAGTAGCACAACCGCCAGTTTCGAGTTACACAGACAAAGAGGTACATTATCAAGTTATCGTTCGCAAGACGCAAAAACGCAGAACCAGCCTCCCTGAAACAGCCGCGAGTTTTTCTTATACACAGAGAAAGACCACCGCCTTTCGTCATATCAGTCCCATACCACGTCCTTGATCTTTCGATACATATCGTAGTGAGGTCGTAATTCGTTCGTGAAAGTGGTTCATTCGGAAGATGTGTACAGTGGAATTCACGCTGTTGCAAAGAGTTAAGTAGCGCATGCGCAAATAGGGTATGTTTGATGGAGGGTTCGAGATTCGGAGATGTTGCAAAGAGTCGGTCGAGAGGTAGACGTATGGAGAGATTCGAGGAGTCGAAAGCGCGAAGCGGCAACTTTAGGCAATGGTGTACTCGAGAGTATCGCGTTTATCTGCGTCCGAACCTGCTAACACACGGAAGTTGGGAATTGCTCTTAAAATCTAACCTTTATTCTTCCTCGGAGGAGTGACAGGTGTGCGGGCACCAAGACCACCGTAAACGTACTTTTGTTTCTTCTCCGCTGGCTTCAAAATCTGCGACCAAGGTCAATAAGAGCTGCTGGAAAGTGAAGAAAGATGAACTAACCTGGAACGAGCATAGCAAGCTCTCATCAACACTCATCATTGCTCCCGCATTGTCAAACTCTCCGCAGTAATTTGGCGCGCTGAAAAGCGTTACCAACTGCCTCTTAGAGAAAAACTCATAGCCGTCTTCTACGACTTGATGAGCTCGGCAAATCAGATCCATGTCATGTTTCTGCAAGAATCGAGAGACGACGTCGGGGCCGAACGTGAAAGATACACCTCGATCGTTTTCACTCCACCCTGTAATATCCTTATCTGGATCGGACCAGAGGAGATCGCAGAGAAGACCGCAATCGGGAATCTGGGTTCATATCAGCATATTCTCTAGCCCTCACCTGGACCGAGAGCTGGCAAAGAAAAATATTCCAAGGACTCACGTCAGTTGGTCGCATGACTCGGCGAATCTGTTCCATAGAGTTCAGATCTGGGCTAAGGCCACCGTGCATTGTGAAAATCTTCTCATCAATGATTGCTGCAATAGGCAGGCAGTTGAAGCAATCAGTGAATGTCTTCCACAGCTTGATGTTGTACCTTCTCTTGCATTCGTCATAGAAGCCATAAATGCGGTTGATGGACGCACATTCGTGGTTGCCGCGCAGGATGAAGAAGTTTTCTGGGTATTTGATCTTATATGCTAGAAGCAGACAGATGGTCTCCAGAGATTGCTTGCCTCGGTCGACGTAATCACCAAGGAAGAGGTAATTTGCTTCGGGAGGGAACCCGCCGTATTCAAACAGACGGAGGAGATCGTAGTATTGGCCGTGAATATCACCGCATATCTGCAGGCACAAGGTTAGTCGGTATAAAACCGCCACGATGAAAGCCTGGCTTCCTACGTTGCAGAACTTACCTTGATTGGTGCCTCAAGCTCTAGTAGGATGGGTTGAGAGATGAAGATTTCGCGCGCCTTGGTGCATAGATAACGAATTTCTGCCTCCAGCAACTGCACTTGTTTACCTGGTCGACTTCCCCGAACTTCCAACAATCTGTCTATAATGGAATCGAGGTCCACATCATTCTGGTCCGCCATTGCTTCTGTCCTCTCGTAGGGAGAAGTGACGGGGGTTTATTTTGTTTTCCGCAGTATGTAGTATGAAGGACGCCAGCAACTCCTTAGTCAAATACGCTGTTAGGAGGACTGTGATTCACTTCTAGATCTATGATTCGCAGGGAAAAGTTAGAAAATGTGGTTGTGTGGCGGCAGAAAACTTGGGCGCGTTGCGGCAGGGTTTTAACGCGGCTCGCACCAGAGGAAAAACTTACAATGAAGTGAGATCGGCCTCAATGGAGCTTTCTACAGAAAGCTGGGTCGTGTTAGACCGTCTAGAGGGTTATTCCTTATATTGAGGTCGCAGAAGAAAGTACAGACGTGAAGTTCACCGCTGACCGTGGGGTGAGAAGATGCGACGGCAGAAATAGCTCAACTGGTCGAATCAGTTGTCTCGCTGATGTGCCGATAGGGGATCGCTATGGATTGTATTTATTGATCGCTTTGCCCGTGGTGATGAGGCCGCAGGTGTTGTTGGACTCGAGTGGGAAGAGGCTCTCGTTGTTGCCGGTGAAATCGGAATTCTTCACAAGCGCGATCTCGTTTAGCAGGAAGCCAGAACAGACACGCTGAGGGCCGGCTGTTGATGAGCAAACTTACAGGATTCACAGAGATGAGTAACTGACAGCACTGATGCGCCGAGGTGGTGAGATCCAAGTGCTACTGGGACGTTTGTTGAGATTGTTGTCGCTGGTGTGACTGGGAGGAAGGGGCTCCCGTTTAAGATTCGACGATTTGTGCTGCGAGAGGGATTCGCGTCGTTAGGCGTTGGCGCAGGAATGCGATGCGATTCGGTCGTGAGGGTTGGATTGACAAAGAATGTCAGGATCACTGGGTCAATGAAGAGATGACCTATTTCGCAGGTAATGGGTATGGGATCGTATTTTGACGCTTGGAAGTTGTCACGATTTTTACAGCAGAAAATGGATCTGTTGGCAGTGCCGATGGTGGTGGTAAGAAGTTTGGTGGGATGCTACAGTTGCAGTGTTGCCTTCTGGAAATAGAGCTCATCGGGGGTATCATAAGGCGCCCGACATCCTGGAGGGGCCTATAGCAGCGCGAGAATGGCGCTTACACACCTCTTTTTGCCTTGCCGCTTTCCACTTTGGTCACCGAAGTCATACATGAAGGCATTAAGCGCTCTTATAAGATATATCTAGTCCTCCTTAATTACACGCTTTTGGTCTGGTTGCAAAGGGGATGATGAACTCAATCTTACTTATATCATAGCAATCTTCCTGCGCTTCAGCAAGAGCCCGTCCCCTCCCCATTGAGTTCAGCGGACTCAACTCAGTTACTCCAGGCGCTTCTCTGATTTATCATACCTACTCCGTACGCTCTTCCTGTTCTGCCGCTTTATTTGTTGTTCAACCCTAAGGCGCTTTCATCAGTCAGACAAGCCAACCACAGACAAAGAGACTCCCCCCAAAACCCCTATGACGCTTACCGTTCCACATTTATCAGCCAACGACCACAACTCCCTTGAACTCCGTCGCCTCCTTTCGTCAGGCCGACGCAACGACTTTTGCGATCAGACTTGAGATGAACTCTGCTCTCTTTTCTACTTTTGTACAATCCGACATATGGCCACCTTTTGGGCAATTACGAGCCAGACTCAATTGATCTTTGCTTCGTTGGGCTCGAGACCTCTATTGACCCGGGTCCCCGGCAGACTATGGGGCGGGGGCTGCATGTACTGTGCAATTGTTGGGTCTGGCCCTAAAGCGGTGGTCTGATGCAAAAGAAACTGTGATTACGTGGTTTTATATGTGGATTCTACAGTCTTTTTCTTCCCTTCTTTTTTCTTCGTCTTTTCTTTTCTTGGTGAGAGTGGCAATCACCTGTGATCCCAGAAAATGCTGCACAAAAGTTATTTAGTGCACAGTGCATTCTGGTGTTGCAGATAGTTGAGCAAAGTTGTGTGCGCAAAGTCTGATATATCTTGGCATTACATACTACGTCAACCTGGAAAGTAAGAGCTTCAAATCAAGCATTGACAATTTGCAGAAGAACGCTGTGAGATATGTTGCAGCAAGAGCATTCATTGTGCAATAACATATCTTACTTTCTATTAGCATTCCCTGTATTAAGTACAGAGCGAGTTTCTTTAGTAACCTCACTCTGTTGACTTGAAGATTTCCCCCAGCGCTTCCATTTAAACTGGTGTTTGCTTCTACATTCGGACCATTATTGTTGCATCTTAGAATTCACAAGGTGGCAATCTTTAAGAAACAACAGCCGCCTAAGTGTCCAATGTTGCTAGCATTAGCGTCACTAGTATAGATATTTTATGTTGTCGTTTAAGATAACCCTAGTAATCGTCCAATTATCTTTACTCATCTCTCTTGGTACCAATTATAGTTGCTTATAATTGACCCTTTATCAAAATTATGTTAGCCTCTTTTGCAATGTTTAGAAGCCACCAGATTATTATTTTAAGAAGAGTTCGTTAGACTCATTCTACTTGGTCGGGTTCAAAGACCTGCCACAAAGCTTGTTATAGACTGCTCCTAGTAAAAAGCTTGCCCTTCCTTTCTCCTGTACTTTATTTCTAAGCTCTAGTAATATTTTATTTCTATCAAAGTTCTATATTAATTTTCTTTTTTCGATGATGATTTTCATGCTCAAAGTACTTAAGTCTAGTCAAGCGTCCAAGAATTCCAGCTTTACACAACTCGCGTTGGCCTAAGCAGCTTCAGTCCTTAAGACTCCAACTAAAGCTTAAGTATATTATTACCAAAAGCAGACGGCTCTACTCTATTTCTGAATTTCTAAAACTGTGCCAAAACAAAATAGCCACTACAGCGGTCTACGCTAATAAAATCTCCCGAAGTGCGAGAATCAATCAACACATGACTAGACTCATCACTGCTTAAGCCACAAGATGGAATAACCTCCATAATTAAAAACATCCCCACTATCCATCACACGCACCCTCAATAAGAAGAATAACACAGCAAATCTGATTCAAAGTCCCTAACCACCATCATAAAACAACATCACCCTCTCTCTCCCTATCTCTCTTCTTCCATACAACCCACCCAATCGAAAATCCGAAAATCCAAAAAAAATAATCTTTCCAACCAACAAATGACAAAAAAAAAGTCAGGAATCTCTACCTCTTACCGAAACACCCTCGACTTCAGCCTAGACCACAACGTAATGTATTAGATAAATAACATGGGTAGACCAGTCACGGGCAGTACTTTAATGAGACCGTGGAATTATCAGAGTCCTGGTATGAATGGTCCGTTTAAGGGGTTTTCTGGGAATTGAAATTCTTAGGTAGGTAGATAGTTATTGGGCGGAAATGAGATTGGGATTTAGGAAGACGAGGACGGAGGACGGAGGATGGAAGATGGAGGATTAGGGTTGAATGGAAGTGGGGGACTTTGAGAGGCGTTAGGAGAGGTGGGGAAATGGTGTAGATGAGTGAGTGAGCTTTTATAATTTGTTTTGGAGTTAATGGAAGGTAGGGTTATTTGTAAGAAGTGTCATTTGAGGTCTTTACGACTCTGCATCAAAAGTTTGGAGTCACTCGTGTTACAGGAAGTAAGTTACTCATGTCAAGTGAGTCACTAAATCCAAGTAGTATCTAAACTTAATTAACTCAATTCTATTCTCTAGCAAACAAAAGAGCTACCTACCCAAAAACAATCAACCACCACCATCCTAATGCACCCCACTCCACCACCACCAACCCCTTCAACACCTCAACTCATATTACTCAACAACCACCTAAACCCCTCCCAAGTCTCAACAGAAGTAGGTAAAATCTGACTAGCAGGTAAAACAAACCCATTCATCCCCGTATCCCTCAACTCAATAGTAAAAGTATACTTAGACTTCGAAACATCATTTACATAATCAACAGAAGAACCTGTAGCTTGATAAATCGTGGAACAAATTGGACCATATTCGTATGTTGTTCCGTATACGGATTTTATGGCTGTTGCTACTCCTTGGGCTAGGGTTTGGAGGATGTTGTTGTTTGTTGCTAGGACCGTGCAGGAGTAACCGTATGCTGTTTTGAGGGGTTTTTGTGGTTAGTTAAATTATTTGAGTTTGGGTAGTGGGGTGTGGGGAATGAGGGGGGAGGGGAGTGAACTTACGAGTCATGAAAAGTTGACTGTATGAGTGGATGTCGATATAGAGTTGTACACCATTTCCAGCAGCAAGATTATTGATATAAGTACGAAGGACGCTATTTTCTGTAGCATCGCCAGCAACGGCACCTATTATAATTCTAATTAATAAAGAATTTATGGAATGGGTAGAGGAGATACGACATACCTTTATAGGTCTCATCACAAGGGTTTGTAGAAGCTCCACCTGGCACACTCCACCTAAAGTTCTTGAAGTCAGCAAGTACATAGGTGATATGTGACTTGAAGGGGATAGGAAGTGATAGAACGGTAAATTGGTTGCGTACTGATATGGCCAATTTCTATTAATATCACGTCCAACACAACTACTCGACGACAAAGTCTGTCGATTCTTCCGCCAAAGCCTATCAGTAGTCTGTGTATAAACAAACCCTAAACCTCGTCAATGCTAAACTTCAGAACGAACAATAGTCTCTCTACTAACCATCAGGATTAACAACCGGAAAAATATAAAAGTCGTATTTATCAACGAATCCCTTAATTTCAGTCGAAGTACTATAATTAGACAAAAGCTGAAAAGCCATATACTCAGTCGTCTATTTCGCATCATATATTAGCAAACCTTCGAAATCCAAACCATGAAAAGATGAGGAAATGAAAACTTACCAAAGTAGTAATCCATTCCCTAGCATGCACAGTACCATGAAGAACAACAGCAGGCTTACTACCCTTCCCACCACTCCCATAAAAATGAATCCCAGTAATCGGCCTTCCAGCATTCGAATTACCAGCAATTACAACCTCGGAATTTGCAGGGAAAGCGGCCTGTAAATCGTTGAGGAATTGGATATGATCTGCGTATGGGTGATAAGAGTTGAACCAGGTGATATTTGCGCTTCCGACTTCAAAAACCCAGGTTATCAGTATTTCCGACATCCCAAAACCAAAGACTCTAAACCTTAAAATGAATACAAGCACTGAAGATTATCTTACCAGCATAAGTCTGTAAAACACCCTCCTCCTCAATCGCACTCCCCAAATCCTCATGCATAACCTCCAATCCCTCACTAATGCCCGCAGAAACCGTCATCTCCTCAAACTCAGCCACCTTTTCAACTGGAACAACGAGATCTACATGACTATTTGGGACTGGAATTCCATTTGCTAGGCCTTTCCATACTGGAAGTGAAAGGGTTTCGATTATGTTGAGGACTGGTGTTACGTCTTCGCCGATGGGGATTCGGAGCGCCTTGGAGCCTGAGTAGTTTATATTTGCAAGGGTTGTTGTTGTGTAGAAGAGAAAGAGGAGAGAGGGGATTATGGATCGCATTTTGGAGGATTGAATGGGTTAGTGGTAATAGCTAGGAGAGGATTTGGACTACTATTTATGTTTTTGTTGCTTGATACAGACCTTCCTAGCATAGCCATTTACGTGATGTGATTGATCAAGAACTGACCATAATACTTCAAAATGGATAAAAGGCACATGGGACTATATCTCCTTCGGTATCCGGAAAGTGGTAAGACGTGTAAGGTATACCAAGTTTTCAAAAGTGCTTTGCTCCTTCTTAAATAAGCTCATCTTGATCCATGAAAGTCTTGGTGATCGCTTGTCTCCCTTGCTATTTTATAGGGATACCAACCGGATGAACTAGTATATGCAGCCAATATTAATACTCTTGATTTATAAACTTTTAGATTCTTGGCCGCTGTTTTTTAGACAGGCCTAGAAGTGTAAATGTAGGTGCAGGTTACTACTCGTCGCATACTCCTCAAATACGAACAGGATATGGAAAGATAAAATCATACACGATTTATTTATGTCCCGTTATGTATAAAATCATCGGAAACCGAAGTACCCATGACAAGGTACCTCATAGTGGAGATGCTCGGAGGAAATATAACCTTATCCTAAGCGAGCAGCAATGCCGGCCTGATGGATGACAACCATATCAACCTTAAAATAAACACTCAAACTCTACAGTCATGAAAAATTCCAGGCGTACCCCTCCATAACTGGAATCTAGGATATATCATTCTTTGTGTCAAAATTCTTAAATATTATTAATGGCCGACAGAACTTGGCAAAGTTTTTAAAATGCCTCTACTACAGCAGCTTCCTTTTTCAGCAGTAGAGTGTTCTTGGAAGAACTTGGCAGTCTTGTAGAGATACTAGTACCTGCTGAATTCTGATTCCTTAGCACAATAATAATCGTGCCATGTAGTATTATATCAAGATCATACCGGAAAGATAAGACTTCTATTGAGAGTTAGAGCCATGGGATGGAAACTCTGATATATTGCATGTCGGTACGTGAGCCGAGATTCCCGGCGAGATCCGCCTTGCTGAAATCGAATTCATACAAGGTAGTTCAGAAATATATCGATCAAGTAGCTATTGTCAAGTTAGTTATAAGGACTGATTATTTCTCATCTTGAGAAAAAATCAAGGAATGGAGTACATTACTCGGTTGTTGTTATACCGAGTTATTAGTTCGTTATAGGCATGTGATGATATATACCTGGTGATCCAAGCGGGGACGACCCCCGCATGCTAAATACCGGTACTACAGAAAACGGGAATTATAATACAACGCTGACAAGGATAATGAAAGAAAGAGTTTTGAAATAAGTTCCAGAAAATCTAATCCATGAAAGTTGTCTTTCTAAAAGACAAGGAAGCAAACAAGATGATTTCAAAGAAACATAACCACGGACTGAATACCAAGTGAAGGACTCTTAAGCAGTTTCGTATCGCTTAAGCACACGTAATTCGGTACGAGTACTTCTAAGAAGTGCCGAGATCAATAAACGATAGATATACCCGTCGATGGTATGCAAGTGTTCAAGTGCATCCATCAGATTCTTCAATGGCGGGGTACTGCAGCACACTTGACTCAATCGACTTTCCTCTTCCTGCAAAGTCTTTATATTTGTAAGACTTGTGATGTTGGCAGTAGCCAAACAAATAGCTGCTGCTTCAGAGCTTGACAGAGAGAGAGCTGCACGATGATAAAGACAAAGCGCATGTACTGTACTCCACCGAGACGCGAGTGCAACTTAAGCTTGCTCCACTTCTTGTCTTATTGTATATATATACTAGCTAGTCATTGCCCAAAATTTAACACCTTTAAGTGAAGTCTTGGCGGAAAAAAATACATATTACAAAATGCCACCACTTTCCTCTTTTTTTAGAGTAATTACTCTAACGAGTATCTTTACTTGTATGAGCCATGCAACACAATACTCAGAATATATTCTAGCACCAAGCACACGAACGCTCTACCCCGTTTCCATACATCAAATAAACGGCACAGTAACCGGCGCCGAATCCCTAACAAACAGTGCATCAGGAAGTGCAACTCTCAACTCCAACTCAGCATCCATAACCTTCGACTACGGAAAAGAAATCGGAGGAGTAGTATCTTTCACAATCGGCCAAGCGGATCCAGGTCAATCAATAGGTGTCACATTTTCCGAAAGCGAGTTATGGGTTTCTGGTGCTGGAAGTGATGGAGTTGCTAATACAAGATATGATACTGTTTATTGGATTTCGATTACTGGAGAGGGTGTTTATGAGATGCCACCGGAATGGGAGAGAGGTGGGTTTAGGTATCTTAGTTTGGTGTTGAATGGGACGGGGAGTGTGGAGATTACGCAGGTTATGACGACTTTTACGCCTATGCCTCATTATGCTGAGGATGAGTTGAGGAATTATACTGGATTCTTTCACTCGGATGGTGAGTATACTCTACTTTTGTCTAATAAATAACTAGCTAACTATGGTAGATGAGTTGATTAATAGGATTTGGTATGCTGGTAAGATTAGCTATTGCAAATTATATTTCATGGATCAGTGTTAACAGGTGGCATTTAAGGCGCTTATACCAACCAACTTTGCACTATTGCACCAGCACAAGGAAATGCGTTAGAGTTCCTCGTTAATGATTATTCGGGAGATTCGAATCCTTTTTGGTACCTAAATACGACGATATCAAACGGCACAAGTGTGCTTATTGATGGAGCTCGTCGGGATCGGATTGTTTGGGTATGTTTACTGAACCTTCGTGATCTACACTGTTTTATGTTACATCCCCTAAAGTACTAACATGATAACAGGCAGGTGATATGTCTATAGCAGTACCCGGAATAGCAGTATCTACATACGACCTTATAACCGTCTGGAACTCCCTCGCTTCACTCTTAGTACTCCAGAACACCGCGACAGGACAAATTCCCTACGCAGGTTTTGGTTTTCCAACAGCTTATTCCGATACCTATCATTTATACTGTCTCATTGGTGTAGCAAATTACTGGCTCTATTCAGTAAAGTTTCCCCAACCTAAAAGCAGAATAAAAGCAGAAATTTTAATACTCAAGCAGGGCGATGTAGATACCGTTTCCAGTGTATGGAACCAATGGAAATTCGCAATGTCCTACTCCACATCTCTAATCGACAGCTCCGGTCTAATGGATGTAACCATCTCAAACGACTGGCTACGCTACGGAATGGGAGCCCATAACATAGAAGCAAACAGTATCCTCTACCACACCCTAAACCTCGGAGTTACACTAGCAACAGCATTAAACGACGACGCAACAGCATCCCAATATACAACAATAGCATCAACCCTAAAAGCCGCAGCAAATGAACTTCTCTGGGACGAAGAAGCAGGTTTCTATAATGACAACCAAACAACAACCTTACATCCACAAGACGGAAATTCCTGGGCCATCGTATCCAACCTAACAGACACGCCCCAAAAAATATCTCAAATATCACAAAACCTACAAGCAAGATGGACACCTTACGGAGCACCAGCCCCCGAAGCCGCCACAGCAATATCACCCTTCATAAGCGGATTCGAACTCCAAGCACATTTCCTGGCCGGAAATGCAACTCGAGCTCTTGATTTAATACGTTTAGAATGGGGATTCATGATTAATGATCCTAGGATGACTGGTTCTTCTTTTATTGAAGGGTACGATATTTCTGGGGAGTTGGAATATCCGCCTTATCCTAATACGGTGAGGATTAGTCATGCTCATGGTTGGAGTACGGGTCCTACTAGTAGTTTGATATTTTATGTTGCTGGGATTCAGTTGGTGGGGCCGGCTGGGAGTGTTTGGAGGTTGCAACCTCAAGTTGGAGATTTGACGAGTGTACATGCTGGATTTTTAACTGAGTTAGGCAATTTCGAAATGGAGTTTAATGGGACGACGGATGGTGGGTTTGTGATGGATTTTGAGACTCCTGCGGGGACCACGGGGAGTTTGGTTTTGGAATATCCGAGTGTTGCTGGGACTATTGTTGTTAATGATGTTGATGGTGGTGCGCCGGATGTTACTATTCAAGTTGTCGAAGGAGGATCGGGGCCTATTGAAGTTCCGGATCTTAGTGGAGGACAGTGGGAGGTTAGTTTCAATGTTTCTTCGTCGGGTTAGTAGACAGTTTGGAAGTAATATTCTTGGTATGAAAAGCTACTATCAATGCTTGTAATGCCAGCAATTTGAACCTCGGGATTCTTCGTCCAATTGAGTGAACGATTCTGATTCGAAAAATAAGGTAAGGTAGCTAACCATTTAAGCGAGCGTAACCCTCCCCCTTTCCCATCCCAAAAAATCTGCTCTCGCTTACTCGAAAAATTCTGACTCTAGCGCCCACAACATTTCCTACCTTTCAAAGCATACATAACCCAAAATAAGGATTTCTGACTTCAACAAAACCAACTAAATATGGTCGCTTAGCTCAGTTGGTTAGAGCGTGGTGCTAATAACGCCAAGGTCGCGAGTTCGACCCTCGTAGTGACCACTCAAGGATTGTCTTTTGCAATTCTTTTACATTTTTTGAGAATACAGAATTTGATGCTCCAAGTCGGGTGATATTTCCATGACGTTGGAACATCTGGATTTTTTTTGTTCCTCTGGGAGGAACCGTGTCGATGACTTCATGATTCGCTTAATTTAGTTTACCTAAGGATGACTTAGTCAGGCACATGAACACAGGTTGGCTAGGTAGGTAAGACACGAAGATATAATAGTCATATGGGAACACAATAATTCGAATTTTTCTAAGTCAGATAATTGTTGGTACCAGGTAATTTAATTTACATGAGTAGGTACCTTAGCCAATCCACTGGACTTAATAAATTAAGCACTACTCGGCGCAAGGTAGGATTCATAAACTGGCCAGTACAGATCAGATCGTCAGCACAGAATTTATTTATTTTCCCCTTCTAACCAGGTAGGTACTTAGGTACATATCAACACATCCAAGTCTTTGTACCATTTACCATCCGTATACAAAAATTAAACTCCATCTCCCAACCCCACCCTCTTATCTCCACCTCTCCAAAACCAATGGTCCCCCTCCCAACAACCAACAACCTACATAACCCAAATTAACCAACTCCACCTCAACAAACAAAACAAAAACATGGTCGGGTGGTGTAGTTGGTTATCACATCTCGTTAACAATGTTAACACATAATACCGAGAAGGTCCTGGGATCGAGCCCCAGCCTGATCATCCTTTTTGTCTTTTTTCCCCCTCTAGAACAATAAAATTAAGATTATGGAGGTATTATTTTGATAAGAATGGCTGTGAGGGTTTGCGTAGTTAGGGTAAGGTTGAAGATCTTCAATTTTTTATTTGGTTTTGGTTTACATTATAAAAATTAGATTTCCTTAATTAGATTATAAGATGTAGAAGTCAATGATAGACACGAAAGAATCATGGATATATCATTTGTTTGGGACCGATGCTCGCTTACCGAAAAAAAATCCTCAAAATACAGCCATTCACTCTCCCTCCTACCTTGCTATACCTCTAAACCCTTAACCCGATTCACAAAGACAAATCGTAATCCGTATCTCAATTATCCTCCCCTATGAACCTCCCCATACCTCCAAAGAAATACATCCCTAAATTTTTTGCCAAAAGAACGCCCCGAATAAATCACAACACACATCCTCCAATTTGCATTCTCCGGGAATGAATCGAACTCGGCGCTAGCCTATATTATTACTCTTATTGAAGAGTTACTAGCAAGAGCTAATTAACCAAATCAAGATAGCGAGAAGGCGTCTGCTAAGAAGAATTTAAGAAAAGCGTCGAAAAACACAGCTTTTGGGTTACCTAGAGGTAACAGATCTTAAAAAATAACTTCATATATCTCGCTAACAGCCACCAGCCCCTTATCTACCGAGCCAGTGCCAGAGCTAATGCAGTCACGTGTCCGCTTACCGCTAGCTAGCAGACGGCGGAGAGCACTTGTACTTTACTCAGATTCGAGACCTTCCTTCATAATAATACATACATCTCCTACTTTCTATAGCAGGCAATATCGAACGTTCAGCTCTGCATCTCAACCCCTCTATCTGTGCCTAAGGCAAACAAACAAAAAGGTGCTGTGGACTGAATGATAGATACCATGTTGGGTTGACGTGGAAGCGGTTAAACAGTTCTTGTATTTCGGGATCAAAGTTGAATCCGTATTTTGGACGGCAGTAACGAGAAACCCAATCAACTAAGGGCACTGGATTAGTTGGATAGTAATGACTCTGGGTTTAGGCTGGCTGTAACTGTACCAATATTTTGAGGAGTCCCCAGTACAGATAACTCATGCGTTTCTTCTCCTTGCCAAAGCAGCCAGGCTATGATTAAAGTGAAAAAAAAAAGCCCCAGGATCAACAAATCCCCAAGAACCAACAAGATTTTATAAATATTTGCCAGGCCATTACAGCCAAGTGGCAAAGTCCCTTCGGCTCTCGCGTGCAAATGAGCGCTCACCGTCGAAACGTTCTATGTACTCAGCATTGCCGGCTGCGAATACTGGCCAACTCACCTCCGAACTTGATTGCCCGACTCAGAACACACAGCAGGTGCAAAGCCCCCCGCCCACCGCCTTCCATCGGACCATGACAGCCCTCAGGGATATCTCCTTCCACTACGCCATTGCGCAGGTAGCGGTTGAAGTGATTGTGTGTGCCTACGTCCACACGTCAATAAAGAGGCTGACGAGACACACGAAGATAGCCACCCAAGCCTCGATGGCCTAAGCCCTAAGGAACTCGAGATTTTTGCCTGTCAGACTCGAACGTTAGTAAGGCTGCAATAGGGCATGTTTGTAGGGTAAGAGGTGAGAGGTTGCTAAGGAGTTGTCCGGAGTCTGGAGAAAGGAAGGGAACTTACTTGTGGGATCAAGCTTGTCAACACCGGCGAGGTTTCTGGATCCCGAGCAGATAGCTATCCCAATAAAAGACACTACACATTGGAGAAGAAGTTTTTTGTCCACAAAAGAGACAAGGAGAGTGAGAGGCGACACCTTTGTAGCATGTTTTCAAGTTGGGGAAAAAAGAAGAAGAAAGGAGAAAGAGAAGCATGCCCGATCATCTTAAATATGGGTGGGCTCAACAGAATTAGGAAAGGAAAGCGCAAGAGTCTCGCGCAGCTGTCATTGAGTGGAAGGAAGGAAGGAAGGAAGGAAGGAAGGAAAGAAGGAAGCATGGATCGTCCCCTCTCCGGTTCTCTAAGAGCGAAGGTACGCTAGGCACAAGCGCCTTCCACCGCAAGTCTCGAAGCAACGAACCCATTCATGACGAGTTTTGAAAAAGAATTCGTTGGCAAAAGCAGAGCAGACTAATGCTTAATAACATCATCGGCTACCTTGTAGCACTTCATTTCCATTTTTGACCGGCCTGTGTTGACTTTACGAAAGACCAATTCCTCTCAATTGATCATCAAGCCACTTAACATCCTCCTTCGAATCACCAGGACCACCAGCCCAATGGCCCCAAATAGAAGGAAAAGCAATCATCTTTCCAACACCCTCTTTCATATTTGCAACTTCAATCTCTGAATCTTCAGGTCTATGAAAATATCAATTATTAATTGTTGCTTTTAAGTATGGTGTAGGTAAACAAGAAACTTACGGGAAGTAAAGATCCGTCTTTCCAGGTAAGACGAGAGTCTTTGCTTTAATAGCTTGCATTGCTGCCTTGAAATCTCCGTTGTATGGCTCTTGCTTTGAGCAGTCTCCTGATTGCCATGTATATAACATGACTAACAAGTTCTCTGGATCTATTAAAAACAAAAAGTCAGTCCTCTTTATCGCCTCAGGAGAAGATTGATTACATACCTTTACTAAGAGCCCACTTCTCCCAGAAATTAACCATAAAATCCTCGAGGTCCTTAAATCCAAGATAACTCTCAAAAAGCTTCTCACGATAGAAAGCTTGGCTGAAACCCCATCCAGCATACCCTCTACCAAAAGCCTTCAACCCAACCTCTTTTTCTTCAGCGGTCCAGGTACGGAATTCTTCGCCTTGGGGCAGGATTCCATCGGCGCAGGAGCCGGCGGAACTGTGCTTTTTGGCGGCGAGGAGTGCGGATTTGACTCCTTCAAGGAAGACTTGGTTGTGGAGGGAGGTCTTTGCTGCGCCGCAGAAGGGGACTGCTATGTCCATGAAATCTGGGAAACTAGTTGCTATGAAGTGTTAGTTGGGTATTGGTATTTGGGGTTTTTGGAGAAGAGAGTGTGAAATACCCCATTGATAAGTTTGGCCGGCTCCCATACTCCATCCGAGAACTGCTCGGGCATGCTTGATGCCGAGATGCTCAGTAATGAGTTTATGCTGTGCTTGGACGTTATCGTAGAATGTGCACTTTGGGAATGGTCGGATGTTGGACTATTACCATGTCAATCCTGGTTTAGGTTGGACACCTTTCTAACTTACATTGGATGGTGAGGTTGATTGACCATTGCCAAACAAGGCGGTAATGATAATGAAGTACTTCTTTGGGTTCAATGCCTGTAGGTGTTAGCTTATTCCTATACATCCCTCGTTTGACTTGACATACCTTGTCTTCTCCAATGAGCCATTCATTGTCGGCGATTGCTTGATGCAATTAGCAGAATAAGTCATGATTGGGAGTAGTAATATACTCACAGCCAGAATACCACGAAGGATAGATAATAGCAGGAGAAGACTTATCACCAAAAGTCTTATAAGCGATCTTCGCATCCGGAATAGTCTGTCCAGACTGCAACTTCCAATCGCCAAGGTTGAAAGTTTCGACTCCAGCCATTATGAAAAATGGGGATTGTAATTAAAGGTGAAAAGGTGCTATTTCTCAGAGAAGATGATGCCCTTCGACTTTGAAATATCGAATGCTCTTATAGTACAGAAAACGATGTCAACCTAAGGCTGTTAGGTTGACTTGCATGAGTTGCTTAACAATACAACTGAAAAGTGGCACGAGCTTCACGAGAATTTCCAATCAAGATGTTTTGATGTGTCGTGTTAAACCTGAGAATTGAGGGAACCAAATGGGATATACTTCAAATTTAAGTGTTCTTCACTTGTCGTCGTCAAGATCTCGACCCCTCCTCCTTTTACTCGTCGGAAACCCCGCACCAAAGATAAGATAACGGTCGGCTGCCCAAACCCAATTAAAGCAGCGTACCACATCTTTTTAATTCACTCAAAGAATTGACTTTTCTCTCAAGAAGTAAAATCCTTTAAGAGAGCAGGACCAGTAGTTTCGTACAATTCACTCTCAATCATTGGATTAATATAGCCAATAGAGGCAATTGGTTTAGAACAATGCATCTGGAGAGCTAGAAAACGAGGGGCAGTGCCGCTTTCCCGATGCCAGCCGAGCGGAATCTCAGCGCTGTCAAATAATGACGAACTTAATCTGAACCCGCAGAAGTTCTGCTCAAAAGTTTTCTTTCATGAAGTAATATAAAGCTCACTATCACCAGCAACAACATATGAACGTGCCATTGTCAGCGAGGAATACTCTCAGCCACTTCCAGTGAGTTCGCTATCCAACTCATAACCAATTCAAGCCTCTTCTACCCCGCTATGTGTTCTGAAGACTAACAATCCAATTCTCCAGCCAACGATCCCTCCTAATCTTTACCTCCTCTCCTCCTCGTTCGATACGTAAGATGTCGGTTCAATCGGGGACAACTCAGTCGCGCATGGATGCCGAAAAGGTGAGGATAATGCCTTTATTCACCAGCTGCAAGACTCGAAGAGAGGCCTTACCCTGCGATTGTTGGCCAATTTGGTATATGGGAAAAGGAGATAATGTATATTCTGTACTGACACTGGTCCGAAGGCAATAAAGCGCAATCCCCATCCCGACTTCAAGAAGGTTGAAAGCAGCCGCCCGCCTTTCGAACATAAAGACGTCAAGACAACGCAAACCGTTAATCCGTCATGGAAACTCGGTGATGGCGCAACCGACAATGGAGAATCCCTCAAGAAGAACCACGTCGAAATTGATCCGTACGAAGAAGGCAGACCAGCTACATACAATTATAAGCTGTTGATCTCCGCTATTGTTCCAAGGCCAATTGGCTTCTTGAGTACGAGGTCGAAGGATGGCAGCAGTACGAATCTGGCACCCTTTTCGTACTTTCAGATGATCAACCATGATCCACCACTCTTTATTGTCGGATATGCAGGAGGTTTTGATAACGCCAAGGACTCCCTTAAGAACCTCAGCGAGTCCGGTGAATGTACAATCAACATCATCTCCGAACACTTCGTCGAAGCCGCCAACTCGGCTAGTATCAATGCACCATATGGAATTAGTGAATGGAGTACTAGCGGACTCACTCCCGCACCTTCTACTACTGTTAAATGTAGCCGGGTCAAGGAAGCAGTATTCAGTGTGGAGGGAAAGTTGGAGAGCACAAGGGAGTTTGAGAGTAAGGCTACGCCTGGGAAGAAGACCGGCGTATTAGCTGTCATTGAGGGGACGAGGTTTTGGGTTCGGGAGGATGCTATTAATGATGAGAAGAATATCATTGACCCTAAAGTAAGTCGTCATTCTGGTAGCTTCAACGGGAAAATTAGTACTAATTTCTACGCTTCAGATCTTGAAGCCGGTCAGCAGATTAGGCGGTATCACTTATGGACGAACGACAGAAACCTTTGAGATTCTAAGACCAGACTATGACGAGTCCGTCAAGGGCAAGCCGGACGCCGAGAAACTTCTCAAGCCCAAGCTAGAAGGACAGTAAATAGACACCAGATACCATATATAGACCTAGATTCTCAAAGAAAAATCATATTCCGCTGTTGTGCCTTCAAAGTTCATTCGGACATAGCCCCCAGGAACTTGACAATATTATGTTGACTGGACGATAGAGGATCAACGCAACGTCTCGCATATTGGAACACCATTTTTTCCCGAGTAGGATACTGAAAAATGACAATGAAATACAATGAGAAACAATTACCAAAACCTCATGCAACGCAATCTGGTGAATCATACATCGATACGGAAGTCACGGCAAAAAAGTATAGAGACTATAGGCGGTTATAGGGATGTCGCGACAACTTATAGCGCATAAGAGCCTATAACCAGCCCCTGTTCTGCCCGATCTATAGGGCGTGGTAGGCAGATTATAGTGTGCTTAGGCAGGGCAAAAGAGGACTAGGTTGCTCAGATCCCTGTAACCCGTTGCTATCCCTTTGCCCGTCGACGGGTGCGACTTTTAGTGCGACAGGGGTAAGCGAGCCAATTAGGGGGGCCAAAAACCCTAATTTTAGATACCTCTTACTTAGTCTTATATATTTCTATAGAAATAGTTAAAACAAGGCCCCTCTTTATAAAGGGGAGCTTTATATAGTATATAGTTATATACTATACTTTTTTTATAATTTTCTCTTTTATTATTATTTAAAATTTTATTTAAAAGAGTTCTTATATTTAAAGTCTAATATCTCTCTAACTCTTTATAAAAGTAATAATCCTAATATCTCTTAATATAGTTTATTTAATAAGTTTATTTTAAAGGTTTTATTTTAATATTATTACCTTAGTATTAATTATATTTTTACTTCTTATTATTTTCTTTTCTAAGTTAAAATAAATAGTTTATAAAGTTAATTTTAAACTCTTTTTAAAAGATATATTTCTCTTCTTTTAGAATCTCTAAGTATAATAAGAGCTTATATAAATTAACTAAAATTATAAAGAATAAAAAATATTAAATAATATATTATTTTTCTTTTTTTATTTATTTTAAACTAGTTATTTTAGTTTATAATTAGTCTATTTTATTAATCTTATTTATAAGTCTATTATAATTATTAAAGTTTTCTAAAATATATAACTTCTATTTAGTTATAATTCTAAATAGTACTTAGAATATTTTAGTTATAAAAGAGATTATTTTTAAGTATTTTTAATTCTTTAGAATTTAACTAATTCTAGTATAAATTATAGATTAAAATAGATAAAGAGTATTATCTTTTTAAGTTATATAATTAATTATATTATCTTTAGATAAATAATAATAGAAGATACTCTAAGATATCTTATCTTTCTTCTTATCTTACTTTTTTATTTATATAAACTTTTTTAATATATCTAATTTTCCTTTATAAGTACTAATAGTACTAATACTATAATCTCTAAGGTATAAGAGTAGTCTAGTACTTATAAAAAGATTATTAAGATATATATAATAAGAAAGAGCTTACTTAGATAGTTTAAAAACTAATTTAATAATAACTATAGTTATCTTATTATTCTTTAGTTCCTTAGATATAAAAGAGGATTATTAGATTAGATAGTTACCCCTCTTATAAGGTAGTAAGCTAATTATTATACTACTTAGAACCTTCTAGAATTAAAATATTATTTTTTCTTCTTCTTTTTCTTCTTCTTCTTCTAATAATAATATAATAATAAGAGTTAAATATATAATTTATAATATATCTTTATATAGTTAATTTTAAAGCTATATACTTAAATAAAGTTTAAACTAGATATATATAATAAAGCTAGAGAGAATATTAAGAACTATAGTTTAAAAATAACTTTTAAAAACTAACTATTAAAAATATTATAAAAGAGATCTAAAACTACTAATTTTAAATAAGTAAGTTTAAGATATAATTAAGTAATTTATAAATAAGTATATTTTATATTTTCTATATAGTTATCTAACTCTAATAGAATATTATAATTAATATACTATCTCTTTATAAGTAATAGTCTAAGTATAAGGTATTAAAGTCTCTAATTCTATAATTTAAAGAGCCCTTAATTAATATAAATACTACTATTATTCTCTTAATACTAAGTTTATTATTTCTAAAGTAAATAAAAAGAAGAAATAGCTTTTTTTATAAGTAAATTAGAATAGACCTAAGAAGTACTAGTAGAAAGACTTTTATATAAATAAATTAATAATTAATATAATAATACTTTAAAGATAAAAAGTAATATAAAAGTAAAGAGAAAGAAAGAGACTTAATTATATATAATTTATCTTTTAAAGTAGTTAAAAATTAGTCTCTTATTAGATTATAATAGGGTATAATTATAAGAGTAAGCTTTACTTTATTATAGAAGAAGAAGATAAGTAAGATAAAGACTTTATATAAAAGAAGTATAAATTATAGATTCTATAAAGACCTCTTATAAAGATATTTAAAGATAATAAGAAGGAGTTAAGCTTCTTTTATATAGAGGATAATAGTAGAGTATATAAATTAAAAGATATAAGAAGGAATAAAGGTCTTTATAATAGAGTAAGAGTTAAGTACTCTATTAATACTATTATAAATTAGTCTTTTTCTTCTTTTAATATTAATTCTATAAAGAATATCTAAAGAGTTTTAAAGTAAAGATTATAAAATAAGAGTCTATATAGTAGTTAGAGTCTAGAATAACTAAAGGAGGCTCTTATAAATATTTAAAATAATAAGATCTCTATTAATTATATTAATAAGCTTATAGATTTAATTCTTAAATATTTAAAGAAGGTTTAACTTAGAAAGAGAGTCTTAACTCCTTTCTAGAAAATAAAGATATATTTTAAAAGTAAAACTAGTATTACTTTCTTATCTTATTTAATATAGATAAAGTAATAGAATAGTCTTAGCTTATAAGAGAGTAGTTATTTAATCTAATAACCTTCTTTTATACTTTAACTCCTTATAAGCCTTATCTTACTTTATTATCTTTCTTATACTATATCTAATTAAGTATATAGTCTTCTTATACTATAGTCTATATCTTATAGTCCTTTAAAATAAGTTTATTTAGTATAATAAGAGTATTAGATAATCTTTTATTAAATTATTTTATACTTTTATTAACTATAATATCTCTTTCTATTAGTTAAACTAGAGGATATAGTTTAATAATATATATATACTAAATAGTAATATCTCTATATTACTATAGTCTATTTATTATATTAAATTATTTATATTCTTTTACTTTATTTATAATATATAAAGTAATACTCTACTTTAAAATAGAGTATAAACCCTTATATAACCTTATAGATATAGTTAAAATAAACTATTATTTTAATACTAATAACTTTTTCTTTATTATAAAGTAACTTCTAATACCTTTATATATTAATATAAGATATAATAGTTATTACTTAAATAACTAAAGTTAAAGAAACTAGATATAGTTAAGTAATTAAACTACTCTAGTAATTAAAATAAAGGTATAAATACTATAATTTCTTTTTTTAATTTTTATCTTTTAAATATATTAAAATATTAAATTATCTTTAATATAATCTTTTTAAAATAATATATCTTACTTTATACTATACTCTTCCTTTAATATATCTCTTCCTTAAGTTATTATATCTTAACTTACTACTATTATAATTACTATCTTTAGTAATAAGAATATATAGATATTTATAAATATCTACTTAAATTATTACTTTAGATAAGGTATAAAAATATTAGTAAAAGTTTACTCTAAGAGTAATTTACTTTTAGTTATTAATATTAAAATACTTATTTTATAATTATCTTTATATAATTATAGCTTTATATATTAGTATACTAGAGATAGTATATATATATTCCTTAAGTTATACTTATTTATAAGATATAGTAAGAAAGGTATAATTATAAATTAGACTTATTCTTAAAGACTTTAAGAATATCTTATATAGATAATTTAAAAGAATTATTAGTAAAATCTATATATTAGATATTCTATTAATAGTAAAAGAGACTTTTATTTTAGTATTTATATTATATATAGACTAGAATTTACTAGTAGTATATATAAAGAATACTTATTAAATTAAGCTAGATTATAATATAAATATTATAAGTACTCTTTATAGTTTTATTTTTACTTTTCTAATTATTTATAATATTTACTTTTATAAGACTTATACTCTTTAATTTATATAATATAAATAATCCTTATTCTTTTTTTTAAAAGAACTTCTCTAGTATATAAGGTATATATACTAGTACTAGAAGTATAAATAATAATTTAATTATTCTAACTAGTTTATTATCTATATAATAATTAAAGAAAAGGAAAAAGTTTATTAAAAAAACTAATATTTATTTAGATAAAGACTTTAATAATAATAGTAATATATTTAAGACTATAGTACTATAAGCTCTAATAATAAATAAAGGACTTAGAG